>JAJJHQ010006038.1:193367-556191 GCA_021223825.1 Drosophila ironensis
CGATTAATAGAATTTTGGCGGGAAATCCTCGAAAGAGGATTTATATTTTTTTTTTGAACTCCCCACATGAAAAGTAGCTTAAGTGCCACCTTCGACATCTCTTTCGGCACTCTTTCCATGGCTCAACCTGTTAAGGCGTGCTCCAAATAGGGTTAGGGTTGAAGTTTCTCGTGCCAAGTGCAGAGTCTGTTCTGGCCCGGGTTCAAATCCCAGCGTGGTCGGAAATTAAAAAATATTTATTATTATATATACAATAAATAATAAATAATTATACATATTATTCTCGCTGTATATTATTGATTGCATGTATATATGCATATATAATATGCCTTATACACTCCGCTGTAGTTAAATCTTTTAGCTCTCTGCAAAGAGCTTTCAAATCTTTTAGCAATTTTTTGAATTTTATTTTTCAATTTCCCTCCCAGCCACGCAACCCATCAAGAAGCGCTCGGCGGTCTCGGATTACATTGAGAAAATAGTGCCCCACAAAACGGAGGCCGAGCGTTCCCTGCACGTCAAGACCTTGCTGAAAAACCGAATTCTCAACAAGAATCTTGGTTCATCGCCGGTCAAGCAACCAGTGCCCAGAACGCCGCCCTCCGCTGCTCAGGGATCGCCTGGGCCGGAAATCACGGTCACTCCGCCTATATTCTCCGTGCCCTTTGCCAAACCGGAAGTCGCAGTGCGTCCTAAACAGCCGCCTTTGCTGCTGAACTTGGTGAATCAGTTGCCCAAGCATCGGGCCATGTGCACGAGTGGAATTGTCAGGCATCCGGTTAGCAGGAACTCGGAGCAACTTCCGCCAGGACAACCAGTGCGGCAGTATCCCATGCAGCCTCTGCAGTATCCTCCACAACATTCTCTACAACTTCCAATACAGCATTTGCAACAGCATCCCTTTCCACATCCTCCTGCACCCTACTCTTCCGAGCTATCCCTACAGCATCCACTTCCCGTAACCCAAACAGCTCCTCCAATTCCAAGTACATCTCGTGGTTTTAAATCCACTTCGCCACCGCTAATTGTCCTGGAGAACAAAGTGCTGGCCCCAAATGAAAAGATCGATTTGAGCGGCCTCACCTTGCCACAGGGAATACCTTTGGAAAAACCTGCAACAGTTGAGACTCCCGCCACTCTAATACCTCCAAAGGTGTCGCCTCCAAAGGGCAAATACATCTTAAGCACGCAAAAGCTGACTGTTTCCCCCGAAAAGCTGGCGGAGGTGGCCAAGGAGATACGACACAAAGTGCAGCAGATGGAGCTGAGGTCGCCATACGCACCTTCTGCTTCAGTTAATGTGAATGAATGCCTAGTGAAACCTCTGTCTGTTCCAGCGGAGCGTATAATAATTGAACAACCCACAACTCCGATTATCCAATCAGACACCCAAGATGTAATAACACTTGAAACTCCTTCGGTTTCCAAAACACAAGAGTTGCCAGTCTCGGAGGTCAAATCATTGCAACCGGAAGAGTTGGCGGGAGAAAATTGCCAACAGAAATCACCTGCCTCAAAGGTTCTGTCAGCCGTTGATTTTATAGCCCAGTTAACAGCAGAACAATCATTGGACGACAGCAGTTTCATGGAACTCTCACCGGAGGAGCAGCGTTTGAATGCTTTGTTTGGGGGCTCAAGTTTTGCCTTAAAAGAGCCAACCGAAATTGTAAAGGAAGCGGAACTTCCAAAGGAACCGGTGGTGGTTGTACAACCTCCAAAAGAGCCAATACAAGAGATACCACCGCAACCCGAGGAGGAGCTTGCCATTGGAAAGATTGTGCAGATGGATGACATGAATATATTGCATGCCACATTGGATGTGAACAGCGATAGCACCAATGTTCTACGCATCAGCCCCAATGCCCTCAAGTTGGAGATGAGCGTTGTTAATTTTGAGGACAAATCGTTACCCATACAAAATGAAAAGCCATTGCCAAACATTTTGGCCGAACAGCCAACCAATGCCAATGAAGTGGAAATGCCTTTGGAGAAGGATNGCCTAACGTTTTGGCCGAACAGCCAACCAATGCCAATGAAGTGGAAGTGCCTTTGGAGAAGGATACCAAGGAACCGGAAAAGGAGTCGAAACCGCCGGCTAAACGGCTACCGATTCGATCCAAAAAGGCCAAGATTAATTTGGTGCAACGGTCCAAGAGGCCTGGTCTTTCGAAGGCCGTCGAGGCCAAGAGGACGAAGCTGGAGTTGGAGGAGAATGATGAGCCGGCCGAGGATGCGGATGCGCCGCAAAATCGCGTTGAGGAAATGGAGGTAATTGTAAATGTGGACGATAACCTAAGGTCAGTCATAGCCAGCCCTAATGTATCTAGTGTTGAAAATAATCCAAAGGTGTCAGCAGATGGGAGGCAGAGTGAAGAAGAAGTCGAGGAGAACAGTGAGCCGGAGAGGAGTGCGATCGGGGAAGCTAATCCAGAAGCTAGAGAAGAAGAAAGCGAAGCTCAACGTGACTTAAGTCAGCTATATCATCCACCAAAAATGCCAAAGAACAAAGCCAATAAAAATATTCCAAGTCGGGAAACTGTGGAAGATCCAACAGAATGCAGTGTTTCCTTGATCGATATTCTGTCACAAGAGCCACCTTTGCCGCAGGGGGAACCGCAGGTGCCTTTTCGAAAGGAAACCTTTGACACTGGTAGCATTGTGACCAGCACACCCGACGGCACTGGAATACAGAACCTAATAGGCCATCTTACGGCCGAGAAGGTAACGCCACAGATCAAAAAGCATTCGCCCACTTCGGAGAATACTCCCAAAGCCATTCCAAGAAAAAAACTAGTAAAAACCCGACCAGTTCTTAGTAAAAGATCTGTTAAGGCAACCCCATCGAGCGTTGCAGAGAAGCAAACGAGTCCTGAGGAGCTACCGAATGGAGGAGGTCGTGTGCCCACTTCCAGCACCAGCGATGACGATGGCTCCATATTTCACGGGTTCGAGGAGAAGCGTTCCCGAACTCCGATTCGGAGCAAACGAGTAAGGCAAATGCGAATCAATGAAACGGATATCAGCGACGATGCTACTCCAGATCATGATGAAACGGAGGAGGAACAGCTGCCTCTGCCAAAGAAGTTGCCGGCCGAGCTAAAGAAAGAAGTCGAATGCGATTCGGGTAGCAGTAGTCCAAGAGACTTTGGATGGGATGCACCCATCGACAGCCCTCAAAATGCAGAAGTAGAAGCAACAAAAGGTGAAAACCTTCCAGAAGATACCGTCAATGACTCCCAATCGAATGCAATTTCAGATAATTCAAATAAAAACACAGAAAAAAATAATGCAGACGTAGAAGATCAAGCAGTGAATAAAGAATTTCAATCTGAACAACAAGATAAATCAAGAAGTGTTAAACGAGAGACAAAAACAATCGAATGTGACCAAAATGTATCCAAAAGTGAAAAAGATCAACCGAAGCGCCAATTTAGAGGGAGTTTGAAAACTAAAAAACAAGCGAAAGTGACGGAAACTGCAGAAGAAAACTTAAAACATTTAGATTCAACCTCTGAGCTTGTAGATATTTCTCTCTCACAAGAACAAATTGAGGAACAACCAGAAACATTAAAAAAATTTATAGGCAAACGTCAAACTCGTGGAAATTCGAAAAATAAAAAAAGCCTGAATATTTCAGAAGAGCCAGTGGAAGATTCTATAAAAGAAACAGAACCCCCTCAAGAAGTGGAAATGTCAGAGGAACCCTCAACATCTGGCAAATCCCTAAGAAAACGACATTCGCGCAGCAGAACCCCAAAGTTGCAACCTAATGTTCCACCAAAAGAAATTGAAATTCAGGTAGCAACTACAAATGAAGCAGATAAGTCGAAAATTACACCAAAGAGAAGGGGTCGTAAGCCAAAAGCTGCCGCAGTGAGTCAACCCGAAGAGCCTTTAGAAACAAGAGAAGACAAAGCTGCAGAAGAGCCGAAAGAAGTAGAAACCCCTGTATATTCAGGAAGACTCTCCAGATATAGACATTTGGATAAATCCCAGGTTAAAGACGAAGCTGAAGCGGCTAAAGATTCTATTGACACCCCCAAAGGAAGATCATGTCGCAGTAGAAAAACAAAAATTGAAAGCCCAAGAAAAACGGAAATAAAAGCAGAGCCAGATGAAACACCGGCAGCAGAGCCTAAGAAAGATGATAAAGAACCGGAAATGGGTAACGAAACTCAGGCAACACAAAATTCTGCAAGTAACGAAGTGCCTGAAACGAATAATACCGATTTGCCGCAATCAGACAAACCTTCAGAGAATCAAACAGAATCTGAGGTTCCTATAAAACCCAAAAGACCCAGGGGTAGACCTAGAAAAGTTGTCCAACCTGAGCCAGCCGAAACTTCTATTATTGAAGAAAAGGTAGCGGACATTTCGGATGTTAATGATGCAAATGAGTCCTCAACTTCTGGTTACTCCAAAAGAAAACGAAAAATGCGTTCTATTACTCCCATAATTGATTACAAATCCGACGATGAGGAAGAGGAAGCGCCAAGATACATTAAAAAAACAAAGTCTCAGTTTATTGAGGATTCAGTTATTTCTGAAAAAGCAGATACAACTCTCGTGCCACAGGATGAACCTGTTGTTCCTCGCAAAAGGGGCAGAAAAAGCAATGCAGAGCGAGCCCGACTCGCAGAGTTGTCAAACGCAGCTGCAACGCTACAAAAAAGTGAGCCTGCAGCAGTGCCAGCGGCGGTTCAAAGTCCCCAAATAAAGGGCCGCAAAAGAGATGCCGAGTTGGATAAGCCGATGCCCAAAGTAATGAAAATCGATTACAATGCAGTAATGGATCCGAATGCGGTCTTCAATCAGCGATTGCTGCTCATCCGCAAGCGGGAGCAGTTGGAAACCGACGAAATAGTGACGGACGAGGGAAAAGGTGAAGGGCCATTGCAATGTGGTTTGTGTCTGGCTCGCAGCACCCAAAAAAATTGGGCCAATCACTTGTTGGAGCATTATGGTGTGGGTTGGACTATTGACGAAACCCCGGAGGTGAGTTTCGCATGACATTTATACTATAATAACTAAAAAATTTTCCTTTTTAGCCCCTAACCCGCGCATCGGTGCAGACAACAATGCGACTTTTTCACATAGCCAATCCGGACAAAGCCTTCGCTTGTCGTATGTGCGGCCAACGATTGGGCACTTTTAAGGGCATGTTTCTGCACTTGGAGTGTTGTGGCGACAAAACGCGCTATGAATGCGAAAACTGTCACCGCAGCTACACCAAAAACTCGCTAACTATGCATCTGCGCTCCTGTAGGCCCATAATCCAGGAAGAAGTTTGGAAGCCATCGGAGACAGAGGCTTCAGAGCCTGTCTACAGCAATTGCGGGCGAGAGAAGCGAAGGTCCACCATCAAGTAAGGCAATTCTTTAGTCTTTCCAATAGATAAAATTCTAATAAAATGTATTTTACAGAGCTGAAACAAAGTTGAAGAAAATCGGAAAAGAGCTGTCATCGCCAAAGAGTCCAGAGGCTGGCAAAGATGATTTCGATACTGACTCTTCGGACTATGAAATAGCCAAGGACAAGGAGTCTTCCGAGGAGTACGACTCGGAGGGCGTGGACTCCAATGAAGATGAACCCGTCACCGATGATGACGTTGCCCACGAACGACCTATACGAAGAGATTGCAATGAGAAGAAAAAGAGTCAGCGGACGCTGGGCGACAGTACAGCCAAGCCCTGTAAGTTAGTTTTATTTATTAACTATTTAGTTAAATCTAATACAAGTTGTTGATTCCCACAGTATTCTCCCGCTATGTCAATCCAAAGTCCAGAATGGCCAACAAGTGGAAAGAGTTGTAAGTAAATTGAGGCTCTAGTTCATATAAAATGAATTAATTACATGAACTTTATCTACAGTTTGGAAACCAGCTATACAACAGGTGTTTTGTACCCGCAACTGCGGCCCAGTTTCTCAAAGGTATCCCCGGAAGAAGCTATTGATTTGCTGCCCTCCAAGGAAACCAAATCCATGCGCTACGCCTATGGGGAAGTCAAAGCCGAGAGTGACTGGAAGCAGTTGCAACCGCTGGAGGGCGTTACCCAAAAAGGTAAGCCAAGCCCCAAACAAATAAGCAATTTATATGAATGTTATATTCTTTGTCAGGCGAATATTTCGGTTATCTGGGCGGTGCCATCAAGCAGCTGGCTTGGGTTCCCCTGCCCCCGAATGTGGAGACGCAGTATCTGCTCTGTTCCGTGCGTCACAAGATGAAAAGCTACACCAAGCAATGCAAATATGACAGCCAAGACAACGCTCTGCTTATGTTGCTTAAATGCGAAGTATCTGCTGCCAATCGTGATAATAAATCCTGGCCCTTGAAACCGAAGTTGCACTACGGAATTCGAGTCCCAAATGGACCAGTGCACAGTATGGCTTTCATTCCCAGCGGTGGCTATGATGAGTCCGCCAATCGGTTGGGCCTACTGGCCATCACGAATTCCTGCAGCGACGTTCACATTTATGCAGTGCCTTTGGAGCTGACTGCGGACGAGAAGAACTCCGACGAGGACGTGGTGATTCAACTGAAATCCTTGCTCACCCTCCGTTTGGATATAAACTCTCCTGTGCAGGACCAATGCACCAAAGTCTGTTGGTCTGAGGTGGGTTTGTCAGGGTATTAATTGCTCCAGATTACTAACAATGTTTCTTTTAAAACTATTGCAGTCTGCAGGCCACAGTTTTCTGGTAACCGGCTATGGCTCCGGTCGCGTAGCTTTTTGGGACATTGGCGATACTGAAGGCCTCAACTGCTTCACGCAGAACAGTCATACGTACTTTGTTCCCTTGAATTGCCTCTATGTGGGTGAAAGAAATATTCAGTGTAAGTTTTAAGCGTTTCATTCGAATGTTTTCAAGTATTGTGAAGGGTTTTATTGACTTTTAGGCTTGGACTTGCACTACGATGCCAAGGGACCCAGGTGGCTGGCGGCGGGCACTTTTGTCCGTCGCTTTTTCGTCTACGACATTGCCAATTGGTCGAAGCCTGTTCCTTTGATGCAGAACCCCATCAGCAATCTGTATTTGACCAGCTACTGCTGGTCTCCCATCTGCGAGACAATGCTTCTGAGCAGCAACGATTTGTTCATGAAGCGTAAGAAATCCCTGCAACGTTTACCAAGAAAATTATAAATAACTTTATTAATTACTTTTACAGGCTTAACCCGAAACGTTGCCTTGAACCCATCGGGCATAAATTACGATTACAGGACCCTCGACAGTACCGTGGGTGCGGCTCGAGGCATGCACATAAATATCCAGGAGAATCACCTGGTCCTGGGAACCGATATTGGGGATCTGGCGTTTGTGAATGTCCGAGATCTCAACTTTGGACCTTCGCTCAACAAGGTGGTGGGGAACTCGCGAGCTGTGACCACCTGTGACTGGGTTAACCTCTCTGAAACGGCTCCCGATCCCAAGGAGAGCATCACTGCTGAGAGTTTTCTGCGAGACTATGGCATTAAAATAAGCCCCTTGGCCCCGGTTATGACAAAGGACAAGAATGAATATCTGAACGAGAAGCGTATGCCGGCCAATCTGGAAATGCTGCCCTTTACGCGATTCAATTGCGTTCGCTGTAACTGGAATGCCACGGCCCACTCCTGGGTGGCCGTGGGCGCCGAACACGGCTTGCTTCGCATCCTCAACTTTGATAGGGACAATTTCTTCTAAAGAGTGTGTCCTCCCATCTGAGATTATAATTTATTGTTTTCTAATACCTAAGACCCCATTTTAGTTAGTTGTTAAGCAAATTTGAAAACCGTTTACGAATAACATTAAATACCCTATAGTTTATTTATAGCTGTTGTAAAAATATACATATATGGATATTTGTATTTTATATGCAGTTATTGTATTGTATACTAGATATTTGTAATCTGCTTGGCAAACAATAAACGCAGTTTGTATGGACCAAAGTGATGGAATGACTTGTTTAATTTCTTTAACTATTGCAATCATCTGAATAACCTCCAACTTTAGGTTACTCTACAGAAGTCGGGATTGCTGATACATAATGAATACCGCAGTTTTTGAATTAAGAGTAAAATCGATATAAATCGATAAATCGGTGAAAACTAAATTCGAAAACGATTATAGTCGAGTGTTAAGCGAGGACCAAAGCATGCCGTACATGATTGTATTTTGTGAAATTGCTGTTTTCCCAATCGAGTTAGCCTTGCCAATTGCGTGGAGTTCACATTAGAGTTTGGTTTCTGATAGTCATCACTTTTACTCGGGAAATTCAAAAAATCGAATCAACATTTTTGAGCCCATAATTTTGATACAGAAGTTACACAAAAATCACTAAAGTAACGATAAATTATTTGGAATTCCCAGACTGCTCTACTTGAAGGATGTACGGTGTACCGCCCCGAATGCAGGAGGACGTCCTCGAAGGCCACCGCAGGGTCCTGTTGCAGCTGCTGGAGCGCATCACGATCATCGAGGACAGGGTGCGTCAGATGATGGTGCACAATGACGGAAGACTGGGATACCAGCTTTTGCAGAGCCAACTCGACCACCTCGCCTGGGAGGCCCAAGCCATTGAGGACGAAATCGAGCAGGGTGGCCTCGCCCAGCTGGAGGATCCGGAAACGTAAGCCCCTTGAAGGACCCGGAATCGTAAAACACTTGAATCCACGGCTGCTGCATATGTTACGTGTATAAATACATATCTATATATACGTTAAAAATATTGGTTGTTTAATTTGATTTGATTTATTTTTCCGTAAATACTCTATATGCAAGTTTAACAATGATAGATCATAAAATCATACGAGTAATATCCATTGTATAACATATGGTAAAAATAGTTACATATATTTATTTCGGTTTTGTTAAATAAAATATAAACACTTCTCTCTCGTAATAAATAAATTGGCAAAAGGCGTGTGTTTT
Organism: Drosophila ironensis; assembly: GCA_021223825.1. Lineage (NCBI taxonomy): Eukaryota > Metazoa > Arthropoda > Insecta > Diptera > Drosophilidae > Drosophila > Drosophila ironensis. Next base: position 202,278 of record JAJJHQ010006038.1, read on the forward strand.
GTGTGTGGCTTACAACTTAGACGGGCTATAATGAATGAATGCTTCTGGGATTTTCTTTTAGACATACATGTACATACAATATATATAGTTCATATGCATAGACATATATAGTACAATTAGATTACGAATTATCGAACAAATGCGTGCAAACTCTTTAAAATTAGGAAAAAGAAACCCGATAAAATGCACATTTCTAAAACAGAATTCGTTGATTGAATGTAAAGTAACACTAAATAAAGCATATGTAGCTCTATATGCCTTTGTTTTTCTTACATTGCTGTTGTCTTTTCAATGGCTGCAAAAGCAGGACCTTAACATTTCTCGCGGCTTTTTCTGCAGTTGACCTTCAGTCTTCGCTCTTAGTTTTTTGTTTTTTATAGTTTGCTGCAACATTTCCATGCCTAAACGAACATTAAACATTAAATTCTATAAACAAATTCATTCATCGAAAACGCAACGCATTAGGACTTTGCACTTGCACTTTGCACTTAACGCGAACCTAAATTGGTAACGTAAATTAACAGCAATTCAACAGTGTGATTTCCGCTTCCGGTTGCCGTTCATCCACGCCCCCCTCTTACTTCTCTGCGGTGGTTCCATTGGTGACCACGGCGCTGGGATTACCTCGGTTGCCGGCCAGCTCCTGCTGGATCTCGTTCAAACTCTTGCCCTTCGTCTCCGGCACAGCGAAGAACACGAAGAACACACCCAAAACGGTGAGGCCAGCGAAGAGCCAGAAGGTTCCGCCAATGCCCAGGCCATTGTTCAGATCATCGAAGGTCTTGGTGACGACGAAGGCCAGCAGCCAGTTGGAGGTACCGGCCAGGGAACCGGCAAAGCCCTTGATGTCGGTGGCAAACAGCTCGCCCATCATCAGCCACGGGACCGGCCCGTAGCCCATCGAGAACATGATGATGAAGATGCACAGGGCGGCCACCGGCAGCCAGCCGAGATTCTCCACTTGGTCCTTGTCCTGGTCCTGCAGATAGAAGTACACTCCAATAGCGGTGGTGGCCACAGCCATGGCAGCTCCAGATGCCAACAGAAGGATGCGACGTCCCAGTTTGTCCACCACCAAAGTGGAGACGAAGGTGGCCACAACTTGCATGATGCCGATGAGGATGGTGGCCCACTGGGGGCTGATGCCAGTCTTGGCTTCCTGGAAAGCAAAGAAATTTATTAGATTTCTTAATAGATCTTGAGAGATTTTAGCAGGCAACGATATCCACGTAAGAACCTATTGGGCTTAAGTGCTTCGGCTTTGCTCAGGAAGTGAAATATCAAAGGTATTTGGAAGATTATTGATGAAAAAAGCATAAGAAATCGAAACTGTATTAAGTTCTCAAGAGGCTCCTAATAATTGCCATACGTTTTATGACTTTACGATAAGAAAAACCGAACCAATTTCAAGCACCCTAACTTAATGGTATGACCTCGATTATGCAACTTACCGTGAAGATCCTGGACGAGTAGAAGATGACAGCGTTGATGCCGCAGACCTGCTGGAAGAACATCAGACCCATGCTGATGGCCAGGGCCTTGCGGGTCACAGGACGGTTCAGGGCAGCCCACACATTGACCTTGTTGTCGCGGATCTCCCGATCGGTTTCACGCAGCTCAGCCAACTCCGGTTCATAGTCGTACTCCTTGCCACGCAGCCACTGAATGGACTTGATGGCGTTCTCGGTGCGATCTTTGGAAACCTGTCAACAGGGATTTACAAATTAGAAAACTTTAAATTGTTTATCTTTTATCACAACTTTTTGTTTGGATGGATATCTCAAAATAGAGGGCTTTTTTAGAGATTTATTTGATTGACGCGCGGGCTTGTTTATCACTAGGAATTCCTTTGGGTATTTCCAAGATATAACATTGATAGTATGGTGAAAGGTATCGCTTAACAAGTTAATTAAATGATTGATGAGTTTGACAACTGTGACAAGTTATTATTTCTGAGGGTAATTGAAGTTGTCAAGATATTAACTTACCAAATAGGTGGGCGTCTCCGGCATGAAGAAGAAGATGGCTCCAAAGATGAGGGGCAGAATTCCGCACACCACGCTCACCCAGAAGATGTCCAAGCCGGCTCCGATGGCGTACACAAACAGGATACCAATGGTGATCATCAGCTGGAAGAATGAGCCCAGTGTTCCGCGAATATCCTTTTGGGCTATCTCGCCCGTGTACATGGGAGCCGTCACACAGAAGGCACCACCAGCAATACCCAGGATATAACGAGAGGCATACATCACGCCCACATTGGGGGCCCAGATGAGCATGGCCCAGCCGGCGATGAAGGGCAGCACCAGCAGCATCATGGTCCACTTGCGGCCAATCAGGTTGATGAGGAAACCGATGGGGATGCACACGCTGGCGGCACCCAAGGTCATGGCTGAGCCCAACCAGGAGAACTGGTTGTCGCTCACGGGGAAGTCGTATCCCTGGCCATTGTCCACGATCTCCGTCTGGGCGGGGGATGTCCAGCCCAGCAGGGTACCGCAGGCGAAGGCGCCACCGGCAGCGGCCAAGGCTGCCACATATTGTGGCAACTTCTTGGATGGATTCTCCGTGGTCGTGTGCACCATATTGCCAAGTAGATTCTCCTGGTCCTGCAAAAGAATGTAGCCATTAGTCAGGGGCATTCAGCGAATTATTTATACGATTTAATATGGGAAATATCAATGCAAACGGAGAGGTAAACAAAAGTTGTCCAGTGAAAGCTAAACCATAAATACCCGGTACTAAAATGACTCAAAAAAAGTCACAAATATGATGAATTTTGGAGATTCAACAACCCTTTAATATCAGTGTGAATACTGCGAGTAATTTGTGTCAAAAAAAGGTAAAGGTATCTTGCACTATAACCGACTGCACTATAACCGATAATCCTTATATTACCTTTCCCGAAACTCCGCTGAGATGGCTTTACTATTTACTAGATCGTTCTGCTCTGACCAACCGATTGGGACTGAGGGCCAGCTATTTAGCTACCTGGATGAAGTATTATCACAACCATTGGCTGGGGGTGATAAGGCTCGAATCGAACCCCCCGAAGTGATTAGGACATTTATTGGCGGGCCGATAGTGAGCATTCCGTTTCATGCCCGTGCACCTATATATTTATTGCACAAAAAAAAAAACTAGAACTATGCTCTACTCATTCTGGCTGCGATTGTGGGTTCAAGTGCCTCATTATTTCATTACGGCGATCGCATAAACAGAAGTTGCCCCCGAAAAAAAACAAAATAAAACGTAACAGGTACCGCGTAGGCATATCATTCATACGCCGTGTGGTCCGCAAATCATTATGTTTGAAAAGCTCTCAAGCCAACTGATCAATGATCATCAAAGAGGTGCATAAGCCTTCTACATGAAGTACTATTATTCGGTTCATGTGCTCCCACTTGAGCTACGTGATAAGGAAAACTTTGTGTACTTATGTTAATAAGATTGCGATTGGGTACGATTTTGTACGATAAGCAAAAGATTAACTTAAGCTGTGGGAAATAACCCTATTAAACTGTTTTAATTGATACTTAAAAATAACTTGAGATGGCAACACCTATACCCCGTTTTTCCATTGAAACAAAAAATGTACTTTTACATTCCCTTTCTTTTGTTTGAGTGCTACCCTTCAAGGCTTCTCAAGGGTCACTCAAGCAGCACCAATTAACCACATTCGACCACCTTGTGGCCATACTCGTTGACTTCCGTCCGCCGGGGGCCATAAATTGTTGTATAATCGCCCAGAATTGAGCTACAATATCGCTTGGCCAATCAGCAAATCGCCCCAAAATTCCAGCAACTGACAAGGGAACTTTATATTACCAACCAATCTGAGAATCAGCCGGCTTTATCAGTGCAAGCTTTTTATTTTGGTTTTATCGAAAGCTTTTCGCAGACATTTTTGTGTTTAGGGGTGAATGCTATGTTTATAAACAAAAAGCCGATCTGAGATATGCCATTTGCGCTTTATTGTTGGTAAAAAAAAGGGGTGTGTCTGATATTTGCCTAGACTTGACCTTTCCCAAGAAATGTGTTTAGGATAATGATTAAGGATAATATGTGACTGAATTATTTAAACTTAAATTGCACTCACAACTGGTGGCATTATGAAAATATATTCATAATCTTATGTATTTCAATACTAATTAAAGTTTATTATCAAAAACTAAAATAGGAAACAATTAGAAAACTTGAAAAACATTGCAAAAAGGTTACAGATCTCCCATGAAGCATAAAGATTGCTTGTAAGTGGTACCTTCATTTCTAAAGACAAGCGCATGAGACATTTCGCAAGCACATATGTAGATACATAAGTTATGGCAATTTTTCCTAGATATTTTAAATAATTTATCGCTTGTGTCGCGCCGCCCACTCTCTGCTCGTATTGCCAATCTCGGCCCACACGAAGCAGCCCAAGAGCCGGAGAACAAATCACTTCCGTGAAAATGCAGCCGAGAGTTGCAGGAAAACAGGAAAAAAAAGAAACCAAGGCTGGGGATGGAAAGGGGATACTCTGGTACGCCCACAAAACATATTAACTGTCATATGGACACACCTCCAGATTGCCACTCGGGCGTCGAGAGTAAACGAAGCGTTCAAGTCGCCTCTGAAATCGATATCTGCCTCGATTCTGAGTCTCTGCGGCTAGTGTGGTCAATCCATTGTCGGTTCTGATGTCGTTTGCTGTATCTAAATTTAGCATTACTGCCAGTTAAACGCAGTTCGTGGCATCCGCCGAGTGGGTGAGCTCCCCCAGGATGGGTGGAAGGGCTGGGTCCGGGTCTGGGCCTGGGTCTGGGCCCAAGTTCGTTTCAATGTCAGTGGCAGGCGCAATGCCAAATGCCCGATGACATTCCGCCAAACTGGTTCATAACTTGGGCTAGTATAGCCCCCGATTATTATTGATTGACAGAGTTTTGTTCGCTTTAATTTATGTACAATAGTCCAGAGCCATTAACCATTCCATTTGCATACATATCTGGGAATCTGAGGAATTTCTGCTACCTATTCTCTTAAATGCCTTTTCAATTTGCATAATGTCTATGCCAAGATTCCTGTCACATATTTCCCAAGAAACAAAGGAATATATGCGTTGTATAACACCTACCCATTTTTGCAATTTTTTAATCTAGTCAACATAAAAATTTCAATAGATTTCAAAGCCTTTTTTTGGTAATGTCTCAATTTGGACGCTGGCCAATGAAAGTGAAAACAGTTGATGGCTTCAAAGTTTAAACATAAAATGCCAACTTTATTGGGCTAACTCATTGATATTCCAATTATGTGGCACACGTTGAAGGTATTATCGAACTGGTCGAGTTTTCATAATTTTTGTGGGTCGCATTTTAAAATATATTCAAATGTTTGGTCGTAAAACTGTTTTTGTTGCCCCAACCACCGCAGACTGTCTGGGCTGGGGTATATTATTTTTACTAAAATAAACATGTACAATAATTTGTTGACTCATTTTGTGCACTCGTTGGAACGAGTTGACAATTGAATTTGTCCAGTGAAATGATCAAAATAAATCCGCATCATGCTCTTTTTGTTATAATAACTTTTCCCTTCTGGGAATCGCCGATACACCCCCATTTCCAAGTGCTGACTTATCACATTTTTTTTGTTTTCTTCTACATTTTCGGATTTGGTATTTATATATTTGGGTTTTCTAGTTTCTGCTATTGTGACCTTGTCCAAAATAAAAGAGCGCGAATGGAAATAGAAAGTTTCCCCATAGTTTCCGAGCTCATTAGCTCTGATAAGCTATGCGATCCATCAATGATGGCTGTATTTTTGGACTTTGGCTGCCGTAATTTCGATAAATAAAACCCACAACCATAATTGTATCATAAATACCTACTTATCACTGGAAATTATGTAAAGCGGAAAGTAAGCATGACTAATTTTGGAGAAAGGCACTAGTACATGAACTATGGAATTGAAGCAGATAATGGAAACATTGCCTGGTAAACTATTTATAACTCATATCTTCTTGTTTGCGGCAACATCTTTCCGCTTTCAGCTGCGTGCTTGCATTGCCAACATCTCCGAGATTGTTTGCCCGCTATTTAGGTAAATGTTCCACATAAAGGTAGCGAGTTTTCCATACCCTAACCGAAAAGTTGGTAACTAATTTATAACCAGGGTATACACGGTTCGATTCGGTTTGGAAACTATCTTCCCTGGCTGGTTTTTCTTGAGTTCGCACTGCGTTAATTAGACTTTCGCCGTGGCTTTTGTGAAGGTCAACAGGGGAGGATGTATTAACTTGGCTAGCCAGCTGGCCAGCGCACAAATTAACTTAAATTAGCCGGCACCAAGCAAACAGAGAGAAAAATACTTTGGCAATAAATTTGGGTATCTTTTAGAGCCATAGTTTTTCCCTCCCTGGTTAAGTAAAGAAAAATAAGTATCCTACATGCGGCGTAGAGCTGTTCCGCCCATTTTCAGTGTTGGCTTTGATGATTTTTACCGCTTGCCTGGAGCCGTACTTGGCTCCATTTTCGGCGGATTCCAGCAGGTGGGAGCTCTCCTCATTGCTGGTTCCCGGTTTCTTGGCGGGCTCCTCGCCGCTGGAGTTGCTCGATGAGGCGGTGGACATGTTGCTTGGATTATGTAAATCTCCGTGGGGATATGTTATCAATTACAGCGCGGGATATGTTTTCTGTATTCTTCGGATCGGTTGCTCCTCAAATTGTGAGTTTAAACACTTTTCACAGCACTTTTCCGTGGGCTTATGAGCTCAGCTTATTGTATAAGCAACAGCAATTGTGTCTGGCTATGTCCTTTGCCTTGGATTTGTCCTTTAGAGCGTCTGACACCCACGTAGCATAGAATACTTTTTGGCGCATGCGCTTCAGCACTCAAACATGTTGCTGTTCAAATTACAATTCCCCGAATTTTTTCGCACTCTCAAATACAATATATTTGATATATATTTGCTCGGATATGCTTGATTTTTAAAATCCCAATCAGAGTTTCTAGTTTCCTGCGGTCACGGGTCGCGTGTATCTTGAGCGGCAGCAGCACGAGTATCTTTGTATCTTTAACCGCACGCAACGAATGTTGGCTAGCAAATGGCGCGCCAAACGAAATGTATGAAAAAGGCCTCCGCCGCCGCTGCCGGGCTCTATGGATTCGTCGCTCTCCCGGCTGCTTTTATTTTTTGTACTTTTCTCCATAATGTATCGCCCCGGCCGAGTATCTCTCAGTGCGGCACCAGAACTGGTCTCTCCATCGAATATGCCACACAACATTTACCATCTACCATGGCCCATGAATTCGTTTCTTCTTCGCTTTTTTAAATGTTTTGTTGGGCTTTTTTCTTTTGGGGTGGAGAGGCTATTGACTCGAGGCAGCAAAATCCGAAACTGGAATTGCAGGCGCCTTGATTTGTTGTATTCTGGTTCTGCCTGAAATTGCATGCAACTTGCTGTGGCTGCAACACCCCACACGGCTTCTGCTTCTGCTTTCAAGTTGTTTTTTTTTTTTTTTAGTTTTATTCGCTTCCATTTAAGTTGAGGCGAAGCCGGCAATGCAAATTTATGCATCTGCTTGTTGATCTCTGAATTTATTGGTCTTAAATGCATGGAAAAGTTTTCGCTGTCCAGAAGACAAGTTTCGAGAGCAGTTAAGGACTACAATTATAAATATAACCTGCTGCTTTTAAGTGTTTAAATATAAATTTCAAAAAATAATTCAAACATCATATCTTGGGGTGATTAATAAAATCACCTGCCAACAGTTTATTCAATTCAATCGATTTGTAAACAAATAACATTGTACTGATTTTATAGACCCCATAAAAAATTGTTGATTTGCCTAAAGGCAATTAAATCGCAGCTTTATTATATGGATGTGCATACCCACGTGTCGTACAATGTTAACATTGTTTACAAACTGCACTTCCGTAGGCAAACAGAGATTATACGGAGAATAAAGGCTGCCGCACAACGCATATCTATAGATATATATAGATATGTGCTATAGATATATCTTCGAACGCCTCGGTACTTGTACGAATTGAAGAATTTCCATTATCATTTCCAATTCCATTTGCCTGGCACACAACCCATTTATTTGCCTAGCTATGCAAACGCTTCTGTACTCGGGACCACGTTGAATGGATCACGTTTGTTCAATGTGCATTCAAGCAATATGCCCCCAAATTTGTAGTCTAAGTAGCAGACTTGCGGCTGCCACAAGCTGAGCGTAATGGATTGCCCCAGCGGAGGCTTAGACCCCAAAGAAAATGCTCATTTTCCACGCTTTTTGGTCTTTTCAACAAACAAACAGTGGCCCTGCTGCTCCGGGGCTATAAATGGGTCAGATAATGGGAATGCGCTTTTTATATCGGAATGAGTAAGAGGCGAGAACTTTTGGAAATTTCGGGGCCTACAACTGGTTTATAAATAATTCCGAGTTACTACATCGAGTGAAAAGTATTTATATTGAGCCCAAAAAGATTACTGCCAGTGAAGGGGCTTTGCATAAATTAAAATTTGATGTTTAAGGTATTTTAGTTAATATCCCGAAATACTTGCGACGATTTTATACATGACAGAAAATATTTTAAAGGGGTATTTAGGGATCATATTGAAAACAAGTATATGAAAACAATTCTTTTATAAAATTAATATTACACAATTGTTTTTGGGTTCTAATATTTCTAAACAAAGTATAGTTTATATGAATTGTTGAAAGTTAATTGGATTCTCAGTAAGAATTAAATAACATTCTTGAAAAAAAATTTTTAACAGGTTTTCCAAGTACATTTCCCTAATATTATTTTAAAAATTGGAAAATTTGTATTCACTATTACTTTTCAAAAATAGTGATTTTGAAATATTTATAATCCGGTTTAAATAAAAGTTTTTCATACACAAAATATACAATAGTATGCTTTCTTTTTGTAAGACTGTTAGCACTTATTTTGGATAGAAAACATACAAATTAATAGCTTTAATAATTTTTTTTGTATTTTTGAATATCATCTCATTTTTTTGAAGCTTTTTCAGATGTTTTTCTCACTGTAATCGGGCTAGAAATTTTCCCACATAAACTTGTCCTAGCGCAACCCTGTTGTCGTTTTGTGTGAACGCTTTGTCACCGCCCTTAACCTTGCCCACCCCCTCCCCCGCGGGGCAGGCCATTAACCACCACCCCCCTCCCCATAGAAATCGCGTTAACGCAGCAATGGCCGGTTTTGAGATACAACCAAACATTTGGCACGCTCCACGCTCGGAACAGGGGCCCAGCGCGCCTAAAAGCATGCTCACCTGCTTTTCATTCCGACAACGAGCCCGACTACGAGAACGAGTACGAGTATCTTGGTATCTACACCTAGAACACGCAATGCTTAGCAGTAGGTACATACTCGTACAACAAACTCGTAGTATACATATAGATAGATACGTGTGTATGTATGCGTAGTGCATAATTACATGGCGCCCAGTCAAGAAATGATGAAATACCGGGAGTTATGCAACAGAAAGCTCATTAGCGCACGAATATATAGCATTTGGCTCGGGCTGTGACCTACGTCAGCGGCTACGTCACGCAACATTTATGTATCTGCATCCGTTAGATACAAAAAAACGCTTAGAATGGGGCGTGCGCCGTGTGACGTCACGAAAGCCAAGCCCCAAAATCTTAACCAATCATCGGCCAACGAAGAGCGAGCCCCCATTTCTATATGTATATACCAATTGTATCTATACATAAAACAAGCTAAACAAATATGGATTGCGTTGAAATGCAAATAGTTCTCTTTTGCTTCTCCCGCCTTTTGCTGCTGTTTCCCGCCTAAATGCAGTGAAAAATCTAGAGCTGAATAAATTGGATTTTATCCCCGTTGTTTTATGGTTTTCTAGCACGACCTACATTTGAACTTTGACACGGTTTGAGTTCGATGTATGCTGGTGAAATTCATCATATTATGTACTCTTTATCCCCAAATCAATACGGCGACCTCGGCGTCGACCTCAAGGTGAATGTATCTACATATTTTCTTGCGCTTTTTGGCCCCAAATGTGGGTGTTTTGTCCTTGGTAAAAAAAAAGGAAATATATTAGCCTTACAGGGCATGCAAGGGGCCGGCGAGCTGATGAAATTTCGTACACTCAAAATGCTTGAATATTTCGCATAAATTGAAATTCTTTACGGCAGTTTTTCGTGTTCTTAATTGTGGGTCAATGTAATGTAAATACTCACAGTTAATGTTCAAGATGTGCGTTTTAAAAACGAATTCTGCAATTAAATAAATGTAATAAATGTACAATTAAAAATCAGGTCAAAAATAATCATAAATTCTTAATATGCAACAATGAATTTTTGCTCAATGACTTGTTGAAATGTTTTGGCTATAAATATAAATTGATATGTAAATTTTATACTTGAAGTAGGTATACAAAATCGTATTATAATTCATATAAGTAATACTTATATAAGTAATATAAGTAATACTTAGTAATACTTATATAAGTAATATAAGTAATACTTATTAAGTATCATAATTTGACAATATGCAACATTTTAGTTCTAATAACTCAATAAATTATTTTTATTATTTTTAATTTTTATATAAATTTAAAATTTATTTAAAAATGAGTTATATATTTTTAAGTTAAAGTTAAATATTTTTTAATGAGATCAAGTGCAAAAAAAAGTTATATTGAAAAAGCTTTTTGCTGGTTGAAATAGTAACAATTGCTTTCAAACTGTAGTGAAAGCAACAGTGCTACTAAAACTGTCACAGTATGACAAATTTTGGCGGCAAATTAAAAACTCCTTTAATTATCATTAAATATTGTTAAACACACCACCGATTTGATTTAATGCAATTGTTATTTGGTAATTATTTAATTAATTTTAGTTTTCTTAGATCATATATATCATTGGATTCTTAAATTCTTCTTTAATTCACAAGTCATTTTGTTTATAAATATAAAGGTTTTTTAATTTTTTCTGGAGAAAAAAATGTTCTTTACTATTATTTATTGTCGCAACTACAACTTCCTGGCTTCATAAATATTTTTGAAGTTTCTTAGCACCTTATCAAAGATAAGCCTTCAATAAATTGAGGTTTTTGTTTAGGATTTCTTATGTCTCGGCGATGTAGAAATCCTTATCTCTTTAAAACAAAAAAAAGGCAAATTTTGAAAGCCAATTTATTGCTCAAGTGCGTATTGGACGATCAGAGACAATCGGGCAGACAGCAGATACATTGTTTATTTGGGGCAAGTATTCATATCTCCCAAAACTCGGGCTTTGTTATCACCATGAAGGCTGCAGCGTGGAAATATTTGATCCATTTCCCATAGATGGGGGGTACTGTCGAAATTATGTCACTCACTGCGAAATCGTTTTACGGCCCCCTCGAACCCATAGATTTCCCTATCAGCAATGCCAATAGATTTTCGGCCAGCATTTGAAGTATTTATGTGCATTCGAGCGAACAATCGGGGCCTGGGACTACAAGTACTAGGCCCTAAAAACACCTATTTGATTGACACCTCATAGAGCTATAAATATGAGAAAAAAGAGCTATAGAGAGATACCGAGTACTCGTACAAGCGCCATACACGCCCCCACATCGGCAACATCATCGCTGCCACACGCAGCGCTCGACTTTAACAAGAGATTTCCTTATTAAATCACAAAACTAAAAAAAGAGAAAATATTTTGAATATCTGTGGCTAGCTGGGAATTTATTAGACCCAATTGAGCGCACTTTACTTTGATTAAAAGAAATCTTTATGATTTGCTTGCGCTCAGATAAAAAACCAAAGTAAAACAAGCATTGCCAAGAGATTCTTTTGAAAGATATAAGGAAAGCGATAAGATTCGACGGTTAAATAGAAATGTTTGCAGGGCATTTGAGTAATACGGATGGTATATGAGTTGGTGGAAGGTTTTATGATGGTTTTTGGGGTTAAACATTTAAGCAAGCCCATATTTTAAAATGACAATATGATGTAACATATAGAGGCTATTTAGTTTATGGTTCAAAAATAAGGAAGGCATCACTTCCAAAAACATTACTTATAATAGGGATAGAAGTAAACTTTGTTTATTTCCTTATAAATATTACTTGACAGATTCAAAGTAAAGAATGAAACTCTATGATTAATACATCAGCTGACTTTTGCACACATTTTACTTTAGCAAAAAGGTAGATTAGATTTAAAGATTCATACTTCTGAAAGTATACGAGAATTTAATTAAACATAATACTTAAGTGCTTTCAACTTGTGAGTGCTTCAAACTTTTGCTAAAAATACACAACTTTTTGCAATAAAAAACTACCTGCACCGGCTGAATGTCTTGTTTCCCAAAGATCAGTCTTATCAATTTTCGAACGCTAAAAGACCCTGAAAGCAGTCTTTGAACCTTAACAAAAACACATTCTAATCTATTTAGTAGAGCCCAGCCTATTGGCAATAGTATTTGGCGGCTAATCTGCGGCCCAAGAAGGGGCTTACACACAGAATTAGTTTATGGAATTGTTAAGTTTGCTCACTTATTAAGTCGGACAATGCTTTGATGGACGTCGATCAACCATGAAGTAGTGCCCGCCTGGTCAATGAGCCCCCGTTCTTGGCCGGCCCGGTCCAAGTTCAAAGTCTCTGCAATTGATTTGCGTAATGAGTGCGATAATCGGTTTCATTATTCGATTTAGCTGCGGTTGACACAATCTTGTTGACTTCGATTGTCGTTTATATTGACGCAGAATCTCGGTCGGTTGGGACGAGCCCCAAAAGTGGGCGGAAAGGTTGCCTATTTGTAGAGTGCATCCCGGGGGGGAGTTCATTGGGATTATCAGTGAGCAAGTGGGGCGATGTCTGGTTCCCCGCGCGATTGTACTCGCTGTGTGTGGTGCGAGATCTTCTACATATATATTATTAATTTATAATTACATTCATGTTATGACCGCACATTTTCCTACCGATTGCCGGCTACTGTTTCTGGGTGCCTAATGACTGGAAAATGTTGAAAGCTCTACCGATTGCCAATCGAGCTCCAAGGCATCCCGAAAGATAAGGATTTCTCATCACAGTAGCTACACTCGCACTTAACTGATACTTGATAAGTTGCCGCAAGTTTCCCATTAGATTTAATGTGTCACACAAGTGGTTTATTAGTTTGTTGATGTATTAATTATTTGCACACTCTAAACCCTTGAAAGGGGTTCGGGCCTTGAGACAATCTTTACATTATCATCGAACTTGAGCTTTGTCACTCGAATAGAAGTGTGAACTTTACTGAAATTGGGTTAAAAGTGTCAAGAATTTTACAGCAGCCTTTAAAGATTAAAAATCGAGACTTCGATCCTTGGTAATTTAGCAGGCTGTTGCGTCGAACCATCCTATATTACATGGATGATAAAACCTTAATCGTTTGCCATATCTGATGTCGTTGCCCTAAATCAACGAGCCTCTTATCACGCTTATTATACCCTTGTATGACTTATCTACAGGAGGATAAAATTAGTATGAACATCCACCCGCGTTCGATATATCTTTTGTTTACTTCGATCGACTGACAAATTGCACATTCAACAACAACACCACCCGTGGACAACAAGCAGATAGCGGATTCACGGAAAATGTTTTCCCATTACGCCCCAAACAAATGTTGGTCATACTTAAGAGCCTTTAATTTAGTCAACTAATCACATGTCATTACATCGTTGCTGGCACTGTCATTTCACTTCTGTGACGCTTAAGTGAAAAATTACAGAAAAACATCTTGTAGAGGGGGTGAGTACTTTGCCAGATTTACTATCTTTTTTTGCGGTTTTTCGAGCCTGTTTGGTTTTTTTAATGGTTGTGGTTCTGATAACGAAAAAACAAGAAACTAAGCAAATACTAGAAGTGTGCTTTGAGTCAGGAGACAAACAGATTTTCGGAGTGTGCTGGCACTTGGAAACATTGATAAGCAGATCAAAAACGGACCACACAGAAGGCCGATTTGTCGAATTATTCCATCATAATCAAATTCCGAAATTCTACAATTTTTATTTGGAATTTCGCGCCTTTGAAGTCACATTGAACCGCAGTTCAAGTTCACAAGCTGTATAGTTTTGTTTTCAATTGGAATTCGGGATGAAATTCCAAATTCTCTCAGCCAAAGTTCGAAAAATCCAATTTAATCGATCCTCCAAATAAAAACACAAATTTGCGGATCGAACCCTAAATAATAATCATCGGTTTCCGCATTTCCTGTCAACCAAATAATTAGAGTAAAGTTAAGAACAAAGGGGCTTTGTAATTAGCCGACACAAAACAAGTTTGAGCGAAGCCAAACTCCAACGAAAAACAGATGTAATATTATAAATAAACTGGAATGAATGCTACTTATGCCAAGTGGGACAATAAATTGGTGTACGTTTGTGAATAAATAACGGCAATAGTTATTTATAAACGAAAACAGATGCTTTTCGGGAAAGGTATTTAACGGGCGATTGCAAAGGGTTGGTATTTATTGGGGAATTTTTTTAGGGAATACAAATTAAAGCGACTCAAAATTTGGGTGCCAATATAATTATCTTCATGATCTTTAAATCCTGGTAAACTTTCCATATTAATACCATATTTTTCCTTATTATTATACGTAAATTTCTCAAAAGTTTAATTGTTATTTACAGCAGGAAATTGGCATTTCACAGTTGCACTATTGGACACCCCCTAATCTCCCATTTAATGATCAATTTCCGTCTGTACACTAAAATACTATAGGTAATCTGATATATGTCAACGCGTAACCGGACAGCCCCATAAAATATATAAACAAAAACGAATAGGCGATCAACGTCACTATAGTTGATTGACTGATTGTTTTTTCGGTTCGGCTGGGAGGGGGAACTTTTTTGTTCAGATCTAATTAGTATTCCCACAATATTTGCGGAAAATCCAGTGCTTCCGTAGATGCAACAAAAGAGGAACCAGAACTTTTCGAATTAATAATCATTTTCGTAAACACTCACACGTGCTGTTATACAAATTTCAAATACTATTTGTTTACAAACAAGTAATATGAATTAACGGATGAATGCGAATTGCTGGTAAATTGCACTAAACGCTTGTGATCGAATGTTGTTTTTTATTTTTAAAAACGTGAATGGAATTCCCGAAATTTCATGCAAAAAGCCGAGTGCATCGAGCGAACCCGCTAAAGTTCAGTGTACAAACGTGTGGATGTTGTAAATGTTTAAGAACTCATAAAAAATGTTGAACTTTTGTCACCTTTATGAGCAAGAACATTAGGAATATGTATCCACCAACGAAGGGGCTTGGTTTTTAATATATCTAAAACATATACATATTTTATGAATTGGAAATTGTACATATAACCAGCGGGATATCTATTTATATTTCTAGCAATAAATTCTCCAAGATTTTCTTTAACTTTTAGCTCTCCGAGCACCAATTTTCTCGTGACTAAATGCAGGAAAATATAGTATTCATCAGTTTCCCTAGCAATTGTGTGGGTGTTGTCTTTGAATTCCCAACTTGACGTCACTGAAAAGTCTAAGCGACTATTTTTGGACAATGCGTTTAGTTGATTTAGCAGGATTTTTATGTTCAAGATTTGGATTAGGTTAAACTATATAATTCTTGCTTATTATTTGAACTTGGCAGTGAAAATATCGCTGCATTTTCGTTATGTAAATCGTGTTTTTGCACCTGTCATTGATTAAAAGCCAATGGCACAAATGAGCCAACATGGCCAAGGCCACCGGAACGTATCTGTTTTTTGCAAAGGTATCTAAGTTCTGTATCGCTGTGTCGGTTTGTTTACATTTCCCAGTGACGTCACAATGTTTCCGATTGTATTACAGCGCCAATTGAATCGCCTTCCCCATTTTAAACGCCGCCCCCATGTCAATTACCTGTCGCCACACGTGATGTTCGTTTTTCCCCCTTTGCGTGGGGGAAAATCTACTTAAAGCGCTGCTTTCAATTTCTAATTTAATGCGAAATGTTGCCCAAAGGAATCCCCGGCAAAAGTCTTTACTTGAGCTGGGGCCCTGAGCTAGGCGCAGTTAATTGGATTTGTTGCAATCTATTTTCGTTTTAAGCAAATGCAAAAGCATTGACTTTAATGAACCAAGCGAGAAACAAATAGAATTTTGAGGAGCGAGCGGGTAGCGTAAACAAAATGAGTGGGCCCTCAAACATTTTACTTTTTTCTCTGCCAATCGATTATATTTTCTTTTGATTTTTTCCCGACCTACTCGAGGCGTTTATTCAAGGCAAAGTGCCGGCTTTTGTTTCAAGGAAATTACCAAAGACTTATCGTTTTATCATCCCTGATCTAGAATCATTCAACCCTGATTAAATGCCCCAGTGAATCACTTTTAATGTGTAACTGCGGCTTCGGGAAGGGAATTTCAATTAGAGGTTGCTTGACCGGGGATTTCTTGAATCGAGATACCTGGAAGCACCTTTGCGGTGGGGAAACCTATGTATGTTCGGGAATTTAGTTGGGGATCATGCCATAAATAAATGTGTAAATCGTGTATTTTATGAATCGGATTCATTTAATGGCCCATGCTGACATTTGGCACGTTCCAGTGTCTCATCAAATTTACGCTTAGCCCAGCACAAAACGCAATAACATGTTCACCAGTTCAGTTCCTAAACGCGTGTAGCCCACTAATTAATCATTGTTTTGCTTTGGAGAGCAGCAACTAAATGGCAAGTGTTACCCCAGTCCATAAAGGGCACTGCAACCCCTCGGCTTTTCCGCTTTTCCGTTCCGTAATGTCAATGCACTGATTAAGCGAGTCAAGCAGCCAGGAAAAGCAGCTTAGCTTCTGTTTTCCACCCACAATACTCTAATATTCATGTATTTTTCCTAAAAAACAGACGGGCTAATACTATATGTGGTTATTGTTGATGAAAAAAAAAGCATTTCCCGTTGACGTCAAATTCCTTCAAATGTTCAACAAGTTTTTTAAATGTACAATATGTATTTTTTTTGTTGTTGTCTGTACTCAGAAGCTAATCTAGGTGATTTATTGAATGGCGGACGGGCCAAACCTAAATTGGCATTACATAAATATTAGGAATATTAGCTAAAATAGTCGCAGCTGTCAAATATTTCACAGATTTTCCTTAAAATTCCTAATCATTATTTTCGAGTTATTTATTTAATGTTCGAGTGAGAAACCGAATTTAGCGCTTGAACTTGACAGAGAATTAGAGAAAAATATTTTATTTGCTCCCCCTGTCGACTTGGTACCGAAAAAAATCAACTCAAATTTGATCCGTACTGCCCGATTTCTTTTCAAATATTTTTTCTATTTTCCCCTCGCCTTTCTGGTAATTTATCACTCGGCCCGCCTTTATTTTCCTCTTGTCTTCGTATACATTCTTTGGTGTTTATTTTGGGCAGGAGAACTGTTTAAGGAACCACCAGCAGTGGCTTTCAAACCGAGTCAAGCAAGAAACCGGGTGAAATCCCAACTTACCCGCCGAAAAACTCACAAAAACAAAGCTGTTTTTATGGACTGCACAGCTTCTCACTCGAATCGTGAACTTGAATTGTCCTTCCTTTTGTGTGCGGCAGGAAGTCTTGTAGTTTTTTGTTCTTCTGGTTTTTTTTTTTGTTTGTGCCAAAGAAAGTGCACGAAATAATGCTAAAATATACAGCAGCGGACAAAATTACAGTTCACGAACACTCTGAGACGGGTGGGGGGACAAGACACGTGCAGTTATTGGGGCATCGGTTGAATCCTCCTGCAATTTGCTTTCCAGACGAGAACCGCGCGCGTCGGATTCGCACAAACGACTGATAGCGTTGATATAGACGGGCCTCCCTCGTCGCCGTCGCCGTCGACGCCGGCGGAGCCAACAACAATATAATGAAATATAGGTATACCACTCGTACAATATAACCCACGAGTGCGACGCTTTCGGGAAATTGGCGCTCTGTTCTTGACGCCGCAGCAGCTGCTCTTACATTGCTCCCTCATTATTATTATTAGGGTTACGCTTTCTGCCTAATCTCTAAGCGTGTTAGGGTTAGCGTAAGCGATTTCAGATCCGCCAACCGCTCCCTTGACGTCACAATTTTCACGACACTTGGGCGGAAATTCGAAGCCAGAGTTTGCAATTTCATCGCGTCATTGTGGCCAAAAATGGGGAAGGTGGGTGGGATGCTGGGCGGGTGGTGTCCTTGGCAGAGGACGCGCAGCCTCCCTTCGCGCAGTGTCAGCTTATGCAAGAAACGTGGTCCTTTCACGTAATTTTGGGGAAGGTGCCGGGATTTGAGGCGATTTCATCATGAGCCCTCAGCAATTGCAGAATAAGCTTGACGGGCTTAAGAGAAATAAAAAAGAATTATAAATCTTGACTCTAAAGAGGATAAAACGCAAGGGATCCTTGGGACAAATGTA
This sequence comes from Drosophila ironensis, assembly GCA_021223825.1. NCBI lineage: Eukaryota > Metazoa > Arthropoda > Insecta > Diptera > Drosophilidae > Drosophila > Drosophila ironensis. The sequence continues at coordinate 220,687 of JAJJHQ010006038.1, forward strand.
ACCAAATAATAGCAAAGCAAACACATTTGAATTTCATAAGATCTTCAGAATTTGTAGGATCTTGAAAAGGGTTTCTTTCAAAACTATAAAGAAACTGGAAGCCTAAGCCACTATAATTTATATTTACTTACTTTGCACACCCGAAAATACAAAAAAAAAACTTCATTTAAGTTTAGAATAAAATGTATTTGGTTCCATTCTTATGCTCTTCGCTTTAATAGCACGACTCTCGTTTAAAATATTCAAGTTTGTATATATATTCTGTTGTATATATCGAATTCAATTAGCTTAGGTGTATAAATATTTGTAGTTTGAGTTGTTTTTGTTTACATAATTGAAACGGTAGTTGGTTTGTGGTGTCTTTCATTCTGATAAGAGTTAACTACGAGTACTTGCCCATACAACTGGAACTGGTCTCATCGAATTGCGATTGCAGCGGAAAAACTTGCGTCTTTTCCGTTTGGTTAACATGTCACTTTGCTCCTCACTTAATCGCTAAGCATTACGATAAATTGTAACATAATTAAAGCATTCAATTGTCGTCTTATTCGAGTCTACAATTCATTTGTTTCACTTCATAGCACTTCAGTCTGGGCTTCGGTTGCATCCCCAAAGCCACAGAAACGCCACTTGGCGTGATCCAACTTGAACAAGTTTGTGTACTTTGCGAGTATATTGGCAAGATCGTCATGGCTGCTGGGAACGGCATTATTGCACAGGATCCCGCTTAAGTAATTAAATATATTGGCTATATCCACGCCGTGCGGATGCAGCACCAAAAATGAGGAAGCTAGGGCTATAATTTTGGCTTCCGAGAGGGCCAAGGAATTGAAGTTGGTCTGCAAAGATATGGGAAAGGATTATATAAAGATATGAAAGTATTAAAGAAAGCCTACCTTTTGAATATCTGAAGTTTGAGTATTATCCTCCGAGTTAATTATCTTTGTAGCCTCTTCACCACTTGCCTTAGAACTATCTTCTGTAATTGACTCCTTTCCGTTAGCCTCTAAGTCCTTCGAGAACTCGAGCTTATCATCATCTTCGATCTCGTGTATCTCCACAACACCGCTCTGATGCTCTATGATGCGCACATCATCGTCCACCTTGTCGATATCAATGATTTCCGGTTCCTGGGGCTGCCTTGTAATGTCTGCCGATTCCTGACTAGAATCGCTGCTGTAATCAAGGTTTGAGGCATTGGAAGCATTCGAAGTGCCAGCACTGTTTGCTTCCTTGTCTTTCAGCTTGTCCACAGTCTCCTTGATTTTGGTTTTTAGCAAAAGTTGCTTTATACCCGCATCCTTGAGGTTCCTCTCCAGCTGCTCGATGATCTTGGAGTCCTTTTGTTCGCGCATCTTTGTCTGCAATAGTTGGGTCTGCATGTTGCGTATGGTCTCCTGGAGCACCTTGATTTGCTTTTCGCGCTGAACGTAGTCACTGCGTTCTAGGGTCATCTCGTGGCGAATGGCTTCCAGTTGACAGCGGAGGGAGTCGTTTTCGTCCTGGAAAAAGAATAGGATATATTAGAAAAACAGTCACAAGTATCTAAGTCACCGATGGGCACCTAAGGCCCCTAAGTTCTTCGGGTTCCGAAGGCAACCCACGGAGATAGCCGAACTTGGGGATCGGGTGTTTGATTAAGATATTTAGATAATTATTAAATCATTACCTTTAAGCCGTCGCTGTCGTAACGAATTCTTTTGGGGCCGCGCTTTTCATAGTCCCGCTCCTCATCGGAGATTTCCATTTCATCATCATCGTTGATCTGAACCGTTCGAAGTTCCTGCATGGCATGTCAAAATATTCAAAATTAATTTTCCCGCTCAAAATTTACGATGAATGGGATGGATATTTTTCCATTGCTTACAGTATATTTAAAATGTATAACCTAGCTATAAAAATTTGCGTTTTTGAAAGAATGCATCAAATTTGTTTCGTCTTTCACGACTCTGTTCTAGTCCGCTTACTTACCTCGCCACATTTTTTAAACAATCTTTTAGAAATAGTTTCGATTATTTGCTTCTTTGGCTATTAATCATGTTTTTTGGCAGCAAGGTGTTTGTTTTTATTTAGTTTTTTTTTTCGCATAAACGCCCCCAAGTTTTCCAAAGTTCCATAGAACTTTCGGAAACTTGTGGGCGTTGCGTCTAAAGATTATGTTTAGTTCAAAGAAGTAAAGCTTATCGGAAAAGTTATACAAACGCTTAGTTAAAGAGAGAAGAAAAACAAATGAAAACTAAAGATTGAGAAAAGCTAGGAAAAGATAGACGAAAGCATTACATTGGCTAGGCAATCAGAAAAAGCCTGATATACTAATGAGTGATAGTGAAGAGGAAATAGTGAAAAAGTATTTGATTCGATGTTCAACTACATCTGTTTTGGCAAACTTATTTTTGTATACGAATGTTCTAATTCTATTTAATGAGAGTCGATTAAATTATAAATTACTCTAAGTGACGAAAATTACAAGTAGAATTCGGAATTGTTAGATGACATCACTGACGTTCGATAATCAAATCGGCAAACAGCTTAATGAAGTATTAACCAAGAGCAATTAGCAGTTCGAGGCATCAGCAACGGAATAGTACGGAATGGTTAGATATACGATATGGGTGAGGGTATAAATGGGTTACATGCAGACTGATAACCAACAAAAAATATCGTTAGACAACTACGGTAATACCACAATAACAAGAACGGATCAACGACAACAACATTAAGAACGACAACAGGAGCGATACAAAAGTGAATGGTTATTGTTTGGACATTTGGTTGTTTATTTGCAAACACATCTTTGAGGTTGGTTCATATTTTGATTACTTGAACATTTTAGTACGTACCGTGGCTAACTTCTTCCATTGATCGATGTTTTTTCTTTGGGCTTTGGTGAAATGGTCCCAAACCTTCTTGTGACTAGCGGCATTGAACACTTTTTCAATCTGAGTGACTGAACAATAATGCAATAATATATAATAATATTAAGGGAGGACAGAGGGTAGTTTATTTGTGATTTGATTTTGTTGTTGTTGTAGTTTCATTATCTTCGTCTGGTTTGGAATTCAGTTTTCAGTTTTGCTCTTGCACCTCTTTTTTTTGTGTGAATTTTTTAAACTAGTTCTAGTACTTAGATTTTTGCGATCAACAAATGAGCGAGTGAGAAATGAAAATTGATTTAGACTACGGGAGAGACCCTCGCATAGCAATTATATTATTATATTAAATATATTTACGGTTATTTTAATGATATGTATTAGGTACAATTCTAGAAAGAATACAACAGCGTGGATTACCTATGTATCTTTGTCCAAGATTTAGAGATCTACAAGAGGAGCGGTGTCCTCTTCTTGAATTTCTTGCCTGCTTACAAACCTTTGGAAGCGTATGTACTTGGGATACTTCTGCGGACTTTTCTTTTTACTTGTTGTGGGTGGACGCGAGTGAAAGTGATTTGGAATTCACTGCACAGTGGAGCGAATCAACGAATGTGAGGCATAAAATGGTTTTAAATTGTTGCTCCGAAACCCGAGTTTAGGTGATCGTTAAGGGGTTATTTTCAACATCAAAACTAACTATTCGATTATGTGTAGTGTTTAGTACAGCTTCAACTTTGAATATTTGATATGCAGAACAAATTAAAACCTTTTTATGTTACGAGTTGCATCGTTTTTTGCTCCTTGTGCGGCTCCTTTTTGACTGGGCTTTACCTGGTCCTGCTCGGATTTGCTCCTTTGACTTTTACGCTTTTTGTTATGTATTTCGATGACTAGAATTGCTATAGTGTGTTTATGGAGGGTATGGGGAGTGTGTGTGTGTGTGGTACGCTGGTAGATTGTTCAGTTATATAGACGCTAAGAAGGCTAACCCGGCGCAACGAAATATAAAGATTGGATTTCAAACTGGGACCGGCACCTAATCCCATCTAGTTCTATGAGCTAAGAGGTCCGTTTGCCGGCTTCAAAACTTACATTGCGTGGTCATGGTGCCCATTTGCTTGCGATAGCTTTCCCGCGCCTTCTTCAGATCCTCCTCCAACTGCAGCTTGTCGGCATGCAGCCGCCTGACATGGGCGTGCGTGCTCTGGATCATCGAGTAGAACACATTGGCATTTCGTTTTGTGCAATCGCCGCGCTCCAGCCAAGCCGTGATCGTTTGGATGGCCTTAACAAAGGTCTCATTCGTGCGCAAATGCTCCGCCACGGCCGTGGCCTCGTGATCCGTGTAGTGCGGAATCGGCGGCGGCGACTGCGATCGCATCCTGTCCAGCGACATGCGCTCCCGGTGACGCTGCTCCCGCTGCAGCTGCCGCTGCCGGCACTCGTAGTCGTACTGATCGTCCCGCGCCTGCGCGTAGTCGACATGCAGCCTGCCAAAGTTGGGCGGCTCATTCAAGGCAGAAATGCGCAGTCTATAGCCGGACAGGTAGATGGCCCGATCGATGGCCGTCTCCTGGCGGTAGCGGATGTGGCAAAAGTTCTTCTTGGACATGCGCAGCGTGGTGATGTCCCCGCACGACTCGAAGATCTCGCGTATGATCTCCTCGCTAATGTTCTCGGGCAGGCCGCCCACAAAGACCGTCCTGCAGCCGGGCGGTCGTTCGCGAATCGTGGGCGGCGGGGCGTTCGGATTGGGCGGGAACAAGATGCAGTTCTTGGTCTTGATCACCTCTTTTACTCCCGCTGGAGCAGTGGCTTCTACAAAGCAATAGAATGGGGTTTGTGAGTGATAGTTTGAGTCAAGATGGGGCTGTCTAACCTGCTGCCACGGTGGCCTCTGTTTCCGCTGGCATTCCGCTGGCCACTGCTGCCGCCGCATAGTGTTGCATCTGCTGCATTTGCTGCATGGCAGCTGCCATCATCGCCGTGGGATCCATCAGCATTTGTGTGTTGCCCGCACTGCCGCTTCCCGTGGAGCTGCCACTGCTTGCTCCGCTCGCATTTGGAGCCGCACTTGCGGCCTGGGAAGTGGGAAAGTAGAGATATCCCGGTGGCGTGTGCATCAGTCCGTTCAGATAGAGCTGCGCCGAGTCCGAGAGGGAGAGCCCAGAAGCGGAAGTGGAAGCGGGAGCCGAGGACGAGGACGAGGTGGCGGGTGCCAGCTTGTTGTCCTTGAGGCACGTGGTGGAGCTGACATCGCCGACATGCTCGTTCTCGTTCTCCAGGTCCATGGGGGCACTGCCCTGCGGCGGTTGCTGCGTTTTCTGGACCGCCTTTCCGCTTTTCGGGGGCGTGGCAGGCCCGGCGCCCGAGGAGGCGGCCGTGGAAATAGCGGCCGCCAGTTGGTTGAGGAAATTCGGATGATTTGGCAAACTGACGCCGTTCGGCATGGTCCCAAAGAGCGGTACTGCAGGGAAAATTTTAGATCAACACAAAGGTAGCTGACGATAAAGGCCGATAGATAAATACAAAATGATTAAATAAGCAATTATGCCTTTATGATTTTAATATGCCTTTCCAATAAATTACAAAAATCTCGATGAATGAAATAAATTATAGTTTCATACAAAACGCATTCGAACAACTAAAAACCCGTGGATAAATAAGCAATATTGCCTTTTTTGTTTTAATATGCCTTTCCAATAAATTACAAAAATCTCGATGAATGAAATTAATTATAGTTTCATACAAAACGCATTCGAACAACTAAAAACCCGTGGATAACTATTTAGTTAAACTTATTACTTCTCAGAGGAACAAAATTCATAAAAACGAAAATTAAAAAAAAAAAAATATTCCACCAGTGAAGCCTTCTTGCTTGCTTTAAAATAAAAAACTAATACTAATACAAAATGAATTCCAAACCCAGAAAACCCGTGGAAAACGGTTTCGATAAAAGGAACAATTAATTTGTGCAAATTGAATTATACAAGCCATTCGACTCCTCCCAATTGCATTTAACGCATATTTTATAATAAAAAAAAATATATATATTAAAATAAAATTAAATTAAATAAAAAAAGATTTTATCAGAGAACCATTCTTGCTGGCTTTCACTTTCCAAATGAATCAAAATTCAATGCAAGATTCACAAACCGGTTCACAAAAAAAAATGAATCAAAATAACAATCAGCTGTTCTCATCAGGCTCTCCCTTCTCGCTCGCTCTTGCCTTTGCCATCTCTCTCTTTGGCTAGGGGTGGGTGGCTGGGAGGTCTCCAAAAATGGCGTAAGTCTTTGCCTCCAAATAAACCGCCAGCGAGTTGAGAAAACAATGAAACTCCATGTTCCCCATAACTCAGATTCACCAAGCAACACGCTGTCGCACAATTTGTTGTTATTTCCCGTTTATTTCCACTAAAAACTTACGCATATTTATCGCCCAAGTAGCCCCAAAAAAAAAACTCCCAAAGGCCTCGGAGAAAATCTGGCAACGCTGATGGCAGCCCCCCCGATAACACTGCGCGATAACGATAGCCATGTTTGGAACCAAGTCCCACCACTGACTATGAATCATCAGCTGTCGCTTGAGAAAAACAAAACGTTTGGAAAACGTAGTTGCCGAAAAACAGGCTATTTTTTGTAGTTTTTCGTAGGAAAAACCCTCAGACATGTCGGTGAACACGGCCCACGCTAATAACGGCGTGCTCATCCATGCAGGAGAGTAGTAAGTTTCGAGGTTTTGCACAAATATACTAAAATTTCCATCAACTGACGTCACGAAATGTAAACATGACGTGGTTGACTCAGTTTTAATGGGAATTCTGCTTGTAAACCCCCGCTAATTGTTGGTTTTCTGTGTATATAGCATCCTCCTGCACAGTGACAGCGTGTCCATGGAGTTCTCCGGTCAGGATGGACCCATTTTCAAGGGCTCCAAAGGGGGACGCATTTACCTGACCTCCCATCGCATGATCTTCAACTCGAAGAAGGCCTCCGATGCCATGCAGTCGTTCAGTGCCCCCTTTGTGGCCCTCTCGGACGTGGAGATCGAACAGCCCGTTTTCGGGGCCAACTACATCAAGGGCAAGGTCAGGGCCCAGCCCAATGGGAACTATGTGGGGGAGGTGAAGTTCAAGCTGCATTTCAAGGCCGGCGGGGCCATCGAGTAAGCTTAACTGGTAGAATAACCCTTCTGGAAGCTTTCTAAATGTTTTTATTCCTTGATAGGTATGGTCAGGCCTTGCTGCGCTCGGCTAAAACAGCCATGAACAACTATCATCGCGGCGGCCTGGCGGGCGATGATCCGCCGCCTTATCAGCCTGCTGGGGCCTGGAACGAGGCCCCGCCCCCGGCCTACCAACCGCCACCGGGCTACTACGGCTGGCTGCCCCACCACGACGCCTTCAGCGGCCCGGCCCCCAACACGGTATTCATGAGCGACAATCCGCCGCCGTATCCGGGCATTGGTAAGTTGTGCATCCCCCAAAATCCTCATATACTCGGCTTTTGTTCGATTGGCTTCGAACGCGCCTCCAAATCGCACCCATTCACGCACTGGCCACCATCACTGGGCACTGTTTTCCTCTCTCACTTGTCTCTACTTAGCACCACCAACGCATCAGCCCGCACAACCGCCGCCGCATCAGGCCCCGCCACCGTCTGAACCCACTTGGTATGGTTTTTCAGCCCCGCCGCCGAATCAGCCGCCACAGCAGGCGGGCTATGGGCAACAGGGATGGCAACAAGGAGGCTACGTGCAGCCCCCACCGTATGGTCAATATCCGCCCGGACAGCCGAATGCCGTTCCGGCACAGACCTACCAAGGGCCACCGCCTTACGGGGGCTTTGCCAATGTGCCGGGAGGCTTTAATACGCCCGGATTGCAGCAGGGAATGGGTTATCCGAACGCGGCACCGCCGCCAAATCCGCAACCTTATCCGGGACAGGCAGCAGGAGCTGCAGGCGGGACAGCAGCGGCGGCCTCGGGAGCCAGTTTCATGGGATTCAGCTTGCCGCCAGGAAGTGAGTAAAAACTAGTTGAAAAAAATGGCATTTTACAATCATTCATGGCACATTTTCTGTTCAAAAGCATCGTAAATGGTTCCAGACTTTCAAGAAACGTTTAGCGAGATCAAGAAACCTCTCAAGATACCCAAAATGTAAACTTTTTTGTTGGCAAAATTGTTAGAAGTATTTCATAAACAAAAATAAAGAATGCATAACCCTTTTAATTTGAGAAACCACCAAAAATTTAACCCAGGAATCCACTAAATAAGTATGTTTTCTTGTAATATTTTGCAGTGTAATTGTACCTCAAACAAAAGCCATCCCAACAAGTAAGATTTATTGTTTGATCCCTGCCCATTGCCGCAAAAAACAAATTACTAACAAAAGCCGAGTTTAAGCAAATTAGTTTAGTCTGACACCCCCAAACTTTTGGCTTAATTGAAGTATTGTCTAATGGTTTTTTCTCTCTTTAACTTTTTCTTTAACTCCCAAAAACTATTGATATCTTGTAGTAGCCAGAATTGGCAGCACTCATCATTATATCTATCCAGTTGCACGACCTATGTGCATTGTTCTCGTTCCTGCTCTAATACCATAAACACAGATTGTAAGCAACGATTATATGTTGTGTGAATTGGTTGTGTGTCGAGATATATATTAGGTAGAAAATACTGAATATTTCGTATAATCCATGTGCAGATTCCAAAGAAGCCGAAGCAGCTGCTAGCGCTTACAACACACCCTACAATCAAGGTGGACCCAGTGGATCCGGCAACGGCGATTTGCCCCCCTCGTATTTTGTGAGTAACTGGAAACCACTTGAGAAATAAATAAATATAAGAAATGTATTCCTTTGCCCACAGAACTTGCCCCCCAGTTACGATGATGCATCGAAAAAGCACCAATGATGGCTGACTACTAAACTAAACAATATTAAAACATGAATCAGTTATTACAGTGCATTCCGTTGAATATTATATAGAAGAGCGATGGCGACAAAGGATTTATTTTGCAATTCTCGAAGCAAACCCGTTGTATACATTATGGAAAAAACGATTAGCTCAATGAATGATTTTACATATTCTGGTCACAAAATTGGTATATTATTTTTTAGTTTTGCAATGTTTTTATACAAAAATAAATATGTTACTGTTATAGTTTTTGTTACAAGCATATTACAAAATTATTATATTCAACATTAAACTTATATATAAAATAAACGAGCAATAGTGTTGTTAATTTCGATAATTAGGGCAAATCTTGGTGGTACACATTTTTGGGGTAGTAGTATTTTTATTTTAAAGAAACTCATTTAACTAATTTTGAAATGCATTTGTTTACCAAATTTTCGAAAAAAAATGTGGAAAAAATCCACAAATATTGGAAACCACGAAATCTGGTCACTCTGGAAAAATTCATTCAGAAATAGACCCGCTGAAGACAACAACAGGCTGATGCGCCCAAACAAAAATCAATCATACGCCACATGCGCAGTGGCGGGCGTGGTGAAAAAATGCCAGGACACAGGCCCAACCACACGCAGGCAGGCAGAGCTTCTCATAAACCTGCGTAAATACATCGAACAAATGTTGCAATCTCCAGCCAAGGAATGCCAGTAAAAAGTGCATCTTTCTGGGGTTAACAAGACACCCGAAATTTTATCGCTTTGGCTTTGTGGTGGCCACTTCTGTCTGTTGTCTATCGATTTGTGTATAACTCTTGGCACCCGAAAATCCGCACCCTGTATGCGAGGGCATTGCAGAAAACAACACAACACCCACGTCCACTGGGCACTACGAAAATAATGACAAGGCCCGGCAATATAACATCCAGAAACTAAGCCGCCAGAACAGCCACCAAAGGCCATGGAAGGTGGTGGACAGGAGACCACTTACGAGCCGCTGGACGGACGCGGCTCTGGACGCTCGAGGCGTGGCAATGCCACATCTGGCTCGGGAGGACGGCATCCTGGGAGCATGGATAGCCCCGAGTTCGATACGCGGGCCCCCAAGGATCAGAGGCACTCCGTCTACTTGGCCCTCTTGGCCGCCGGCATTGGATTTGTCCTGCCCTACAATAGGTGAATATATGAGGTTTAAAAATTACCAATCTTTGAAGTGGATATATTTCGGATATAATGTATTACCTAGAGATCCACCCCCAAGAAAAAACAAAAAAAAAACAAGTAGAAACGCTGTAGTCGACATTTTTCGAGGACGAGATACCATGTACCTATTTTCATTATCAATTATTTTTATACCCGGTTCTTAAAAATAACAAGGGAATATTGAATTTAACAAATGTACGTAACAGGGAAAAAGGAGCTTTTCCAGCCCCATAAAGTATATATTTTGCATGGACTTAGCGGACTTAAAATTATGCCTCTATCGAGAATGGCATTATTTTCTTAATTATTAAACGGACATAATGTAAAAAGAAATAGGTCTCTATTATTTATAGTTTTTTGTATGGAGTATAAAGACTATTACTGATATAATCCTCAACGATCCTTTGCAGCTTCATCATTGCGGCGGATTACTGGCAGGGCCGTTTTCCGGGTCGTCCCGTCGCCCTGGACATGTCGATGACGTACATTTTCGTGGCATTTGCCACAGTGCTGCTCAACAACATTGTGCTCTCGGTGGCCCCGTTCCAGTCGCGGGTCCTCTTTGGCTACATGGTGTCCTTTACCACGCTGATCTTTGTGGCCGTCTGCGAGGTGGCCTGGCACATGTTCGCCACGAACACGGCCTATGTGGTGAACATGTCCGCGGTGGCCCTTACCGCCATCGGTTGCACTGTTCAACAGTCGAGCTTCTACGGATTCGCCTCGATGCTGCCCAAACAGTACACACAGGCGGTGATGGCCGGCGAGAGCATTGCCGGCTTTCTGGTGTCTTCCAATCGCGTGGTTACCAAGCTGCTGATCAACAACGATCGCGTCTCCACGGTCATCTTCTTTCTGACCTCCACGCTGTACATCCTGTTCAGCTATTTGCTCCATCTGGCCACCATCAATTCGCCGTTTGTGCGGTTCCATGTCGAGGCCTGCTCCAAGATTGTCCTGCGGCCGGATGAGGTGAGTCTATATACTATCAGAACCCTTCAGTATTATTCCAATTAGGGATTTAGATATCACTATCTGAATCCTCATCGGAATCATCACTAAATAAATAGTTCCCTTCAGGGATTTGTTCCAGTTTTAGAAACTCTTCACTGTATTTGTCCAGCTAAAGAGTATACAATTTATTAGCTAAATCCTAAATTTCACAAATAATTGACTTACCCTTTTAACGTTTTTGAAATTACTCCACACACCGCGCAATCTAAAAGGCGGGAACACTTCGGGATCCCGTGTTAATGAAAGGGTCATCAAGATCTCATTCACAAAACGTATGGTTATTAGATTATAGAAGCGATACAGTGTGAGGCTTCTTAGATTTTTGCTCGCCACAATGTATGAAAGGACAAAGTTGAGTTGATTTTCCTCACCAAAGTGGATGGAAGTGATTTCCAAATCCTCCAAGTTCTTCAATTGCAGTGGCATATAGATGAATTTTTTATCAGCCAAACCTAGACGTAGTTTTTTGAGCCAAGTTAATTTCATTACCTCCACCATCTCTAAGAACTCCAGATCCGTGTTATCCAAAAAGAGACCTTTTAGATTCACCAAAACATTGAGCTCCTTGAGAAGTTCCCATAGGGAAATTCCTAGAGGATTGTGTATCTGCAGCTCTGAGATGTTTCTAAGAAGGGCTATGTTTTCAAAGCCCTGCGGATGGTGAATGACACATTGGAGAGACTGCAAATCCTTGATTTGCGATAGTTTCTCAAAATTCTGCGAGGACACCGAAAGATTCTGCAGTTTTCGAAATGATCTGAATATGTCATCATCGATTTGATAATCAAAATAAATACGCAACTCCTCTAAATTTGTCAAACGCCCTAAACGTTCAGCTCCAATAAACTCAGTTGAAAGATGAACCAACTCTTTGGGACGGTATATCTGATCTAATAAAGTTTCCCCGTCGGGTTCTGTGGAAATGATCATCTCGGTGATGCTTTTGTGATTCAAATTATCCCGAAAACTTTGGGTCATCAAACAATTGCGGCAACATGGAATCTCATGCATTCTCTGTGGGTGATGGTTGGCTGGTAAATAAGCCGGATTTTTAGATACTCCCAGTTGGACACTCTGCAGGGATTTAATATTTGAAACCTCAGTAATCTCTTCAAAAGTCAGTTCTGCTCGAAGCACAACAAGTCGTTGAAGTGTTTGCTTTGGATTGCAGGCCAACTTATGGAATAAATCTCTAAGTGAACCTTGGGGATGGACGTTGATTGTGAGGGCTTCGAGTTGATCTAGCTCAGCCAGTTGCTCTATATTTTTGGAACAGAAGAAACCACATTTTATTACCTTAAGGTTCTTGAACTTAACCAGATCAGTCACTTCATCGGGATGAACAACACCCAAATGCAATTCCTGAAGATTTCGCACCTCTTCAGGGGAAAGTTTTTTGTAGAGCGGACTGAAGGAGTTGTAAATTAGACTCTGCTTGATCACTAGACACTTTACATTTAATTTGAAGAGTGCTGCAAAGATGTTGGTGTATCGATACCTGCCTTTGACGGCAATCACTAGAGTTATGGCATCTTGGTCATGGACCAATTGAATCTCACAATTTTCCGCTCTAATTCGATCCACACGTCCGGCGGTTTCCTTCAATCCTTCAATCTGACGAACTTTTACTCTAATCATTTTCAGCAATTGGCTAAAATAGCATCGAATTGTGGTTAATGATGGGGCACTGGCTAATATGTCTCCTTCCTTTTGGCTAATGAGTTGTTTTTTGTGTAGTACCAACTTTTCTGGAAACATGGCAATCGTTTCGTTCGTACTATTGTAGTACTCGAGTGAAATACTTCCCTCGTAGAGTCCCTCACATCGAAGTCTTTGTGCGTTAATGTACAAACGATCCTTGTTGGGGTGTTCTTTTGGATTCTTCAGCTGAGCCCGCACGGTTATTGTAAAGCGATTTTGCTCCTCGCTGTCGAAAAGCATTTCCTGATCTGTATCATAAAGTTTGGGTTCCTTCAATATCCATTTCTCGTGCAGCGGATTCTTTTCCTCCAAATCTCTGAAGTCGACCCTGTTTGGTAAACAGATTTTAGCAAAGTTCAAAAGTGGAGCTTTCACCAAGGCCGACGCTTCCTCCTTGGTGATATAAACATTCGGAACTGATATCCTCCGGATCCCTGAGTGCTCCAAGCAATGAAAAAGCCTCAATAATGAGCCCTCTTCGTGCTCGCCGTGAATGGTTAAAGCGAATAGTTTGGGAATCCTAGAGAGCGGGGAGTATTCTTCAGCATTCTGGCGCCACTTCATCACAAATCTTAGGTATTCCAATTGTTCGCAATGGGGCACAATATTGGCCAAGCGACCGCCCAGAAGTTGATTACTAAACAGATTTAGTCGTCGAAGATTGGGATTGGATCGGCACAATTGAACCAGGGTTTCGGTATCCATTCTGGCATCCAGGTTGAGGATTTCCAGTTGTCCAAAAACCGGCACATAATTGAAGCTGTACCCTAAAAGTTGGTCAAAGATTTACTTGAATTTTTTAGTTGGATAAGCCAGCTCACTCACCTTTTATGTTTACGGAAAACTCACGCACTGTTCTCTTGTATTTGATGACATCTATAAATGCCTCAAATCGGTCTAAATGTTCACTATTGTGTCGTGTCGGTATATAAATAATTTTTATTGACTCTAGATGATCGTTTGCCTCGATTGCACTGAGATAAGACTTCCAGAATAATTGTTTTTCCTTCGCAGAGAGTTGCTGCGTCTTGTCATAGAGCTTCTGAAAATCCACCTCCAGCCACTTGTATTGGCTCAAAAAGGTTTTCTCGATCTCCAGATCATAGAAGAGTTGTGGGTTCCAGGTTTGGAAGGCATTGGTAAATAATTTGCAGCTAATCACAAAGTTGATTAGGTCCAAGTAACGCACTAATTTGTCTTCGATTTCATGGCACTGTTCACAGGAGATTTTGATTTGATGAAATACTTTAAACAAACAATAGATATTGAGGTTCAATATTTTAGCTTCGTGATATTTTGGCAACATTTCTGATGCCGTCCGTCGAAGTTGACCGACTAACGACGAATACCGATAACTCTCTTATTTTCGCGAATAAACAACTCTTATCAAGTGTTAGTGTGTTGGCAGAGTTTAATGGAAATTCTTGTATACCCTTATTTTTTACCCCAAAAAGATTTTCTAAAGGAACCCACATATTTATATTTAATTTTTCCAACAAAAGATGGTTTAAATTTAAAAATTTATGTTAAAACCATTAAATTTTTAATGTTTCTAGTTAGGTAAGAGTATTCTTATCAGAAATAGTGACTCATGACATTTTTTGGGAAGTACCTGTGGCTTGGTTATCTTATTTGCTGAGTGAATAAAATCGTTTTTCCCCTTCAATAGCAGGAGATTGACGGAGCTCCGAGCAATACTCGGTATGGAGTACTCTCTATGGACGGCACCCACTCCACGACCTCATCGGCGGGTCATGGTCAGGCCACCGGGAATGCTCTGAGTTTCAGTAATCCCGTCTACGAGCTCTCCAATCCGTCGGCCGGCGAGAGCAGCATCGAAGCTTTGGGTCAGCTCCCGGATCTTCCGCCCACGCCCCCTGCCCAGGAACCCACAACGCCCACGACGGTGGCTTTTAAGGTAAGCAATTATATAGGTTTTTTATTCCCAGGCCACAAGGGAATTTATTAAATTAATAACATTTTTATTCTATTAATTTGGAGGTGGAACACGTAATCACTCCGAGACGCTGCCGGCCCAGCAAGTTGGGCGACATCCGCGAGGGATTCGTGACCCGGTGGCGTGTGGCCCAGGTCATCTACCCGCACATGGTTTGCATTGCCCTCGCCTACTGCGTGACCCTCTCGCTCTATCCCGGCATCGAGGTGGAGGTGCAGTCTTGCGCCCTCCGCTCCTGGATGCCCGTCCTCCTGATGTTCTGCTTCAACACCTCCGACGTGGTGGGCAAAATTCTGGCGGCCAGTCCGTATCCTTGGTCCCGTCGCCAGCTGATCTTGCTCTCCGGCCTGCGAATTGTCCTGGTGCCCCTTTTGCTGCTGTGCTGTGCCCCTCGCCAGCGTCCTGTGATCTCCGGCGAGACGGCACCGTTTGTCTTCACAATTGCATTGGGGATAACAAATGGTGGGTGATTATTACCGGATTCGAATGAAATATATTCTATAATAACTACCATCCTCCTGCAGGACTGGCTGGCAGCTTGCCCATGATGTTGGCCCCGGCCAAGGTACCCGGAACCCTGAAAGAGGTCACCGGAAATATCATGACCCTGTCGTACAACGTTGGCCTGACGGTCGGCTCCCTGATTGGCTACCTGTTCGAGAGCATGCTGGGACCGCAGCTGGCAAATCCCTGCCCCTCGTTTCCCTATGTGCCCGTCTCGATGCTGGAACAGTTCCACAGCCATGGCCACGGGCATGGCCACCTGCCGCATCCGTTGCCGTTGACCAGCACCAGCACGATGAGTCCGCCAACCACCGGAGCCACCACCACACTGGCCCCGCTGCTGCTCAACACCACGCTGGGGGATCTGTTCCAGTCCAGCTCAGTTTCGCCCACGGCTTCTCTCTCGCCCAGCACGGCCAGTCCGGCTCTGGCCACCGTGATCACCACCACGGCCCTGGCGATCTTCAGCAGTGTGGCCAGTGGGAGTGGCGAGGTGATCAATGCCACTGTCAGCTCGATCCTTTCCACGGTCACCAGCTCGGTGGGCGGCGATATCAGCGACGAGCTGACCACGGATCCGCAGACGCCGGAGGCTCTGCTCGAGAATATCTAAGGTGGACTGATTTACCGGCTCAACAAATGAATGTATTCCATAATTATCATATCCATGGAGAGTCCACAATTTAGCAAATTCATTGATGAAAACTTAAGCTATCCGCACTTTGATATAAAACACGGCAAAATGGTATCTTGCTGCAAATTCAATATATATATTTTCTTAGAATGTTGGTGAAGGATACAAATAATATCAAACAGCTCAAGCTAAAAAAATATAATGAAATAAAACGCGAAACTGATTCCCAGGAATATCAAGCGCAAAGATGTAACTTTAAGGAAATACTACTCCTGTATGTACTATATACACTATATCTATAACTCTAAAACTATCTAGGATTTTTTGCGTTGAAAAGTTTGATTTTAGAGCGGAAATCCGGGATTTGAAAATAGAATCCGGATTCTGAATATACTCCAACCAAGTGCTATGGTTTTCAAATTACAAAAACCTGTTAAATTAGAATTACAAATGCTTATGTGTGAACGAGTGATGTAAAATGTTGTTAAACGGCCTGGTTATTTTTATAAAAGTGAGAGATTGTTTGTAGCAGATTGGCAGGCAGCAAAATGTTGTTTTGTAAAGCGTATTTATTGGGATATCAATGCAGTTTGAAATGAATAATTTTCCAATGTTTTTCTTTCAGTTAATCTATATATCCAAAGCCAGGTATCTTAAGTGTTGAGAGCATTAGAAGCCATGAAGTGCTGATGTCGGCCTTGATCTAACATACATACTATAATTTCTATTAAGCTATTATTTATCCATTGTGATTTTTAGGAGTGGAAAAATATTTGTGGCGATAAGTAAACGTATGATTATATGTCAACAAAAACCTGGAACATCTTGAAATAAATGTTAATATAGAAATATTTCAATATATATTTAAAAACGCGGTGTTCTGATTGGGAATGGTTTTATGAATTGCAATTAAATCTCTACTACTATATACATATACATAGTTGAGCTTTCCCAATTCGCTTTTCCATATCTTTGACAATTCTTGTCCGTATTCAAAGATCCTTACCATGCATTTTTCAATAGGACTATTGAATTTTCTATTGAATTCTTTTTCTATTGAATTTTTTTGAAATCACATTATTTTTGGGATGATTTTCGCAAGTTTAAAAATGTCACAAAGTTTCTAGCGCCATCTATTGTCGCAATAAGCTTTTATTTGGTTTCTAAAATATACGCTAGGGGCGCTTTAAAAAAATGTGGCGCCCCCTCGCGGACATATTGGTGTTTTGAAACCTCCACCATCCTTAGTGTCGCTTTTATTACGCATACGCCCCATTGGCGCTTCCGCTTGGCTTCTGATTAATTTTGATAATTGCAAATAAAAATTGAAAATCTAGCATTTAATTTTCAAAAAATGATTTTGATTTATTACAAATATATTTAATTTTATCCTATATAAAATTTAACGTTTTAAACCACGAACTCGTGTTACTCTTAATCCATTTTAAGTGCGATGTATTCAAAGCTTAGAGGAAAGCCGCATGGCGTGTGCGACAGTGGCTGCTCGCTGAGCCAGCTTCACTTTCGGCTTCCGCACTTGACTTTGTCGTGGCTGCAGGTCCACGTGGATTGTGTGCAGAACCCCAGCCCCACCCGCTGCCCCTCCCCTATTAACTGAGGTGGCAACCGACCGTGTTTTGGCTGGCGAGCAGTTGGTTACCTCACCACGACTCTACACTGTGTGAAAGATCTCTGAAATTCATAATATCTTTATGTTCGTTCTTATCGTCTAAGATTCGATCTATATACCTAATGAATGATGTTAATTTAAACCTCAAACATTTTAAAATATGATAAGGATAGGAGCAGTATTGAACACAAAGTTTGTGTCACAAACCTAACAAAAGTTTGAAGATTCGTTTATTTTTGTTTGTCCGCATTTTATTCAGAAATACTTTCCTTATAATCTTTGTGGGTAATTATATTATGATTTCTAATTGTTTTATTTATACAATTAGCCATAAAAAAATCTTGCAAAATCTGTGATTGCAATGCATTTTTTAGAGTGCCCTGCCTGGTGACTTGTGCTTGGTGCCCGGCTATTAACACGCTGCATGGCACGCAGCAAAAACAAAGCGCATACTTTGACGTCTGCCCTCCTAATGACGACCACGAGAATAACGACGACATGGCAGTGGCATCAGCGGCAGCGGCAGCAGCAGCAACTGCAGCAGCCTCCCAAGGGGTCTCGACTTTATTCATGTTCAGCTGGCATTAGTCGCCCACGACCCCTTCCTCCTGCCCTAATATGACATTTTTTTGTACTCTTTCGTTGGGCCAGCAACTTTTGTTTTATTTGACTTTCTTTTATTTGCCGGTGTCGTCTGCTTGGGTGTGAGCCAGTGCCACCAAATGCAGTAAATGGGGCGGCATTTGGGGCGCGAGGGGGCCAGGAAGACGCAGGTGAAAACCCCAAAGTGCCCTAGGACAGTGCGAAGTGCTGAGTCAAGTGTCAACTGCAAATGACATTTGCATTTTGCTGGGAGGATGCCGGGACTGGGGCTGGGGACCGGGTTGTCATGGGGCAACCGCTCTGGTGGTCGGTGGCAACGCGTCAACTACGACTGACATTTGTTTTAGTTTTTCTTCCGCTTTGCGCCAGCCATTTGGCAGTTCGTTGTGTTTCCTGGCCGGCGAGAACAACGCACAGTCCCAGCATCAGCTCTAACGCCGTGAAATATGCAACAAAAAAAGGTAGCGTAGCTAAAATAGCTCTGTGGAAATTTAAACTGTCAGGAGGGAGGACTGGGTCTGTTGAATGCTTTGGAGGCCTCGGATTCGACCCCTCAGCTCCAAAATGCTGAACAGATCTAACTAACCACGTTTGTATTTATGCTTTAAGTAATCCTGATCAGTTTTTCCAATTGATAACCCAGATTATCCCCGCTAAAGATCATTTTGCATGCTGAAACCCCCCAATAATCCGCCTCCGGTTATGAAAACACAAAACAATCCAATTGATTAGAGCCGCTTGCTCTCGGAGCGCAGTGCCTGTAATGCAATTGGCCCAGACAATATGCAAATTAGTTGCAACCAAGCACTCCGCCGTTGCAACTGCGTGGCTTGCGATGCTAAATTGCGGGTATAAACTACATTAGAGTGCCCATATGTGCATCCATCTCCTCCAACCCGTTCGGCTTGAATGGATGGCAATGCGTGGGTCTGCTTAAATTACTAGTGATTTCTCTGAACCAAGAGGTTCCACTACATTAGTGGGAAAACAGGAATATATCTTAAAAGCAAGGCTTCTATTTAAGCCAGACCTATTTTCACCAGGCATTGATACTGGCAAAGGCCGTATCGTCAGTATTTATTGTCCAATCTTTATAAAACTTGCCATATGCAGCAGAAATATTTATATCTCTTGTTCTAAACATTTTGTAGATTTAGACAAATATGCAGGAGAAAATATAGTTCTTTGAAAATTTCAGAGGTGATAGGAGGTGTGGCTTAAATTCAGCTTACACATATTTTACATATTACCTAAACGCAGCTAAAACAAAAGTAATTATGCCTCCAGCTCCTACCAGTTTGGAGATATTTCCAAAAATGTGAAAAAATTTTCAGTTTTTTTGCAAATCATCCAGACGGTAAGGGGCGTTCCTAGCTCTTACTATTTCGGAGAACCACGTGTTCATACATACAGACGGACAGACAGACGGACAGACCGACGGACGGACAGATAGACATTCGGACATACCTAGATCCTCTCGGCTGTTGATCCATTGCCTTTCCCAATGATCAACAATATAAGAATAAATTAAGGTTCATGGTATATTTTAAAGCTCATGATAATGGTGTTAGGGGATTTTACGGTTTTAAAATAAACACATAGATATTTCATTCATTTGTCTGTTTTCGTAAGCGTAATTTTAAATAGCCCAAAACGTGTTTTCGTAAGCGAAATTTAAAATAGCCCAAAACGTTTTGTGACATCAACTGCGCCATCTCGTCCGCCCTTTTTAAAGTGCGCAACCATTCCAAACTGACTCCTGTTTTTGGTATGTAATGGCAAATGAAGTCCCTCCACTTAACTGGCATTCCCGAAATAAAGTACAACAAATGGCGTTTCGAAACTATTTTTGACTTTTTGGCCACCGCCGGCGGCAGCAACAGTCGTTCGTTCGTTTGTTCGTTCGATGTTCCTGCTGCTACTTCAGTTTTGTGCCCTTTGTGTTTATCGTGGAGCGGAGTGAAGCTGAACGTTTCGATCTCCTATGCCTGTCAAAATGAAAACAAACAGAATCAGACATCTCAACCAGCGGGCTCCACCCCCCCCTACCACTCCCCCTGCCACCGTTGGCATATAGTACCACCCTTACAATAAAATCGAAACTTTTGCATTGTACATGTAAATTGCCATTGCCTTCCCCAATGATGCTGCCCGCCCGACTCCCTTGTATTTTGAGTTTTGTATTTGTTGGGCGTTATGCAAAAGCAACAGCAACAACAAAAGCAACAGCAAAGGCAAAAGAAAAACTTTTCGCACAGCGCATAAAATTTTATTTGTTGCTACTTTTGGGCTTGCGCTTGATTTGGCAGCTCACACTCATGCAGGCGCACATGTATAATGTATGGGCCCGCCCCTCAGCCCCTCAGCCCTTCAGCCTTTCAGCCATTCGGCCCTTAACCTAACCATAGTCCTGTGATATTTGGCATATTTTGCGCACATCAATATCTCGCGTGCTAGTTGGCATCCATTCCAATGCCAATACGAGCGCCACCAATTCCAATACCCGATACCCGATACCAATTCCCAAAACCCAATGCAATCCCCAAGTTTAAGTACACAGCGAAAAGTAGGCGCATTGTTGCAATTACTTTGATAAATGCTTCTTGGCATAAGAAAGAAATATGATCTTGCAGGAAAGTTTGTGAATAATTTGTCCTTAAATTCATTTTGGAATGAATTACAAGGCTTTATCGGTTAAGTACTCTTTTACTTGACCACTAAATAAAGCTTTACCTTTTTTTTAATTGATAAAAAATAACCAACATCTTATTTGAAATCTATGAAAGGAATATGAACTTTCAGAACTTTTAAAATTAAGTTTTCCTTAAATTTGATTAATTTCGGTATAAATTTCTTCTCCCATTGGCCCAATAATCTAAATTTACCCAATATTTTTAATTGTTATAAAGAACCCATAACTTTCTCGCAGTGTTGTTGTCCGCGGGCGGATTGGCTGCGCCTTTTGTGGTTGAGGCCCGCGAGTGGGTGGCTCTCTGGGCTGTTGCAACACATGTAACGTGTGGCACATGCGAGTCTTCGAACGCAGCTGCATGCTATCTGCCTGGGTGTGTGATTTCTGGTTCTTTCCATCTGAAACTAGTAGTATCTGCATTTGGTTTGCGGCATTTAAGCAAATGTGTTCTAACGGCTCCGTGGCGAAGTGTGTTCTTGTAGATTTTCTCACAATTATCTGCCGTGGGTGCGTGACTTTTGGTGAGTATCCCGATTTTCTTTATATTATTCAAATCAGATTTCTGATTTGGCTTAGCTTTTCTAATTAGTTGATAAGAATTTGGATAAGATTTTCGATTATTTTTGAAAATAATGTTTCCGCATTATTTTTTATAATTTTCTAACAACTTTGCTTTAAACCTGTTCAAATATTTTGATGTTTCTAAATGTTATTTTTACCCCATGTGGATTCCATGTTAATAATTATGGTCATGTTATTTTTATCATGGGAACACTTTTATACTTTCTAGTCCTTAACATTTCTGTTGACATGTTAAATATTACGATCCACAGGGGTAGTTTATGGCATCTTAACAGCAACCCCAGCTAGGGGTTATAAATGTTTATCTAATGTTATTTTACATGAACTGTTAGGTAACAGCATGCTAGGAAAAATTCTGACCAACCCCAATAGGCAAAAAATGTAATTTCATTGATAACTTTCTGTTACAAAGCCGAAATCGCATCCAAAGACCAATTACTTTGCTTTGGCAACTAATTGAGTTAAAAATTTATTCCATTAATGGCCATTACAATGTTTTGGCCATTTTACGATGCCTTTTAACAGATCTCCTTCGAACGAGCTCACAATGCATGTAATTTGATTTGCGAATCAATGTAAAGCCTAATCACTCTGTGATATGACTAATTGAATTTCGCACAAACTTCTCACAATTTTGACAAGTTCATCACAATCCTTGCGAAGTGGCATCTCCCCGGAGAAAGTAGGACGCCGAGGCGGCGCCTGGACTGCTCCCTGTTCCCGGCTAACTGGCCAACTGCAATTTAATGCCTGCTTCTGGTCAATTTCACTGAAATGTAGTCCAAGTCTGGGTGCAAAAAGGGGTGGCGGGCAAAAAGGGTTGGCTTGCCATTTCGATAATTAAATGTATGCACGTACGTGAGCGAGTGTGGATGCACCATTAGTGGTAAAATGTTGTACATTTTTACAGTGCGAGTGCGCCTGGAATTATGCAAATTGAACCGCAGAAACGCTTTTAAAATGTTTTAAGTGCATTTGCATGAATATTTTGGCGGCAAACAACACACAAAAACACAAAAAAGAGACAAGTAGGACCGCCTACAGACCAAAGTTTCGACTATAAATACCCAGGACTCAATTAATCATAGAAAACCTTCAAGAGCATTTTACGTAGCCATGCAAGTGGACGGAAAAACATAGGCAATTCAATNAGCCATGCAGGTGGACGGGAAAACATAAGCAATTCGATCACCTAATTTTTGAAGCTAAATTTATTTAAACTGGTATCACACGAGACTAAACATAAACCGGAAATGTCTCCTTTAGCCCAATATACACTTGTTTTCTACAAGAAAAGGGTACAAAAAAGATAGAGAGTGCACTGCAGTTGCTGCCGCTGCTGCTGCAAATGTGTGTCAACCAATTTTAGTCAAATTGAAATTTGTAAGCGCACCGACGACCTTCCTGACCCATGACCCCGGCCCCGAATACCAGAATCCCAGAATCGAGCAGAGAAAGCATTTGCCGCAATGGCATTCTTGGCCCTCTTCTTGGCGTGCTTTTCTCCTCATTTGGCTGATGAACATCCGGAATTTTTATGCCGTTTTTCTTTTGCGGCTTTTCTTTTGCATATTGAAAATGAAAACCACAGGGCAAACAAGCACACAGAGAACTACCCTGTTCATATGGAAAAAACTATAATTGCCTAAGATAATCAGATTGTTTTTGGTTTTAATCGAAAACATTAAAATGTTTTGATGGCCCGGTAAATTCGAAAACGTGTTAATAGCAAAATTTATTATTCAAATATCAGTATTAAAGCTATAGGAATCCCACTTTTTTTTCATATTTTATAGATTTTAAATGTACTTCGAAATTGGTGGATTTTTTATTTGTGTTTGACTAGTAATCATAGAAATAAATATGTACAATGTCCGTGAAAATGACAACAAAATAAGGGAGAGGAAAGAGCATATAGTATATGCCGGATGATCCATGGCCCTGTCCTTCTTCTTGGCGGCCGTATCCTGGCCAGGACACAACTAATTGAAGTGCACTGAAGCAGAACCGTTTGCCAATCTCTGTGATAAGCCATGCAGAATCGTGCTGCGAGGCGTAAATTAAAAATATAAGAAGCGGCCGACAGGAAAGCAAGAATACGGAATTCGGACTACCAAAAAACAAAAAAAAAAACCAAAAAAAAAAATGGGAAAACCCGAAATGGCAATGGGAATGGAAAGAAGACCCCCAAAGCATGCCAAATGCGCTCGAGTTGATTAAATTCAGTATCAATCACAAGTTTATGGCCTCAAAAGTCGCCGAAAAGATTTTGATGGATTTTCCATGGGCCTCGCTTCTAGCCGAAGGCGAGGTGGGTGCCAAAAAATAATGAAAAAACAAAAAAGGAAAGACGGCGCAGCGCAGCGAAGCGAAGTCCGAAGGAAAGCCTGATTGCTTGGCCACGTTTATATCTTTATATCGCAGGATGCTGCAGCTCCGACGGATCCTTGGAATCGCCAATGTCCTCGCATTCTTTGGGATTCCAGTGCAGGCGGAAACGGAAGCGACGAGTCTGCATCGAAGGCAGTCGCCGCTCAATTTGGTAATGAAGTCCTTGTGTCGTTGTCGTTATCCTTGTTCGACGATTTCGCCCGACCGTTGCTGCCATCGTCCGGCTTTATTATGTTTTCCTTGGCCCGCTCTCCTCTAGCTGGCATAACAGGAAAATCATTAGGCCATTGCCGATTTGGTCCGCCCCGCTGATTGCTACGAGGCGAACGTCAGATCGCCGGAATCCAGCTCCTGCTCCAGCTCCTGCTCCTGCTCGTGCTACTGCAATTTTCCGGCCATCCCTTGGACTGCAATTAATTAAATTTTTCGCCCTGCTGTTGGTGTTTGGCTGGCTGGTTGGCTGCCTGGCTGTCTGTTGCCTTGGTTGCAATGCGTGCGGCTTTAATAAATTTACAAAATTCATTAAATCCTTTGTGCAGCATGTGGGTTGTGGCCGGCGGACCGGGTGGCAAATTAAATGCTTTCCCAACCGACCAAAAATGGATGCAATAGCCCCGGTTGAAGGACTTGCATTCGCTAAATATTTGTATTGTGAAATGTTTAGATTACTTGTGTCAATGCATTCAAAAGTTTGCTATTTCATATACAATTAATTGTGCTAATTAACAATACTTTGTTGTACATTTAAATTGGCTTAAATGGATTGTTTGGGCACAAAAAAGGGTAATTAATTGATAATGATGATAATTTTTGCATGCTCAATTACAGAAACAGCACACAAGTGTGTTGTAACAAATATCAAATATTTTTTCCACATATGTGGCATCAAAGCCAAAGAGCAAAATCGAGGCTGCTAATTATTTTTTTTGGGGGAGAGAATGCACAAATATAACCTCGTCTTGGTAACCAACTCGGATGTCATGACAATTTCATCCAGCCTATCATTCAATTAGAGATAGATTTATGGGAAGAATGTGGCAGGATGTCGGGGGGGAGGGCGAAGAGAGCGACTTCTGGCCAAAAATGTAAACATCAATAAGCTCTCGTCTTCTATCTGTTATTCTGTTTGCCTTGCTTTTTTGTGTGTCTGGCAAATAAATCACATGCACTTATTTATTTAATTAGACTAACTTCTTACAAGCGCTACAATAGGCACACACACATACACTCAGTCGGGCACATATGCACCCACACATGCTCACAAATTGACTGGCTGACATGCCACGAGATTGATTAGCTCAGCCGCAAGCTTTGCTTTTGCCTTTGCTTTTGCTTTTGCTTTTTCCTCTTTCCTTGGTTTTTTCAGCCAGCCTGTGAATGTGTGGGTGCACTTGGAAAAACTATGTTTTTTTGGGGTTTTCATTGGAAAACAATAAGGAAAAGTGGTTGGCATTTAAAGGATTTGCAAAGGGAACGCTTTACCATCTTCGAAAATTAAGAAGTTGCGTGGCTTTCAACATTGTAATGCCCTGAAAAATAGATTATAATATTCGAGGGACTTCTATTTTGTATGCAATTTAAGATATGAATTATATGGCTTTTATTCTTTATATGTTTTAGGTAGGCTGTTTCAGAAGCAATGCAAATATTTCATTTCAAGGACTAATAATTGTAGGCTGCAGAGGGAGTTAGGTAAACCCTAAAGGCTCTTCCAACCGTATCCCTTCGCCCAGTGCATGCATCCAGTAGTTGTATCTTGTAGATTGGTGTAAATTGTGCATGGAAATGTTGCTTCTGCTCCGCTCAACTCCTTTGCCTGCCGTGCGATTCGGTTCCACTCAGTTCGGCTCGGTTCGCCTTGGTTGCTGACATTATAAATTACCAGGCAGCAAGAAGCAGCCGCCGCCGATGCCGATGCCGTTGCCGTTGCCGATGCCGATGCCGCAAGGCAAAAACAACTTGAACTCATTAATGTAAGTGATTTTTCTTGCGGGCGCTCGTTTACATGGAGTCAGTGTTGAGTCCCTGCCTGTGGTCCTGTGGATTTCCTCCTCGATTTCATACCCAGGACTCGCCTTTCCCCGCTTCCAGGGGCCAAGAGACCAGGGCAGGGAAATCATCTTTCAATTTCAATTGATTTTGCTTGTTGCCATTGCACGTTGATTGATTGCAGCGATTTCTTAGGGAAATTCTAGCGCACATCCAACATTTTTACTTACGGCATCTTCGTTTCGTCTTATCGTCTAAGTAATTGCCATTGCAGAGCCTTTCGGGACATCTCCTCCATTTTTTGGGGCTGCCACGCCCTCAGCCTCTGGGCCAATTATTTGCCAGTTTAATTTACATAAATTAAATTTGTTGCCGGCCCGACTCTTTTTGTTTTTTCTTTACGGTTTTGCTCCTGGTCTTGTTTTATTTTGTTGGCCGAATGTCTTTCGGGCTTTTATGACCACAATGGACATAATATTTATGGCCCTGGGCTAGGTCCTTAGGCCTGGTTCCGGTCTCAGAATACTAGATATATCTACGGCCTCGCACAGCCTCCGTTTTGGCCAATAGCGTGTGCTTTTGTTGGCTTTTATTGCGCCAACTTTACGAGTGGCAACTTTGGCACTTGTCAAATGACCAGCCCCAAAGGGGTCCGTCGTGCCACAAACATGCATTTACTACAGGATATATATGCTTCAGGAAAACCAACTATATTGGGCACGAATTGTTTTACGACTTGGACGCGTGGCGGTTCCGCACGATATGAGAAACTGAACTCCTGCGAGGCCTCCCAGAAATTTGATAACTTTATAATCCCGCAAAACTATGAAACATTCCATAAAATATTAATTGCTTCATTTTGGGTGCTCCTAATCGGTTCGGGGTACTCATAAGAGCTTTTGGATGTTTTAAGGTGACAAATTATTGCCTGTACGAGTTATAAACGCTTTGAGAGCTCCATTTAAGCAATGTTTGTAAAGTTATGGAAATGCATGCCCTTCCTTAAACTTTTTGCCACATAAATATTTAAATCAAGAGACATTTGTAATTATATTTTTAAACATATATATTCTCAGCAACTCTGATAATCTTCCCACAGAAAACCAAAACTTTTCCGACAATCTTTCGAGCTCTTCATTCACATATTATATTTGTTTAGGACGCAGCTTGTCTGAAAATCAGATAACTTTTTAATGCCAGAATTATGTAATATTTTCGGTAACAATAATTGTTTAATTTCAAGTTTAAACGCCCCCCACGCCAGCTTATGCGGCTGCCACACGTGTCGTCGCCGGGAAATGGGGCTTACCTGGGGGACACTCCAGCCACCCACACTCCCTTAAGGGGCTTCCATCCACTATTAGCGGGGCTCACATGCAATTTCCACAATGGGAAAACCAAGAACACGCCCGCCCAGCCCACGCTGTCCGCCCATCGACGGTTTTGTGCTAATTGAATCAGAACGCGCGCGACGGAAACGGAAATGTCAATGGCAGCTCAAAAATGGTGACAACGGCGGTGAAAACAAAATGTGCGTGCCTTTGTGGGGTGTGGGTGGGAGTGTGAGTGTGGGTGTGGGTGTGGGTGTGGATGGTGCGTGTATGCCGTCTAATTGAATATTGAACGAGGCTTTTAGTGTTGACTTTATTAGCGTTGCCAACGTGGCCCAAAGTGCCGACAGAAAACTCAATTAGGCAACGAAAATGTCCATAAAAATCAAGTGTCTGTCTGCCTCCGCAACTATTTAGAAGGCCCCCTCCAAAAAAATAAAAATGTCGCGAAATTCTGGGAATAATTAGAGCGAGAAAATTCTGTAAAATTACGAGTATGTATGTATCTGT
The DNA here is from genome assembly GCA_021223825.1 of Drosophila ironensis. Taxonomy (NCBI): domain Eukaryota; kingdom Metazoa; phylum Arthropoda; class Insecta; order Diptera; family Drosophilidae; genus Drosophila; species Drosophila ironensis. Next base: position 248,214 of record JAJJHQ010006038.1, read on the forward strand.
GCCAAAATAACCATTAAGGTAATTAGTACACTGCCCGCAATCAATGCGATTGAAATGGCGATTGCAAACGCTGACTGCATCAGTCAACAAGCTTTTTATTTTATTTGATACCATTTTGGGGGAGGCGATGGGAGGTGATGGGCAGTACAAAGGACCTGTTTTAATTGCATTTACATGTCCTGCGGGCAAACTTAGTTGCTCTTCGCTTCTTTGCTTGCTTTCCTGTTTCACAGGACCTGCCTGTGTTGCTGTCATTGTGTTTTTTGTGCCCAGCCATTGGTTGCCGGCTTTGTAAAGTTTATTAGACAGAAAATGCAATGCGGAGTGTGTGCGTCCGTCCGCCTGTGTTTTCGCCTCGGGGCAACCGCTAAATGTGCCAGTCCAATATAATTATGCGCCATTTAAAATGCTCTTAATGTTGCGAAAATGCTGACACCGCTGCCACCTAAAACCACCCGCAAACCCGGCCACGGCCCGTTGCACTTGTCCCTGGAAGAGCTACGGAAAAACGCTGGCCAGCGAGCCATGCCCCAAATTTAATTGACATGTGTCCGGAGAACTCAAACATGTCCCCCGGACAAAGGTCTGGTATTTTGACCCACACACGAAAAAACCTGATTAACTGTGATCATGCAAAGAAAGGTTTTTGCCAAAATGGGACTTATGTTAGAAGGTTTTAAAAGGTTCCAAAATCAAGCTGAATTGGGTTAAATTTGTAAAAATTATGAGCCCAAATATTATATGTAATTCAATCTCCTTACCAATTAAATGAGATTCTTTAAAACTTTCTGAACATATTCATTATAAGTCTCACAGAATGCATGTGCTTTGCTATCTATTAAATAGTTAAAATTGTAGTCAAGATGATGAAATTGGTACAACAGATTGGCTAGACTTTAAATTTCCAATAAAAACATTTGCAAACTATTTCTTTTTGTGTTCTTGGAAGCTTTGAGGTTGAGGGCCCAGGAGCCCCATCATTATTTCGCTTGGCGGCCCATCGAAGGTCGAATAAAATCGATGATGCGTCTTTGTTGTGACATTGCCGAGGTCCTCTGGACTGGCATTAACATTAGAATTAATGGTGCAGAACGCTTTTCTCTGTTTTCCGTTTGCTTTCCCTCCCCCTTTTGCACTTTTCCTTTTTTTTTCAGCTCCATGGTCCAGTTGTCTCTTGATGATGACTGTGATTTGCGAGGTAAATGTGTCTTTAATTTGAAAGTTAAACTCCAGCAGGCAAGAGGGTGAACACATCTTATGTGTGTTTAATTTAAGTGAAAGGAAGTGGGGAATCTTTGGGAAACAAGGCCAGACCTTTGGTTTATTGCGGAATTCAGTCAATTAGACGGTCGGGCTTGCGATGGCAGCGGTAGTTTTGTTTGGGCAGGCATACTATGTTACTTGTATACCTCGATATCAGGTAACTGCAGGCGGATCGCATTTCCGTTTTGCTGGGCTGCTGCGTGCATAAATTTATTAAACAGCATGTGCTACATGCATTTATGTACGAGTATGCCCAATGCTCTGGATGCCGAGTGCCGAGATACCGTCATTAATTTGCTTGTGCAATGTGCTTGCCGCTTGTGTGGCTCCTGCAAATGTAAGGCTAAAGCTTCATAACTATAATTATGTATTTGGGCATTCGACTGTGTGCTAATGCCAGATCAAAACCCACATTTGACTGCATTTGACCCACACACTCGGGGGGAGCTTAGCCTGCTTGCCGCATTTATAATTCCCGAAAATTCTAGCAAATTAGCAGGGAGTTATGATCTGCAGGCAGCCAAAGAATTCCGCTTCGCCTTTCAATTCAATAAATATTTTAGCAGCCAGAAACGAATGGCAATCCATTCGCCTGCCGACTGAAACAATTAATCATTACATTTGTTTTTGACGAGACTGCGAGAGCGAAGCTCATGCATTAAAAATTACAACCATTTAAGCTGCAGAGCGCAGCGCATCTATCAGCAGATGCTCGAGATACAGATGCCTGCTGGGTGGTTTTCCAAAGAAAAGCGCACACACGCACTGGCAACCTAATGAGACGGGCACGTGCTTGGCTCGCCCAGAAGCGGGGGATTTTCAATTGCATTAAATGAAGCATGACAACCTTTATCCCCAAACCCGAGGCAGGGCAGCCATCCATCCATCTGTGGGTGCTGCTGCTGATAAGTAAACATGTGTCAATAAATAAAACGATTTACTCGACGCCTGCATCCTTCCTGCCCTGCTTTATGTCTGCTTTGTCTGGGGGCCAAGCATAAAACGCCAAATGAAGCGAAAAACTGGTAAAAGCCTTTTAAAATTCACTTAAAAAAGCAACAATGACAATCGCAGACCGGGCTACTATTTTATGAATCAATTTTCCATAGGGCATACCCGTACAGTTTTTTGCCCGTTAATGCGTTGCTTGTTTTAGTATCGTCAAATCGGTTAAATGGCTTACAAGTTTGCGATAAAACAAAATGTACGAGTGTGTAAAAACTGAAAGAGTTTCAGGCCTTCATTTTCACGCTCGCTTAGGCCGAGTCTCTCGTCTCGCGTTGATTTTTGTTGGCCCAAAACTTTGGCCACTTGCCGGTCACGTGCCCGTCTAAATAGGCAATCAATGGCAGTCATAATAAAAGCCTCTTCCAAATATAGTTTTGGCCGGGGCGTGGCACTTATTTATGCCCGTTTAGTGCCTGTTTATTGTAGGTGGCTATTGCCGGATATTCCGTTGGAGATCGAGTTTATGGCATCGCAACAGCAAACAAGCCTTAACGACTTAATAGCCAAATTCAATATTATTACAATTTTCCACTTGCTCGCATGCCCCGCCAAATCGGACTCGGATCTGGATTTCCCGCTAAAGGGGAAAGGGTATAGTTTGTATATATCTGTATATCTGCATTTCTGAGTCCTGTAGTCAGTAGTGACAGCAGTGACCGAAAAAACTTTGGCAATTCAATAAAAATGCAAATTTTTTTACGCTCGCTGCAGTTGGTTGCAATTTTTGGCAGTTTTCATTTCGTTTTCGTTTTTAGTATATTTTATTTATTTTGTTCGGATTTTACCCTTATTTTTTTTGTTGTTTTTGCCCCGAACAGTCGGTTATTGTTGTTCTCATTGCCATTATTGTTATTATTGTTGTTTTGGCCGGGCTTGGTGCGACAGTTTTGCAAAAGTTATGACAAATTGTGAGCGTTTTGCCTTCGGTGGGGCATTTTCTTTGCTCTAGTCGCAAAAAGTTTTGTCACATGAAAGTGCGGATATTGTGAGGATTTTCATTGAAATTATTTGTATACCATATGTGCTTCAAATAACTTTTATAGCTGAATTGGATTTTATTTGTTTCTCTCTCATACTATATTTATTTTTTTTTGTTAGAGCATCGATCTTGCGACCTTTGCTGCACAGTTTTATTTTACTTTCTTGCTGAGTAATTTAATTTAGTGCAGTTATGCAAAAGTCAGGAAAAATAAATAAAAATTCAAATGCACTCGCGCGGTGACAAACAAAATGGCGTCTGACCGTCTAACTGGAACGCCAAAAAATTCACTTTCGCGCATTGAAATGTAAATCAAATTTGGCTTTAAAACGCCGCAGCACAGATTTTTTCCTCTGGCCTCTGGCACACGAAAATTTTTAGCTGACGAAGGGCCTGGTTATGGGTTGTGCGGGATATGGAGATACTCGCATATATGTACATACCTGTGTGCATTAGGGCGGTCCTCGTTTCCCGGGACAATTTTAAGGTCAAATGCCTTTTGATGTATTCTAGGAAAACCAACATAAAAATGGAAAAATTGTCATAAAGGTGGTATAGGAATAGCATAGCTTAGAAGCTGTGCTTCCTTCGCTCTCAGTTTTTAAATTCTGTTCTAAAAAAACCCTTTTTTTGTATGTTTTGAGTGTGTAATCTTACTATTATCTAAGAGCAAATAAAGTTATCAAAAATACATAACTAAAAGCACTTTAATTGGAATAATCAAACAACGTGAGGCCGGAGGGGCGAATGCGCAATATTTGAGAGACATTGTGGCCATTTGTGAACCTTAAGCTTCAAAGGTATTCGATTTCATTTAAAAATCTTCAATTATAAACTAAGACAAGCAAAGTTTGTAGTAGCATAGCCGTTCGCCAGACTATTGGTTTGCGATAAAGCAAGACTTTGAAGTCACAAAACAAGCTGCTGATCATTAAGAGTAAACAAAGTAATTTCACACCAAAGGCCATTAAATTAAAGGGTAACCCATATATATATATTTTCTCCAAAAAAGCATTTTAAGAACCGCCCTAATGGATGGCACATATAGACAGACCAGCAGGAGATGGAGCCCCAACGACCCCGCCCATTCTAATGCTGAAAGTGTCAGCCAGCTGGCGGTGGGTCATGAATTTTCATGTACTCCGGCTCGTACTCGTACTCGTATTCGCCTCATCTTCTCCGGCTGACAAAGTCGCTGGATGTGCAATTTTTTACGTGTTCCCATCACAAAGTGTCAGTGTGCATGGGAATCGAGAGCCGGGGACAATTTATAATGCAAATGTCAAGCGAGGGCAGTTGTCTTCGGCCGCGAAATGAAGCGAAATTACTCCAGCAAAAAGGCGGGGGCGTGGCCGGGACAAAAATTGAATTAAATTCAACTCAAGTGAGTGTTCACCTTTCGACGAGTTCAGGGTTTAATTAATTTTCTTTTGTTGTGTTTGGCCCTAATTAAATGATTGAATTTTCGCATTTAGCCTCCGCACTTTGCGCTCCCAGGCGGGCGGGATCATAAATCATTAGCAGCCCCCATTTTGGAGGGGGCGTGGCCGCTAGTCGCGCCAGGTGATTGATTGATGAGGCATCCTTGGCAGCCTAGCCAGCCAGGTGTAAATTTCGAGGGGGTTGCAACCTGTGCGATTCGCACGTGCAAATGTAAATTCAATTTGATTGAGTAAGTTACGCTTTTTGCCCCCTTCGATTTCTCTTTACAATTGCATTGGCCCTAATTGGTAATCAAGCATAATGTAATTTCTATAATTTAAATAACTTCATGCAAACACACATTTGTGTATCAATTTAATTAACTGCCAGTGAGGAGCAAAAAATAAAAAACAATGCCAGGGCACAACAAAAGTGCAGCCTCAAAGTCATGTCAAACATTTGTGTTTATCAAAATTTCATTTAACCATCGCCCGGGGTCTCCAATAACAATCAGCAGGCACAACAATATTAAATGCAATGTTTTCTATCGAAAATAAGTCATCCATCCTATCACCTGACTGACCGGATGGTTTTGTTACCCAGCCCCCTGAAACACCAACGGGTCGCATTTGGCAGATGAATTATTAGCCAAGTCTGCGCTCATTTTAAATTAATTAATATCACATAAAAAGCCAATGCGAATTTGCGGTGCCTTTGTTGCCGCCATAAAATTATATTCCATATTCATTTCGGCGAAAAATGTTCTGTTTTCGCATTGAATTAATTTGCAAGAGCCGAGACAATATTTATGGATGCAATTGTGCGGCTAAAATGATTTCAAATTTAATGCATTGCTATTTTTGGAATGACAACGAAAAAAAGTGGCAGAAAAAAATGAACTCCAAGTTTCGCTTTAATTTGAGAACTTTTTTCGTTTCACTGGCTGTGTATTTAGTAATTTTTTTCCTTTGTTATTTTTCGTGTTAGCCAGAGGTTGCCATAAATTTTGTGCCGCTTTGGCTGTTTAACGAAAATGTAACATTTGGCGCAGACATTTTTGCAAGAAGTTTTTCACGTTTCTGGTTTTTGGCCCGCAGCCACCGGTGATTTATGTGGCCCTGGACCAGGTCGAAACAGCGAGTTTATAATGAGGTGGCCCAAGTTGCGATAGGTTAAGGCAAACTGTCGACAACTGTTGATGCAGTCCCCGAATCGCTGAGTAATGGTCGTAAAGGTACTCCCATTTGAATGGAAAGATGGGCCTCAAATTTAATAGCCTACTTTTTCGGGCGTTCTTTGGTTAAAGATTTATATAAAGGAATACAATAAAAATTGTATTTTCGGGAAAATTTAACTTGTACACACATGTGAAATGTTACTTAATTTGATCGGTCTTTAGCTATATATATTGTTCTGTCAGAAAATATACAATTTAATATGTAAAACATACAAAATATAAATTTTAATCGAAGGCAATTACAACTAGCTGGCGGTAAGTTTCCCTTGAAATTCCCGGGAATCATTTGTAGCAGTTATTAATTAATTGGAATTTGTTTTGCGGCTAGCAAATCGCAATTAATCAAAGTTCTGGTATGCCGATTTTTCGGCGATAATTGGCTTTTTAATTGAATTTAAGTCACATTGCACGAGCTGGATTTTGGGCGGCAGCCAAGTGGAATTTGTGGTCCCGAGGCAGCAGGGCCCAAAACTCAAACCAAATTTCTAATTAGCACGCAATGCGTAAACAGCTACACTGCCTTTGACGCAGCCGCCTTTGGCCGAAAGCATTGGGCCTCGGCCATTGTCATTGGATGTGTGTAATACCCAGCACTCCATCCAGCAGGAGCCTGGCAGGGCCTGGAAGCACCTGGGCAAGGATTCGGGACTGCTTGGTGCTTGGTGCTTGCTGCTCATGTGCGTGATGCTTCAACTTAACGCAATTAACATGTCCAACTTAATTGATGCAATAAATGTTTGCTCGCTCTCAGCGAGTGTGTCGGGGGGTGTGTACGTGTTGCCAACTGTGGCAGCCTTTTGCGTGTTGCCAAAAGCAAATAGGCAGGCTTATATACCCTTCGTTGACAGCGAACCGGGGGCTCTTGGCTGCGGTTAAAGCAGCGCAGCGCAACACAACGCAACCCAATGCGCGTTTGCCCAACAAATTTGAATCAATTTGTTGAAATTGACTTTAGGCGTTCTCTTGATTAATTACCATTGTGCTGGCGTTTAAATTCCGGCCCACACACGCACTTGCGTGTGCCTTATCAGGACTTAATTAACGCTAATTAAGTGCAATGGCATATGTTTTTAGATAGGACTTTTCACCTGTTTTGCCAGCCAGTTTTGAAGCTCAGACACTCGATATAACAATAATAATATTGGTAAAGGGGCCTCGTTGGTTGTCATATTTGTGGCTATCAAGCTGTGCCACACACAAAAAGGATATATGGGCGAGAATACATATAAAAATGGGATTATAGGTATCCTTGTTGTTTCTGTTTGCAGGAGGACGTGACTCTGGGAAGTAAAAATGCAACAGCAAGCAGCAAGTGCTGGCAGGATGACATAGAAAATAGTTTTTATACCTGCCGTCCGGGCTGCTCATTTTCTGATCCTGTCTGGGTGTGACCCTTGCCTTTTCCCCCTTTCAAAAAAACTCCTTTATGTTGCCGTGTTGTCAACTCATGTTGGCAATTTTCACCTGTTCGTTTAGTCAGCCGCAGCTTACATATAACAAATGTGACAGGTGCTTTTGGGCATGTGCCTGGGCGGCAATGCGTTTATGATTTGCGGTATGTCCTTGGCCAAATAAATCAAATGCTATCAACATGGTACCCAGAGCGGTCGGTACCGGATGCTTAGCACCTGCCGATAGCTAAAAATGGAACCCCCAATGGATATTCGATTTCTTTCCTTGCAATAAAACGCAGCGGGGTGGCCCAGAATGGGCAGAACGTATAAAAATGGGGCTGGGGCATCCGAGCTGCAGTTCCTGGAAAAGACAAACGATGCAGACGACAAACAATTTGGCATTCAGTCTCGCAAAAAGAATGCCCTGCTTCGGAGGGGATTGCATTTTGCAGCAATTTTGCAAATAAGAGTGGGCTTGGGTGTTTCAAATTGAGCTAAATGCAAATAATTTGTAGCACTTCAAGAGCTATTTAAATAAATTTTCGGGGAATAATAAAACCTTAAATCTTGTTCCAAAAGAGCATCCAGGCGGTGCCTTCGTCTCAGGTTCCTTTTCCGCTTTCAATATAGAAATAAAGTTGGACCCGGTCCGAAATTCTGTTTGCTCCGAAACAGATTGAAAGCTATGTGCCAGCGACACTTGAGTTGCACCCGGGAGTCGGTACCGGATCTTGGTTCGAGGATACGGATTCTTATTCGGTTCCGGCCACGCCCCCAGTCCGAGGGAAAACAAATAAAAATTGTTAGGGCGGCTGTTTTGGGCGAGAGCTCAAAGCTTTGACAGAGTCCTCGCATGCGCTCACTGGGATATCATTACCAAAAGCAGTGTCCTGGATTCGATTCGATTCGATTCGGTTTGGTTTGCTCTGGTTTAGCATTGCTTTCCTTTTGCCCTGATTGCATTGGGTTTGCCCTGTCCCCGTTGATGGTGTCATTCTTTTTTGTCGGAATCGTTTTTATAATTTCTTAAAAATACAAAGCAAATATTGCATAAGACGATAGGTTCCCAAAAGCGCAGCGGGCCGACACCAAGGCACCCTTGGCAGCATTGACAGTTTCGACAAAAAACCCTGGTGAAAGTGGCGGGGGAAAATGGCAGAAAGGAGCAAAATGTCGAGAGTGTAAAGCAAAGGAAAAGGAAAACGATATGAGCGGCACTTTCGAAATTGCTGGGAAAACATGCGAGCGGGAAAAGAAGTCTCTTGTATTTTATTGAAATTGATATTCTTGGCAGCAAATGCATTGGTGCCGAGCATATTACTTTTATTATATGGTGTCTCGCTGTGTCTTTCTCATCGGGGATTTTTAGTTTTCCTTTTTTATGCGCACTCCGTGTTGCCATTATAAGTCCCCAGGGTATGTTGCATTCACACTTGATTTGGCTCAATGCAAGTCAGGTGCGAAATATTTTGTTAAAAATTTATTGAGCTGAGATCATAGAGGTTTCAATAAATAGAAATTATTATTATTTACCCGTTGAATGCACGATGGAAAGCTTGCCAAAGCTCATTAAGACAGTATTTGTAGGGTTTTTGTTTAATAAATATCTTTATTAATAAAGTGTTAATACTACTTCTTTAAAACTTAATGGGCACTGGGTATGCCTTTCGCCGTTCGCCCTTCATCTTAATATTTTGCAACTCTTGCTACTTCCTTGCATTCGAGGAAAATAAATATTGAAAATGGCAAATGGGAATTGCACACAATGGCGATGCTTGATCCCGGGGCCTCAGCCATGATATCCATATCGATAGTTTGTTATATTTTTATGTCATTCTGTTGGTCTTGGCTGCGCGAGTGCAAAAGTTGCAAATGACTAGTGTTGTTTTTAATATATTACGTGTGTTTCCCAAAAGGCTTACGCCCGCAAGACATTTCCATTATGCGTGATTGTACACGACAGGTCACTGGATATGCCATTGGAATTACATTAATTTCAATTTGTTTGATTTTCTCCAGTTTTTTAGGCCTGCCAACGATTAAGTGCCGCCAATTAAAGCCCAATTGTGGCTGTCAGGCCTCGTTAGTGTTGCGATTAAGTTTCTGTGCTTACGAGCGAGTGGCTTCTGTGAATCATTTCAAAATTAGTTCAAATGAAACTGGGATTGCATAATAGAACGCACACAATTTGGTTAAAATGTTAGGGCCCCCGGTCCCCGTGTCCATGATGCAAAACATAAGCAAACAGTTCATTATGCAAATGCAACATGCAACTTTGGCGGAGTCGGAGGCGGAGCAGGAGGCAGAGGCGAAGCAGGAGGCAGAGGCGGTGGTGGCAGGCTTCTTCATGCCGCTCAGTTTTGCCTGTTTATTGTGCAGCGGCACAAGGCAGAAGGCTGAGAGACAGTGGCACACAAAGCGCCCAGGATGCAAGGATGCAGCAGGCAGCAGGCTGGAGGGAGCAAGGGATGCCGGCAAAGTGCAGCTAGATTCAGGTGAGTCGCTGTAGCGGCAGAAAAATAATTAGAGCCTGCCAGGTGGGCACGCATTATGCCCAGAAAAGCCAGAGACACAATCGGGAGCAGGGCCAGAAGGAAGGAGAATTTCGAAAGAGGGGCGCGGGGCCCAGCGAGTCCTGGTATTGTTTACCAGCTACTACGGGTGGCTCCTGTTCCTGGTCCTGAAACTGACACCGTCACTGCACCGTGGAGGGATTTTTCAAGCTAGCGGTCAAATAATAGTAAGGCTTCATAATAGTAGTTATTCTCCAAAAAATAGAAATAGGTATAACAACTTTTAAATAAGGGTTTTATGACAAACTAGGAGTTTCTGATTACTCATCCGCAGTGTTGGCCATGTGGACAAAACTTATTTTAGTGATTTCATCAATAGTTTTCAATAATTTCTTAAAACCAATCGGTTATAAAACACTCAAAGGCTGTAGCATCTTGAAGCATTAATTGTTTTTTAGAGATTTTATCTTGAGAATTACTCATACGCAATGATGGCCATGTAAGTAAAATGTATTTTGATAATTTCATAAAATTAACGGGTTAAAAAACACATTTATTTCAATTGAAAGAACACTTAAAATGATCTGCATAACATAAAGTATTACATCTCAAAGCATTTCTAGTTTTTGAGAGTTAATTATTTTACAGAAGCTGCCAAATATTCGTGCATAAAATGACGTATTACTAAGTTAAATATAATTTTATTTTGACAGAATTTGTAAAGTAGACAAAGGTAAGCACCGTCCCCAGCATTGAACCAAACTTGGTCCATCGTGCACCTTTGGCAGTTCGTTGCCGTGACAGTTTCAATGTGCAAATCTGCATAAATGCGCATTTTAATTTTGTTGCACATTTTGCCGGCTGCAGGAGCGGCGTCGTCTAATTGAAATGCAGGCCGGCTGGCAGGGTGAAGGGGTCTGCCGGAGGGGCGGATGGGATATATGCCTCCCCTCTCATATATCCTATATATAGGCTGCTTGACTCCTGCTTTAAGGACTCCCGCTTTAATGCTCGCCTAGCGACACGTCACAGCCATCAACGCCGTTTTTTATGGCTGGGTCCTTTGAAGGATGTCTGTGACTGTGGGTTCCCCGTCTTTTTTTTTGGGTTGGGTGGCGGCTCGCCATTAGCAAACCCTTTTGCGTTTATTTACCTTTATTTTTTATTTATGTATTTGCGTTTTATTATTGAACGGCCACGCGACATGAATTTCAATGAATGTCAAGCTGGGGAGTCCGGGAGTCCGGGGGCCATGCCATTCGGGCCGTATCATTGTCATAAAACGAGCGTGTCATCACAAATGGCAACAAATTTGGCAAATTGCCAGAAATAAAATTTAAATTAGCAGCCCCAACGATGAGGCCTATTAAATTGGCGGAGGGCTGCCTTCAAACATTATCTACAGCTCCTGCCGCAGGCTAGATTTCACCTTGCTGGCCCTGAATCCCGGAACATCCTTTGTCTGTTTGCCGTCAAAGTAATAAATAATCGAGTTTCGGGTGGGCACCAAATCCACTGGCATTTCACGCCTGCTTAGCCACTCGTTTCTGGCCATCTTGCTCTGCCGGCAATTCATCAAGTTGGCCGAGCTCCCGTCTCCCAAAAAAAAAGGCAGGTCCCTTTCATATATGTATGCATGCTTCAAAAAGTGTCAGCCATGATTTAATTTTATTTCATTTTTACGTCAGACGCACCCACTGAAACGCATTCTGGGGCATTGCTCATTATGCAAATTGCATGAAAATTCACATAAGCAGCTCACCAAAACTAATTTGTCACTGTCTTTTGCTTGTTAGTCAAACGAGCCAAAAAACCCAAAGAGGGCCAACAGAGTTGGCCACGCTTTTGTGGCTTACATTTTTATCACTCTTTTGCGGGTCCTATCCTAGCGTGGGTCCTGGGGGAGTGTGTGTGAGCTGGTTGATGGGGTGTTTGTTGATAAACGAGAGACAGGACAAACACGCAAACAATTTGATAAAGTTTGCAGGCCAAAACAAACTTGAAGCGACTTTAATCGTACACTAATAAATGCTAACTAATATTAATGTTAAGCTACCATTTCATTTACCCAACCCCCCCCAAAAAAAAGGAGTAGAAGATGGGAGTCGCCCACGAAATGTATATATAATTTTTATGGCTGCCACAGAGACATGGAAATGGGAAAAATGGGGAGTGGAGCGGAAAATCCACCCCTCAAATCTCCAAACAGAGTCACGCAATTTGCATAAACAAGCTGGCAGAAATCTCGCACAAACTTAACCCACAGCATCCGCACAAAATGCCAAAAAAAATAACACAAATTTACTCCCACGAAACGTGAGTCCGATGACGATCATTTTGATTGTGTGTTCGGATTTTGTTCGCCCCATTTCAGGCCGTCGTCGTCGCCGTCGTCGTCGCCACCGTCATCCTCACTAATATTTTCGAGGGCCATTGCAGTGCTCTGGATCCAAATTATAATTAAACGCTGCATACTTGCGGCACTGCTTTCAATTTAATTATCGCACCCCCGCAGCGCGGCACAAAAGCGAATTTGCAGCACTAATTAGGGAAATTTTGTTTCTAGTGGAGTGACTGCTCTCTGGAGGGCGTTGCATGCATTTGCATGCCTCTTTCCGCAAATCAATCGAAATACGGTCCATTAGCCCTTGGTCGGGGTCTAGGTGCATACCCCAGAGTGGTAAGGCATGTTTTTGGGTTAACAAAGTGACAGGTCATTTCAATATAGTATTTAATTAAATTGATTTTGCTTTGTTACGGCCCAAAAATTGTTATTTCAGGTCATATACGGAGGTAAATCTAATTGTTAACGTATATTTTAATGTCCGTGGTTTCAATATATCTAATCTTTAGTTATTTAGATTTATTGACAAGTAGAAATGCCGTAGTCGACAACGAGATACCTGGTACCTATTTACTTTAAATATTTGTACCCCTTATTATAATGATTTAAGTCAAATACAACATTTTATATGAAACATGCGTCGTTGACACTGAGAAGGGATGGTGAACACTTTTTTTGGCCGAATCTTCATTGCTTATTTTCCGATCATTGTAAAACTTGGCACATGACTAGATATTACCATTTTATCTTGCTTTTACCATTTTGGAGAACGACGTGTTCACATACCAACGGATGGACAAACAGACAGACATGGTTAGATCGACACAGCTGCTGTTAATATAACATTTGTACCTATAGGTATAAAAAGCTAGATAAGGTTTTCGTAATGGATTTGATAGAACTCAGATAAAAGCAACAATTAAATTACATACCAAAAGGATATTCAGGTTCGTATTTCTTTCTTTCGAATTTATTTTAATATTTAGTATAACTAATCCTTTTTGGAAAAAAGAAACCATATTTCACTGTAAAACCTTTTCGGACCTTTAAGTCTGATTTCCCAAACTTGTTCAAACTTTTTCCTTGTCCCCGTGTAACTTGGCATACGAGTTCATGTGTCAATTCTTTGCAAAAGTTGCTACCATAATTTCTTCTATTTTTTGTAGCCATTTCTGCGTTGTTGCTGCTGGCAGTTCAGCTCCTGATTTCGGCTCACTCATCGTCCTGTAAGCCCCCGAGAGCCCGGCTGGCTTGACTTGTGTATAAACTTGTCAAATTCAACTGTCAAACGCACCTGTCAAGCGTAACAATTAGCACGGCGAGCACGCTGCATGCCGAACAACAACGAGACCGACAGCAGCCGACACCGAGAGGGCCCAAGGACCAAAGGACTAGCGGAGCGAAAGGACGAGGCTGCACGGGGGGGAGGGGAGCGACGATTGGCATTTGGCAGCGGGCAACAAAGGCTTCCACTCAATCCTGGCGAGAAGCCGCCGTGGGAAATGCCGGTGGCTGGTTAGCTGACTGGACGGGCGAACCTTTCGTGCCAAAAAAGGTGGCAATGATTTACGAGCGATTGTCGAATTTGTCAAATTTTCTTGTTGCTGTTTTCATTTGTTTGGACACTACACAAGAAGAAAGAAAAGAGGGTTTGCTCTCAAGATTATATAATTATTAATTTGATAACAGGGCAATGACAACTTAAAGAAATATCTAGAATAAGCCTAGTTTTTGTAACCATTCCATACCATTTTTTATACAATATATTCTTGAGCGAATGCTGAAAACTTTAACCCACAACTATTTCAACAAAAGTAAGGTTACATTTTCTTGCGACCCGATTAATTTGTGTGAGAATATAAAGCATAGTTGCCCCTTCCATATTGTGGAGTTTCCTCACTCATTTTTCTGGGGCTGTAATTTGTCGCATGTCCATTACTTAGCCGGTCAATTAGGTGGCCAGCAGCTTATTCCGTTGGCTCGCATTGTCAATTGCGAAAAAAAACTAACACAAACAATTTGCTGGCTCATTCTGTCGCCGGTGTTGTTGGCCAAAATTGCGGACGGTTTTATAAATGGGCGGCAATTGCGACGGAAATGTGGCGCGTTCATGGCGTTTTTATGCGGAAACGACATTGTTAGTTCGCTGGTGACAAAAAATTTGCATAATAATAAAGCAAAGGCAACAGGAACGGCAAAGGCAAACGCTAGGTAGCCAGGATAGGCCTGCTCCTGGCAGCTCCCGCTGTCGGATTTTAATATAAAAAATTGTGTGCGCCGGCCACTTGAGCGGGCACTGCAGCTCCATTTGCATTATGCGTTGGCTAACAAGCTACCAAATATACGAAATCCCGGCCAATTACCTGGCCATGGCTCAAATGAAATCAATCAAAAATATTTTACAAGCCCAAATTGTTTGTTTTGGCATTCTGCTTGTTTTCCCTGCCGTGCAAATTACTTCAACAATGGAAAATGGGCAGGCGTGGAATAAAAAAAATAAACATTACTTGCCAAAGTTTCCATGAATTTCCAATCGAGCCCCGGGCCTGGGTTTCTGCGCTTGCCGGTTTTTGTGGGAATTTAATAAGAAATTATTGTAGCCATTTTGCGGCGGATATTTTTAAATTCTCCATCAGCAGCAGCAGCTTCACCTTCAATTTGAACTTAAACTTTTAGTCCTCACTTTGCCGGGGGCCATTTGCAAAAAAGAGGAGAAAAGTTTGCCGAAATTGGTAAGTATTTTGATATCAAAAAGTTATTTGGCCAGACATTGTGAATGCTTTAAGGCAGCGAATTCTGTGTAAACTGTTGGCTTTTCATGTTGACCCTCCTGAACATAAAACAACAACTGAAATAATGGAAAATCAGTGAGTGTGGGGCACGTTGGAATGCGTCACGCATTTCAGAAAAACTGCATGCAGATGTGTTCCTTCTTGTGTTTTTTTTTTCCAGTTATGACAACGGAAAAAATGCAAGATTTATGTGCAAGAATTTTACAATTTGATCGTCTGCTGCTGACACTCTTGGGTTGTTGGGTTGTAGAAATCCAAATCTCGTGGAAGTCTCGAAAATAAATTCACAAGCTCGTGCACCGGTGGATAAAGTTTGAGTGCAAGGCGCACGTGTCGTATACGCAATTCCTCCAATTAGTTTGTGTTGCTTGTGCTGCAGCTCTCACAATTTATCAATTTTCATCAATCAATGTCGATTGGCAAATCTCTGGCGTTAAAATCGAGGACCGCTCTTTTTTGTTGTACAAAACAAAATTATTTTCCAATTTTTTTTCTTTCCTGCGTCAAATAAATGGTCGCCAGCAAGCGCGACATGTGCGAGTGTCTCGCTCCCAGAATTTTTTCCACCATTTCTGTCTGGCTGTGCAAACGTTGATTCATTAAAATTCAATTTTTGTCCCGGCCTGTGTGTGTATCGTTTAATTGAAACCCGTAACAGATTGCGTTACATTCAAATGGCTGCAAAAAAAACCAGCGACCTTGAAATAGTAAACCAATTTGGGAGCTAAGCAATGAAAAGGTCAGTGGATTATGGCAAATGCATTACCGAATACTTTGGCAATTCGGGAATAATATTTTGGTAGCGGTTGGGTTTCTTTTTTAATAAACTTTCGCAGCACTCATAAAACTTGGCCAAGAAGTTTGCGTTGCAAACTTTTGGCCAAAAGAAATTGATGTAAAAAGCTTCAAAGCTTTTTGCCTTTGCCACTCGATTGAGATGCGGCAAATGAGAAGCGAAAAATGAAGTTGGAACTTTGCAAAAGATTAATGCAAATAAAAGGCAACAAAGTACGGAAAAATAAATGGAAGAACCCGCTCGCGTTTATGGAAAGCGTTCGTTTGATTCACTGCCAACAATTAGAGACGTCGGCCCAACAAACTAATATTTGCGGCTTCCCGGCAGAGAATCAAATGTCGATTGGCATCGTCATTATTCTAATCCCTAATCCCATCCCCGATCCAAGGCATGCGCCCCATCAATCACTTGACTTGTTGAAAATGATTTCAATCAAATGTTGCTTAAGTTTTGTGGGCAGGTAACATGAGAAATTAAGTTGCCCCCGTGTTCTGGTGGAGGCAAGATTGATGGATGGATGTGCGTGCGGCTGTGAGGCTTAAGTCCTGAAAATTTCCCTGCAAGATTTTTTGGGGGCGTCGGAAAATGCGTTCGAAGCGCAGTCAAGTGGAAAGTTTCAACGAGTGGAAACCCGACAACGACTACAACGTCGACGATGACGATGACGATGACTCCTGCTTGGCTTTGGCCAACGGATTTGAGTGTTTTTTGTATTATTTGTCTGTTTGTTTGTTTTTCCTCTTTGTCTTGGCTGGCTGGCTGCTCGCTCCAAGGATTCCAAGGATCCTGTTTTGTGTAGGTGCTTTGGGAGACCCTGACGACGTCTTGGCAGTGCCAAACGTCAAGCATCATTGGCCACAGCCAGTCAGTATTAGGAGCAGTCCGATGCACTGTGCAAAGATTATAGATTTTGTATTAACTGAAGGGTCAAATATTCAAAGAATACTTATTGACAAATTCTGAGAATGATTCTGTTTGATTTTTGGTTGAGTTACTATTTATCATTATTTTATTATAGAAAATATTGAATTCTGAAGTTTAAGAAAGACTTTATTCAAGTGTAAGCTTAACCAATTGTCATTTAAATATTATTTTATTAACTATAAATCCTAAAACTGTAATAAGTGAAAACAAAACACAACAGGTTGATTATCTAACGAAAGTTGAATTATATTTGTATATGTTACTAAAAAGTAAACGATAGTTTTTCACATTGTGGTTACTCCAGCTTAATTAAATTGCCGTGTAAATATTTAGCTAATTCTCTCCCGATTTCCGGCAGTGCTGGGGTCCTTTTAAAAAGGATCGTTATAAGAGTGGGTGTGTGGATTTAGTGGGTGCTGCAGCCACAAGGAAGGAATATATCTCGAGTGCTGGGCGGTGTCCCAACTCCAACTCCAAATCCAGCTCCTGCTCCTGCTCCAATTTCAATTCCGTTTTCTATTCCTGTCTGCACATCTTCTGCATTATTTGCTAATCTGCAGAACGACAAAAACGATTTTCAAATTCTATGGTCTGTGTGCGTATTTATATTTTATTTGTGCAATTTTGGAAGCATTTTGGGACACCAAGCAACCCACACGCATCTGTTCCAACTCAGCCTGGATTTACATTTTGATTTGTTTAGCTTTCTCAGAAGTTTTTGTCCTGGTTGTGCCATCTTATCGCCACCGTCGATGCTGTTGAATTTTTTGAAGTTTTGTCAGTTTTCCTGCAGTTGACAACCAGCCCTGAATAATGAAATTGATTTAAATGACTTTAAGTGAATTTTCATGAAAGTTTTGCTATTTCGGTACAATGCATTAACAATTTTGAGTACGAGTACCAGCACCTGGCACCCCATCCCCGTGAACAACGCATTACTCATGTTTTGTGGCGGCAAAACACAGCTGCCTGGGAAAAAAGTGTGTTGTGCTATATGGATCGGGGAACTTCAAAGACATTGCCGCGTGTCTCGGTGTTGAAGTGAAAAATATGTGAAATTTAATTTTCCTAAGTGATTTTTCATGTAATTCGGCACCTGCTATTATTTCTTTTCAATTTTATTTTTTGCCTTGTTGTCTGCGCTTGTACGAGTATACTGAACTTGCCAACACTTTTTCTTATTTTCGGCTGCCTGGTACCTCATCGTTCTCCCGATCAATTGTTAATGCCATGTGGATGTATCTTATCCCTGTCCCATTCACATTCCCTTTCCCTGTTTTTTCGGAACCCAGCCCCCCCATTTTGCCATTTTTACCATCTAGACATTTCAGCGCCTTGTGAACTTGGTAAGAGGCCAGCCATGCATCACTAGGGAAACTTTCTTTCCGTTACTGTCGTTGGCTTGCCAGAACTTTTGGCAAGAAATATGAAAATTACATTTTCTATATGTTAGCCCCGGAAAGGTTAGGGGCTGCTTGTGGCTGCCTTTTTGGTACCCCGGTACCAAATGAGCCCTGCAAATGTTGGTGCATGCAAAGCGTGTGCGCTGATTGCGCACAATGATTGCGCAAACGGGCGAGCATGACGGAGCGTTTTGCCCATGACATTTTGCCGGGAATTGGGTTAGCAGTAAGTAACTGCAGTGCACGGAGAGCATAGAACTATGTATCTTCAACTTTGTGCATCAAGTATTTACGACAATAGGATAGATTTTTGGTGTATTTTCGGCATAGTTTCTACGGATTTGGCTTGAAATTTGTATCTGTGTAACTAACAATAATTAAAAAAAAAGTAATTGAATCATAAAAAGCTTTAAAACTTAAAATAAATATGCCTCCTCATTCTGGCTATATTTTGTCTTGAAATTATTATATCTTGTGCATAATTTACATGTATCTAAAAGTTACCTTTTTAGTAATTACTAAGGCAGCCTGCACAGGTCCAGAATTTGGCAGATATAATTTTAATTGGTCCCACAACCTCTCAATTACACTGCTGATTGTTTTCAGTGGCACAGCTGCATCTGAAGCCGGATTAGGCGACACATTTAACATCGCTTTCAGCCATTTATCCCACTCACGCCTCCGAAAAACCTCGTACAACTCCATCAGGCGCACCCTCGCACGCAGTTGACCCCACGTAGCGCTGGTAAGCCCCAGCCCCGGAAAGTATGCCGCAGAAAGTTTAAAGCACAGCCAAGTTCATAAAAATCAACACGACCCCAAAACATGCATAACTAAATGGAACGGGATCGGGAATTATATGCACTGTTTTCACGAGGTACATGAAAATTCACGCATCGTAATTACAGCATCACTTATTGCTTCATTTTTTCGCCTTGCCTTTTTGCATTTTACAAAGTATTTTAATTGAAGTTGGATTATTTGCGTATGCGTTTTTGAGTGGTATGTGCGGGTATTGCCCTACTTTCACATTATTTTGGGAGTGTACTGGCTTGCGGTACTGCCCCATAAATTTAGGCTAAGATTTGTCAGAGAGTATTTAAGAGTCGACCACGTGTTCGTGATTTTCCCGAGGACTTGGTGTTGGGGGTGTTAAGTTCGGAGAGAGGGGTGAGCCTCATAAATTTGCGGCGCTAATGCCATAATGCCGTTTTATGAAGATGAAAGTCGTGCGTTTATTTCATTAAACAAATAATAACAGCCGAAAATAAACCGCAGCAACGACGCCTCGCCAAAGCTTTTCCACCCCTTGGTTTTCCCGACCATTTAACCACCTCCCCCCGATGCCGCCGGGGCGGTGGCAACAACACATTGCCACCAGCCATGGTATCCAACAGCTTAATGAGTTGCTGCCGGCACATGCCTCATTGAAGGTCGAAAGGCTTACTCCCAAGATACACTCCCCGCAATTGAATTTATGGCAGCACATGTACCAAACATGAGAATAGCCGCAGTCACAGTGGGGAAGGGTTTAAGGAGGCCTGTGTCGGGGTAAAACTGTGTAAATATTTCTTATGGCATTAACGCAAATTTGTTAACAAATTTGTTTGTGCCTACAAATGAATTAGCCCAGAGCCCTGGCTCGGCATCAATTAAGTCGTCCTTGCACTCTCAATCTTTTACTTTCCACTTGCCAGTTGCCACTTGCCACTCGCTCAGCTGCTGGCGGGGCCAAATAAATCAGCACCAATAAAATGTGCAGAAATTTAAGTTCGAGCTGCGAGCTGTGAGCTGCGAGCTGGGTCTCATATTTCAAGCTGCTTGTTAAGTGCATGTTTTATGATTATTATCGCAATAAAAAGTCCAGAGCATCCGAGCCAAGAGGCGCCTAGGCGCTCGCCGTTTTACCATTCGCTTTGCTTTTGCCGCAAACAAGTAAATGATACGGCCAGACACCCTAGTCCAAAACCTGGTTTCAAACACTGAAAAATACAGGTAAATTTTTGGAAATTCAACAGCCAAAACTGGCACTCATTAAGCAAGGAATTCTTAGGTTTCCTAGATGCTTAAATACGGCGAATTTCTAGAAAAAGTTCGGGATTTCCTTTGAATTTCTGCCTGTGTACGTATCAAGGTAATGGGTGGCTGGATGCAGGGCACACAGACAGGTGGGCCCTGGGCCCAATGCCTGGCCGGGGCATTATAAAGGCAATAAGATTTTCAAAATACGACAATTTATGCAATAAACTTTGAAATTTATGCCATTTCGTCGGCACAAACGCAAGGCGCAGACGTCCTCCAGTGCCTGTACCAGTGCCATCCCCCTTTCGCAATTTTGATTTTTTTGCCCTGCGAGGACTAAGCTAGCTTACAGCTCCTGCCTGGTGGCGTTTTTTCTTTATTGCCGGCACCGAGTGCTTATGTATCCAGTGGCTGACGTCTTAAAGTCAATCCTTGCGCTAATCCCCGGCAAGTGCGTTCCCGTTGACGTTCACTTTTGACTCTCGGCCTGCAACCTTATTTTTGCGGAAAAACTCTGCCAACCAGCCGGGTTGCTCCACAAAGTCGATTGTCGCTAATGTAAATTTATTTGCGCTGAAAGTTCTGTGCTTTTTGGTCGTGGGATTTGCATGAAATGAGATAAGCAAGTGGCATTTTGCCTGGCAGGCATGAACTTGGCTTAGACCGGCTGCCATAGGGCTTTCTGGGGTTAATAAGTGGAAGTTTTTGCCATTTATTTATAGTTGGCAACAGCTCGACAGGGAACAGCTCTGGAAAACAAAATATAAGCTACGAAAACGTAAAGGAAATTCTACTTAAATCCCTTTAAAAACACTCCAAAAATGCTAATTGTTAATGCCATGCAAATATTTCATATATTTTTATAGGAAATCAACACTTTAGCGGTGAAGCCAGCAGTGATAGCGTTTTAAATTGCAAAAGGAAAGTTCCGGAAAAACTCTTTCCCTCTGACCATTGGATAATTAAAATTTTGCTGGCACTCCATTCATTCCACACCCACAATCCAGCTTTTATTAACTCGCAAAAAATGGTAAATTATATGACTGCTGTAGGTGTTTATATAGCCATAGAGCCATAAACATGCAGCCCGGTCCAGGCAGCTTTTGTTGAAAAAATATAAAAAATATATTGCCTACTTTCCTTGTGAACTTTTAAGCATCTCCCGCCATTCGTCAGCAAAAGATGAGGCTGAGCCTGAGTGTGTTTTTTTTTCGGTTTTTTCCTGGTTGGGATTCGGATTTAGAGTCTCCTTTTTGGGGATTAGGCGAAGCGGCCGAGCGGCCCTAATCTTTGGCAAATCAACACCCCGAAGAGGCAAAAACATTTCGCTCGAAATCTTTATATTTTTTGTTGTCGGCCAGGCCAGCATACACCTGCTGTACCTTAACGTTTTTGGGCCATTCGGTTGGCCATTTTGGCTAAGCGAGCAATCCCCGGACCCCCCTCCTGCTGCTGCCAACACCCCATAATGCTGGGACGGCGCGTTTTTTGTTAGCATTCTCTTCTTTTTTATTTGAGCCGGCTTCCTTGACAATATACTCGCACCTTTTGCTGATTTTTATTTCGATTTTATTTCGGCATTCGGCATTTTATTGACGCCCTTTGCCACGCCCCCTTGGCCCAGGGCCTGTGGGGCAACCTTTTCCTGTGATTATTACTATGACTTTGACGTGGAGGAGGCAGCAGCCGCCTCGGGTTCCCGGATCATAAACGGACCAAACGAGCCTTTGAGCGTAGTTATGTTTTATATACGCATTTATATATTTTGTTTTCTGTGCCTGCTTTTCTTTTTTTGCCTATTTTGGCCACGCCCACACACATTCCCTAGTATGACCATAAAATATGGCAACAAATTTTATGTGCAAAGAAAATTCTCAATTATTTGGCAATCAATATTATAGAGACTAAGCGGCCATATAGAGGGCGATAAATAACATAATAAATGTCATTGCCGGGTTGTCCTTGAAACGGACGGATTAGTTAACATAATTTAAATTTATGTTTTGTAATCTGCCCTCGAAAGGAGGCGGCCGCAGACAGCTTGACCGGCACATCCTCCAGGGACTCGTTAATCAGCGTTTTTTACGCTTGCCTGCTAATGATCTGTCTGTCTGTCTGTCGTTGTCGGAGCGGAGCGGAGTCTGTGTCCTGCACACAGGACTTTCGGGTGGCCCTGGCCAGGTGTTCTCTGGCGTCTGTCTTTTATTTCCAGGGATCTGCGGGAGCGGTTTTAGCCGCGCTGGCAGACATTACGCTAAGCTATCCTTGGGGTCCGTTGGCTGCTCGTGAATATGGCAATTGCTGTGCCGGAAACAGCGAAGACAAAATAAAAGATTCAGGTGGTAAATGGGGTCCTTAAAAGTTATTGTTTAAAAAGAATCTGCCATTAAAATGTTGGCAATTTAAAGGGTTTTTTAGTTATAGAGGTTTGTCAGAGATATATCTATCTAGAAACTGTTACATTCACCTTGGAAAAGGTGAGTAACATTTACAAATTTTATAAATACACCCGGTTCTTAAAAAGAACAAGTGTAAATTTGTCTTATACATTTGTAATGTAACAGGCAGAATCGTTTCTACTTGTTGTCTAAATGCAGTTGGGACTTATGAAGATACTACATGAAATTCAATTAAAGGCAACAATTTCTAAGACCTAAAATTTGAATGCCAACCCCGGACCACTTGATTATGCCAGCTAAGAAAAGGTTGTTTAGTGGTATCATAAAGGAAATTGAAACAAGACACTCGTTCCACTCTGTTTAAAGGAAGTTGCAGCTTGTTCTCTGGTGACTGAGACTCTTGTGACGTCAAACGTCTCCGAGTGAGCACACAAACAATCAGATCTACACACAAGCCAGCTAGTATGGTTTGTCAGTCATTTTGACACACTTTCAGCAATTACAACAATGTTTGTTTGCACACGCTGTGGCTACGGCTATGGCCACTCCCTCAACTGCTCCTCCAGCTCCTCCGGCACCTAGGACTCCTCGAAATCACCAAAAGTCCTTCCCCTCCCCCCTTTTGGGCGATGATGGTGACATACTTGCAAACACCTACATAACACGCCAAGCAACATTTATAGTCCTGTGAGATGAGGGTTTTTCGTTGGGTCGGGCTGGGGTGGGGCCCGATGGTGTCCCAGGAGCAGGGACAGGGGCAGGGGCAGGGACAGGGACAGGGACCGGGGCTGGTGCGGAGACAACATCTCGTTGGGTAACTCGATTGCTGTTGCATATTTGATTTCAATTGAATTGCCGTTGAGTGCTGCGCACGCATGTGGGGCAATGCAACGCTTATTTGACAGTTGATTTGACTACATTTTCAAAGTGATTGACATTTGGCACATAGTATGGGCCAGGGGAATGGCTGCGGCCCATGGAAATGGCAATGCGAGCGGCCATCGATAGTCCTGGCCCGGCCAGTCTCATTTGGTCAACGTCGATTGGGGTTAGATAGATGCACCTAGAGAAATTGGCAAGTTAGAAGGGTTTTAATATTAATTATAAGCTTTTAACACTATTATAATTTCTTCGAAAGCTTAAAATAATATATTCTATCAATTGTATGATCAATTTTTCCAAAGTTAAACCTTTTTAGACTATATTTTCCAGTTCAAAATTATTTGAACTTTTCCTTGTGCACAGGCCGACTTTCTTGATGGCCTTTAATGGCAAAGTTATGGCAAATCATTTGAAATAGCTGTTGGCCGAGTTGAAATTGTTTTGCGTGCGCCTGCATAGTTTTAAGCTTCTTACGGCAGTCGCCAGAAAGCATTGAGAAGCCGGCAACAAATTAGTGGCCATCACTGGCGGGCAGGCCCCTCAAAGCGGGGGCCACATGCAATGCTTGTAACTCATAGCACTTAAGGGTTCAGTGGGGTTAAAATGCCCTCGCTCATATAATACATACAATTCCCTTGGCTGTCCATAAACTCATTTGCTTATCAGGCAGCAGAAAGGAGCTGGATGGGCGATGTGCGAAAGCGCGGCAAATTGTTTCGCCAGCCAGAAAACTTGTTTTGAAATACTTTTGCCTCAGCCAGCATTTTGTGGGGAGAAAAGCTGAAAAGGGCACGGCAACCGGATCAGGAAAAGGACCGGAACCAGGACCAAGACCCGCCCAGTATGCTGCCAGTTACCAGAAACAAATGATGCAATAGAATTTTATGAGCCACACTAAATGTGGCTAATAGATTTCAACAACGTGGCAATAGAAAAGATACAGCCAAAGTCTAAGCCAAGAGTGTGTGTGGGCTTGGCGCTTTATTACAACAATTTATTTTTATATTTGTTTGGCAAGTTGCGTAGAAATGGGCCAATGTGAGCGCATTGAGCTACTGAAAATCGCTCAAAAACTTCCAAAGGGCGGACTTACAGCCACCCACCCACCCACACCCAGCAGCAGCCCACACTAACTAATGTGCATACTTGTGGGTTAGTTGTTCTCTCAAGTATTTAGCCGAAAGTATTTTAATTTGTCGGGGCAACTTTTTTATGCCATCGTAAGTTTTTGCGGCTTGGCTCGCATTTGAATTTATGCTCCGGGATGTCGGCCAAAATGTGACATAATATTTTGCCAAATTCCGTCGCAAATGATTATCAATTTGGGCCTGGTCCTGAGTCCTGGGTGGTCTCCTGCCCTCAAGCCCATAATTCCATAAACGCGACACTCATTTCGCTTGATGCCACCTTGGGGCGTGATTATGAATTGTGTGCGCAGATTTGATGTTCTTGACTTTTACGGATGCAAAACGCTCGGCAGTCTGAAATGAAGCCATTAGAAAGTTGGCCAAGAAATTTAATAAGCTCCAAAAGAACCTGCCAATGAAGTGGCAGCTGAACAAACAGGCTAGCCCAAAAAAATGCGTGGCCAAGTTAACCTTTTCGGTGAGGTAACCGGAGCGCGGCCAATTTGTTGCGCCAAAATACGTCGAAAAAAAAATTTTAAGAATACCCAAAACAGGCACTGAATCAATTGGCAGGCTAGAGAGCGGCACAAAAACAAGTAAGAACGATTATAGTCGAGTGTCTCGACTATAAGTACCCGGTTCTCAGTTTAAAGGATAAACATGGATGAACATTAGGGATGAGAAGTACGGCAGGTTTCTATGGAGAAGCTTGTGGGGGCAACACATTTTTGCCATTTGCGCGTGTGGAAGTGGATGCAACCGGCTGATTTTCACAACACAGATAGATATTGGCTCTACTAATGTATTGTCCAGTTTTTCTACCTCTAGAAATGAAATTGGGGACGCCACAGAATCTCGCGGTTGTCGGGCGTGCAGAGGCTGGTAGCTGATTTTTAAACCAAACTTTTCCAAAATTAGTATCACACAATTCTGAATATGAAACTATTTTCTCTTAGTGTCCCAAATCTAGGCGATCATACGGACAAACGGACATGGATAGATCGTCTCGGCTGTTGATGCTAATCAAGACTATATGTACCTACTTTATGGGGTCGGAAAGGCTGCCTTATCCCTGTTACGCACAAATTCAATATACCCCTGTTATTTTTAAGAACCGGGAATAATAAGAAAGAGGGAAACTTGAAAAAATTGTGAAAAATTCAGTGCAAGCTGCTGGCCAAACAAACGACCCATGTCAATTACGAGCTGAAAGCAAATATATTACAATATCATAAAAATGAAAACTCAAACAGCCAAAAGTCCACGACGACTGGCAATAAGAAAGAACTTTCCTGCCGCTCCCCTCGAATCTCCAATCCCGATTCTCGATTCTTGATTCCCAGGATTTCGTTTGGCCGCCAAAAGCACAGCACAAAAAACAAAAAAAAACAAAAAAAATTAAAAAAGGAAGAGGGGTCAATATGCTGAGGGAGAGACCACTTTGCAGCCAAAGACTCAAGTTGCCAGTGGCCCTCATTATGCCCTCCACGGGCAAGGTATTTGGGTTTCGGGAGCAGTCGCTTAAATATTACAAAATAATTTACTTTTCGGCCAAACATTAATAGCTTTGGGATTTATGTGATAATAAATTATTAAAGCCATTAATGCGGTTGGCTATTTTTGCACGTATGTACGAGTACAAGCCCTCAATTTAGCTGCCCTAGAGCATCCACCATTCCCGCCAAAATATCCCTCACATTCTGACTTTTTTCCAGTCTGTTTATTTTTAGCAAATTGCGCGCATTGACTAACTTTCGCCGAGCACGAAACGAAACGAAACGAAAGGAAAGTAAAGGAAAGTTGTAAGCTGGGGCGGGGTCAAAGGCCAACCAGCCCAGTCAGTGGCAAGCAACGGCAATCAAATGTTGCCGATTTTACTTTGTGTTGAGTGCAACTTAAATAAATGATCGGAAAGCGGAAACAGCAGTAGCATTGCCCAGAATCAAAGTGATTCAAGCCCAAAGCGGCGGAAAGAGCAAGTGAGCCGTTCGGTTTGAAATCCTTAAATTTGCTGCATTTTTCGGTACTAAGCGGAGCTGAGCTGTGCCATAATTTGCTTTTGTCACATGACCACGTCCGTACCACGTCCAGAGGCAGAGACAGAGACAGAGCCAGAGACACTGGGGCGGATGGATGATGGCTAGAGCAACGCGGCCAACTGGCTTTTGGCCATAATGAGCAAATCCCGGAGGTCGGGGCGAATGAATGTGGGGGGCTGGCCGTAGTCAAAGCCATGGCCAAATGATAAGCAAGCGCCCGAGGGGCCCCGACGCATTTCCTTTGGCTGCACAGGGGAAAAATATACTGGCAATATTTTTGAATACTCTTTTATGCGCTTTTTTTACGACAGCCGTGCCAGATTCAGCTGTGACTTTTAAAAGTCCAAGCCGTTTTATTCGTCTCTGGCTCAAAATTGAAGTTAATAAACAGAGTTATGCTGAAATAAAGTTGGATATTCTAAAATGAATAGGAAAATTAATGTAAACCATCAGTGAATTGCAGGGGGAGGGACTAGATATTTCTGCGAGTGCACACATTATTGGAGTTCCTGATGCTGCTCCTGTTTGCCATGAGGTTTGAAATCTGAAATCTGAGGTCTGGCCCATGTGCAATGGTGCACGAAGCTGGGACATGGGCGATAATTGAAACTATCATTAAGCCAGGCCAAATCCTTTGCCAAATAAGTTGCCTCCGTGCCAGCCCCGTTTCCTGGCTTTTGTCTGCCCTGTCCTGGTTTTTTTTGGCCACACTTCTAAGGCGCTTTTGTTTGATGTTGCTGTTGCAGTTTGGGTCAGGTAAGCCGGGCAAGCCCATCAATGGGCGTTCAGATAAACCGATGCCCAGTCGGAGTGCTTAAAAACTTTAAGTCCGGACTGCCGGACTGCTGGACTGCCGGACTGCACCTGCAGATATTGCATATCGCTCACGGAGTCTCCGCAGTGCCTGCTCCTGTTGATCCTGTTAACTTTTGCCTTGGTGATGGCGATGGCATCTCCCAAAGAGACGGGGCGGGGCCTTGGGTGGCCCAGTCGAGCATCTGTTTGCTTATGAAATATGCAGCAGCACCCACACTCATTGGCAGCACATTTATGCGATTAGGTGCAACAGGAAAGGGAGCAGGAACCGAAACAGGAACAGGAACTGCCAACTGGCAACTGCCAACAGCCAGCTGTCAGCCGACACTGAGATTTGCAAAACGAGTGGTAACACAAAAAAAAAAGTTAGGTGAGTGGAAAAAACTCAAGCTCAAAGAAACCCAAAGAAAGTGCTGCGTTGACAGAACGCATAAAAAGCAACCCTCTTCACACACGCACCGAACGGATAGAAACCTAATAAAAAAGGCAACAAGCCACTGACAGTTGTTTTTGCTTTTCGCATTTCCAGTCAGGAAAATTACAACAAGAAAAAAAAGAACAAAGCAAAAAAGGTGACAATGGCCCACTGACGGGGAAACGGAAAAACTGGCCAGAAAACGGGCATTTCCGTCCCTCTACTCGATGCCCGGATCTGCAACATATGCGATATTGGGTGTGCGGACAGCTTGCAAGACCAAAAACCAAAGGCTCGAAGGATCCAGACCGAAGGGGCCAAACCAAGGACGAGGACAAACTAAACAAGTGCTGGCGTCGGCCAAAAGCAGAGCCCATTAAATTGTTAATGCCAAACCAATAAGCTGGAAATCGCTTTCGTGTCCATTTGCAAATTTAAATCTGCACACACGTGTAATACGTTAAAAAAACCAATGACTGCAAATTGGAGTTTGCATTTCAGATTCAAACACAACTGAAATTAGGAACAAAACTATTTGGGAAACATTTGTAATTTGGACAGCACTCCAATTGATCCATTTTGCAGGGGACGTTTGTTAGAATTCAATATTAACATTCAATGCATTTGAGGGTTTGATGGTAACAGCGAATCCCCAATTGCGTTATTAATTGGAAGGATTGTACTTGCAGAGAGTGAAACACAAAATTCAGAGTTTGATATTTAGCTGAACAAATTAGTGGTACCAGAATATAATCAAAGTTGCCATGATTTTTCCTCGTGCATATTTAACAATGATTGCTGCTTATCGGACCGCAAACGTTTGGCGGTGCCTACGATTTCTGATTTCCGATTT
Source organism: Drosophila ironensis (assembly GCA_021223825.1). Lineage (NCBI taxonomy): Eukaryota > Metazoa > Arthropoda > Insecta > Diptera > Drosophilidae > Drosophila > Drosophila ironensis. The sequence goes on from JAJJHQ010006038.1 coordinate 276,842, forward strand.
ATTCACTCATTTTCCATAGCTCTGGCGCAATCCTTTCAACAACTTTGAATAGCAAATGCGGTATTTAGCGGGAAATTACGGGTATTAAAATATAAAGCAAATTCGAGTGCAACCGAAAATCTGGCATAATCATTAACTTCCAAGCGTATATCTGTGTTTGAGCTCAAATATCGAGTACGAGTATCGGTTTGGCTGTATCCGAATTTGCATCTGCTGTTGCAGCGATCAAAACTACACAAGAGCAAAGATGATGCCCATTGGAATGTTGTTTCGTTTTCTGGTTTTCGGTTAATGCACTCCAGTTTGTCGGCCAAACTCGTTTCGATGGCCGTAAGCCCCCCCTTTGCTGTGCCGCATTGTGCAAATTACAGCTGATTGAGTTTAAGCTGCAAATGCACTCGTCCTGCTGGACAAGGACACAAACAGGAGCCAAAGGAGGAGCAGTTGCCATTGCCGATGCCGATGTCGATGCCATAAACCGAAATTGCAGCAGTTGTTGAGCATCATCGGTCGAGTGGCTTGTTTGCAAATGGGCTAGCATAATTTTTGAACAGCCACCGCCGAGAGCTTTTGTTTCCGTTTCCGCTTTCCGCTTTCTTTGCCATTCCCCAATCGCCATTTGCCCCGTTTTTTTTTCCGGGGGACAAGGTGGCGGGGAAATTGATGAGCGGCCAGCGTGGAAAAGACAAGCGCAGACACGTAGCCCTCGTCTTGCCATACCCAGCCATGCCATGCCATTCGCTGCCCTCTCCTCTGGCCGTGACAGCAACAATAAAACTTAAAAAATGTTGCCAACAATTTGGTCCGAAATGAAATGGGCCCGGGCAACGAGTCAATCGATCAACGTGGTCGGAAAATTCGCCTTGATTTTGACATATTTTCGTCACAGTCTTCATTCCAACCTCGGCATCAGCATCGGCCTCCGCCTTGTGGGTTTTTTTTTGTTTTTTCCCGCTCTTTGTTGTTCGTGGAAGTGTCCTTTAAAGTGGCAGTCAGGCAAGCAGCACTCGCCGGTGAAAGTTTAATTAAATTTTCACAAAATTGTTTGCCCTGCAATAACAAAGTATCAAAGTTGCAAAACTACTGCAAGTTCTTAGGCAGCTTGCTAATTTGTTTGACAAACAGCGCGGTTACCGTCCCCAAAACCCTTTACCTTTCCCCGGCTAACTTGGCTATAAAGCCAAGGGGGTGGTGGCGGGGGGTAAGGGGATTTGGCTGAGGCTTAAGCTGGCAAACCGCATTACCACAATTAAAATTAGAAAGCAACGTGCTGGCACTTTTTGTGCAATTTAAATTGTTCGGCTTTACGTTGCGCATACGCCACATAAGCCGCTCAAAAAACTTTTACCCTCTTTGGCTCGCTGGCGCAATGCAAGTGACAAACCAAATAAGTTGAAAGCCCTGCGAAATGCATCGAACATGATAGCTTAGTATATTGCATGGAATTTAATTAAAATATGCTATCTGCCCTATAATTACATTTCAATGGCTGACCGCTCAAGTGACCGGTGCTCGCCTTAACCGACAAAAAAGTGGTTGCCAAGCGAGCACAAACAACACAACAATTTCCCTTTCCCGCTTTTCTTTCCGCTGCCTTTTGGCACATAATGAAAAATGCTGACATAGTTCTGTTTGCCAGCAAACAGCAAACTACAAACAGCTGAGAGAAAAACAAAAAAACAACGAGCAATTTCGGTCGCTTTTTTCTTGCATTGCGCAAATCGCATTTTGTTTGTTGATTTCTGTTGTTTGTCCCCGTGCATGTTATTACTGTCGGTTGGCAAAAGACCAACGATTTTATTTATTAATGCCGCTGATTGCCATTTGTGCCACATGCATTTTTCACTCGAAACTCGCAGCTCACAGCTCGCGACTCTCGAGTCCGAGCGGAAAAAAATTGCGAGCGTTAAAAAGCAACAAGGAAACGTCCGGCAAGGTGCCGGGCAAAAAACGCACGCAGCGTCAGACAAATTGTTAAAGTGGTAAACTGCATTTATTATATTTATTCATGTCAACGTTAAAAACCAACAAAAATAAGACCAGCACCTGCGAGAATTTGATGCAAGCAATATCGAGGCTGAAATACCCAAGAAATGGGTCGACAAATTTTCCAAATTGAAGATTTTCAATTTGATTAAACTATACAAATACGAAATACTGATTGGGAAATGAATAAATAGATTGGGCAAATTTTTGCCAAGAAGTTTTTGTCTGTTTCTTAGGGGGCTTGGTATTCCCTTTGATACCCTAGAAACTCCCGGCTCTGCTCGAATAAAAAACTCCCATTGGCTCGGTTGGAAGCACATGAAAAAGAGATTGCACAGCGGGCAAAGTAAATGGGCAAAAACCTTTGCCAGCTTGATTATGCTGCTTAACAGCGCATCCTGATTGACATATCCGTTCTTGAATTCGGGCCAACTATTTCAGGCCCCAAGGCCACAGACAGATATATTCATACTCCTAGTCTATCAGGCAGTTTGTTTGCTATTCACCCCGTAATATTGATTTAAAATGCAATAAGCTTGTCCCCAAAAACCAGCAGCTCCTTTGCCAGACTGGCAGCCCAGAGCGACTCGCAGTGCCAAGCGAAACTCGCGTAACTTTCATTTATCATGAATAATTTATTAATTTGAAAGTTGCCACAGTTTCGCGGCGCAGCACTTGTTGCAGTTGTTGTTGCTGCGCCGCCGAAGCAGCCGCGGGCTGCCTCAGCTTTTTGTTTAAATTTTCAAATGACAAAACTTTGCACATGGCAAGCGTTTTTCATGCTTTCGGCATTGGCCAAAAGTTTTTAATTAGTCTTTGATAGAAAACCCACCGAACGGTGGCGATCCACGATCCTGCTACCAATTTTTTTTTTTTGCCGAAAGTTCCTAGGCAACCCGTTTTTTGGTTTAATCAAAGTTCAGTGCACCTGTTTCCCATGGGATGGCAGATTTTCGGGCTTCCTCTTTGACGGGGTTGAGCATCAGTTTGCCGGATTCGGTTGCTGCAACTGATTGCTGATGTCGCCGTCGGCAAATCCAGAATTACGCATACGCCATGTTGCACGCAAAAGGCAACAGATGGGCGGCGGGCGGCAATAGTCGGTGCAAATTGCAAATTCATATCAAATTACGAGTCTAGATCGGCCGGCTTGCCTGGCACGTCAGTTTGTCACACTTATCGCTGCGGCAACGGGACGTATACTTCATGTGTCGCTGCCAGCCAACTTTGCTCCATTTCTCTCTGTTTTTCCTCATGTTGCAAGTTGCACAAGTGTGTGCATGTTCTTCGTCTGGCATTTGTTTAATGTTTTTATGTTGCATTTTTGCTTGAAATATGCACACGCCACTTTTATTGCCAACTCCACTGCCCTGGCCCAGCATCTCTCCCTTTCTTTGGGATTTTTGTGCTCGCTTGCATTTTACACATGGCAGCCCCATAATATCAAGTTTGCAGAGACAGCATCCTCCTCGCTTTTCTATCTTTTCCCCCTGAAGTCCCCCACTTTGGTCTCATTGTTTAGCTCTAATTGCTTTTTCGCTTAGTTTTCATGTCGGTGCTCGGCTGGCTTCTGCTTCTGCCTCTGCTTGTGCTTGTGCTTCTTGATTTCCCTGCCGCATCGCTTCGCATTTCCGCTTCCTGTCCCCAGGCTCGATGGCACAACTAAGTCTACATCTATGGGAGCAAAGTGAAAGTAAATACTTAATTATACCGAAAAAGGATGGCGCATTTCTTGCTCGGCTTACAAGTGGCTTACATTTTGTGCATCCTGTTCATGCTTTTGGGCGAAGTTGAAGGGGATTGCAATTTAAATTTGAGTTTATCAACTGCTCTTATGACACTTTAAGGGAGTTTCCTTTTTTTGCGCTTTGATGGGACTGGTTGTGGTAATCACAATCATTAGCAGTTCGTTGGGCGTGTGATTTGGTGTCAACTATAGTTAAATACTTGGAAACCCTACCCTAACACTCAATTATCTGTCTGCTTGCAGTTGCATCCAATAACCTCAAGTAAAAGTCGTCAATTGCAATTTATTTCCGACAGCCACTGCACTTGGAGAACTCTTATTACCTTTCATTGGCTTCACTTCGATTAGCTATGGCAAAGCCATAAAACTAAGCAATTTGCATCCAGCACTTTTCCATTTTCCGCCCCCGACCCGTTCGCTTTGCCAGCGTCGCTTTAAGTTTCCAGCTTGATCCCAAGCCAATTTATTTTTATGCAGCAAATTGCAGAGCGCTTTCCCTTCCGCCTGCGCTGTCGCATATCGCCCGTGCCGATGCCGTGAGGATTTGCTGTCATTTGGCTCCTTTTTCAGCTGCTGGTCAAAGGAAAAGTTTCCGCTGCCGAGCGGCGAGCGGTAGTAAAACTTTCTAATATTTTCCAGCACCTCAACACAAACGATAAGATCTCTCGCACGCCCGGCGCCTCAGTCTACAGCCCAGTCTTCTCCCAGCGTCTTAATTAGTTGGGATGCTATGCATTTTCCACCTGCACGCCGGGGAATTGGCCAAGGGGACACCAACGGAGGTGCGCGGGAGCTGCGAAAAAAAAAAACTGTGTCCGGAAGAAGTTTCGCTCTTTTGGCATAACTTTGCTAATCTTTTGTTACGCCAAAGTTTCGATGTAGATAAAATGTGGCAAATAAAAATTGCTGAGGCGTGTGCTGCCATTCCCCCCGGTCCTTTGCACACCGGACAATGAAACGATGACAATTTTAGTAGTCATAAGCAAAGAGTCACAAAGTTAAGCTGCTTCCTGAGAGTATTAGAAGTTGGATATTTAAGTCACCATTCGAAAATAAAATCTAAAAAAAGGGGAAAACAGCATTTCATCGACCGAAGTCCATTTTTTTTGAACGCTTGTTTCTCTGAAATGCAATTCCAATTCCTATCACAATTAATTTGCCATAAAATTGATTTTTTAAGACACACATTTCTATTTCGATTGGGATAGATAATGCCTGTTAACATGCCCATAACGTTGTCGCATCGTTTATGTGCATTTTCGGCATTTTGCCGCACTTTCTGTCAATGCAACTGACAACTTTTCAATCTCAGCTTGCCCGCCAGCGTCAAAAATAATTGCAAAATGCATCAATCAGCTGTCAGCAGACTCTGACTTTAGTTGGACGAAAAAATGTCTGGAAAAGCGGGAAAAAGTTGAGCAGACATTGCCGTCGTCGGTCTGTCAATGGCAGTCGCTGTATTAACGCCACGACAGTTGCCTCATATTTTGACATTCAGCTTGTAGCTCCGCCGTATTTCGATTTGTCCCGGGCGACACTTGAAGGAGTCGTAACTGCTCATTAGCCGGGATTATGTCTAGACCGCATTTCCGATAATTACTTTTGCATTGACAGACGGCAAAGTTTGTGTCCGCCTCGAAAACTAAATCAAGCACAAAAGTGGCATTCCACCGCAACAGCAGTAGCAGCAGCAGCAGCAGCAGCAGGAGCAGAAGCAGCAGGGAAATACAAGTCTTGCTCTCAGCCGGATCCTGGCTCGTGGTCCTGGGATTATGGACGAAAGGACAAAGCGCAATCAGCAAGTTGACTGCGGTTTCTTCTCCATCTACTTCGCCTAGTTGGCCAGCTAATGCGGTCGATGTCGTCGATGTCCTTTGATTGATTTTTACATGCCGCTCTGTGGCCAGCCCCCCTCTGGGGGCCCTGCTCGTAATACTTTTAATTGACAATTGCACAAAATGCCCGGACCTCATGGCGGTTGCTCAGTAAAAATCCAACAGCCGATGACCGCACAAAAGTTTTCAATATTTCAACGACGATCGACAAGTGATGGAATGGCAACGGCAGGCGGTTCGATGTCCAAATTGTCGGAAATGTTGCACACAAGCCGCGATGCATGTAAACGGGAAACAAGCAAATTGGTTAACAGAAAAACCGCAAAACCTTTTAATAATGGCTGAAAAGGACCAGGAAGGCCAAATGGTTGTAATGACTTCTTGATGTTTTGGCGAGGAATGCGATAAAAGGATTATCCTGAAACGAGTCCTAAAACATTCAGCAGCTTCGGTAATTGAAAACCAAGCAGTAAATAATTGATGATAATTATTTAAGACTTATATTTAAAGTTATCATTTTAAAGCTTTTAAGTTATAGCTTCTTATTGGTTCATATATATTAATTTATTTCCTATGAAAAGGTAAAATCCTTTTCAAAAAAAAGAATAAAGAACCAGGTTAAGCCCTATCTTTATTTTCAATATTAAAAGCTAAGTTGAGGCCTTGCCAATTAGTGAATACATAAATATTTTTGAGAAATATTTATGCCGTCCTAAGGCATTTCCATAAGTAAACCCAGGGGAGCGGCTGGCAAACATTTGATATTCGCAGCGCGTTTTGGATGTTGCGCAACACGAAGCAGCCACCCAGGACTGGGCCGCAATTCCCAAAATATCAATTATAGGACCCAAAAATACGAGTCCCAGTTATGGCATTGCCCGCATGGGCAGGGGCTCCGACCGGAAAGGGGCTGTCAGACGAGCTTCTTATATAACTGGTAATTAAGGCCTACACTGCAGAGCAGACAAGCCACCGCCGTCGCGACGGGGCGGGGCGGAGTGGAGTGGCCAATCTGCAGGCGCTTCTCTCCGGTTACCGTGCACCACTTCGGTTTCCGGGACTCGCATTTGAAATGCTGGCAACGTAATTTGCCCAATTACGTGGACTTCGCATCTCGGACTCCCCGAGCTAATGTTAGTAACACAAAACTTATATGCGGGCGTTGGATTTCAATAAAATATGCAAGGTAAGTGATATGGTATTCCACTACAACTGCGCCGGCACTCGCAGCCGTAGGATGGTTAAAATAAATTAAAAATTGTGAATGCATATTTTGCACATTAATTGAAGATGACCGCTCATTAAGCCCGTCGGAACAGTGGAATAAACGGAGCTGCACTCGAAGCACGCATGCCACGTCCTAATTGGAAAACACTGTGCAACACAGTTTTTGGAGGCGTAGGAAAAGTGTTTGATCGGTTGAAGATATTCAAAGGACCATGAAGATTGTTTCAGGATTTCATTTGATCTTTTAGACTGTTTGTTTTGGGTTTATACTTCTTATATATTACATTTCTGCGCCACTTTTAACATATGTGCTTAAATTAGTTTCTTTACAATTACAAACAAAAGTATTTCGCTTGACTTGTGTCAATTGTATTTTTAACAATAGTTTTAATTATAATAATATTATATTCTAATACTAGTATTATATAATTACAAAAAATATTCAATGTTATTTTGACGATATTTAAAGGACTAAGAAGATTGTTTCGAAAAGACTACAAGATTTCATAAGATCTCTTAGTTTAGTTTTGGGCTTTAAATCCTTATATACTATTCTAGGTTGTTTTAAGGAAAATAAAGTATTGGATTCCGGCTCCAGTGTTTTAACAGAATGCTGAAATTATTATTTTAAATACCCAGATTTTCATGAAGACCAGTGTAATCCACTGGGCACCGCCATGGCCATGTAAATTGAGGAGCTTTAGCCCGCCCTCATGCATTCCCATTTAACTGCGGGACGATAATTAAGATGTAAGGCAAGTGGGCGCCAATCATTTCGATAAATATTTAAAACGACAAACGCGGTCGGCATAAATCAATGAAAATTGTAAGGCAGCCGTGACAGCAACGGCTACGGGAACGGCATTCAAATAAATAAACACATTCAGGCAGATTTATTAGCACGTATGCGCAGGGTGGGTGTTGGGGTTTTGGGAGTGGGAACTGGACAATCTAGGCCCTCATTATGGTAAGTGATTCGCCGCCTTTGCCTCCGCTCTGACCATTTCCACATCGCCACATCCAGCAACACATCCAGCACCACATCCACATCCACATCCGCGTGGCACATTTAAGTTGCAGGAGGCAGCGGGCAATTGATTTGGCATTTGCCTTTGATCGATTAGAGCCATCAAAGCAGCGCCCTGTGGCCCTCCGGCTCTCAGGCAGCCTATTTACTTTTGCTATGAGAAATGGGCCTGGGCCCCGGCCGAAATGTTTGCCATTTCATCACAGAACGCTCCACTGGGCGGCCAAAGTGCCAGTCCACGTTTGGGGCCTCATTTGTTTTTATGCCGCAACCGAAGGCGATGGGCAATCGGAGGGTATTCAAAAATCTGCAAATGGAACGAGGGGCTCATCTGAAAAATTGGGCTATTGTGTGTTTTACCATTCGAAATTCTCTCAAGTTGGTTGTAAAATACAATTTAACAACAAAAATTAACAAAAACATAACTTGGATTCCATCCCAAGTCGAATTTTGTTAAGCCAACTCTTTGTACATTTATTTCGCCAATTCATTTATTTAATTATTGGGTTAAGATTTATACGACAGATTTTAGTTCGAATTTGTTGAAAATTATAGCTTCCATCACTAAATAATACATTATGTTTAAAGTACTTTAAAATAATTTTAAATGCATAGGAATGGAAAGAAGTTTCTTAATGAAATCCAACTCCTTTTAATTTGCTTTCCTGTTGGCCCATCTCCAATCTTTTGGGTTCCGGGTTATGTTGAAAACGGCGCTAATTTTATGACGGTCAAAGTTTGGTACTTGTCAAATGGAAAATCTCATGCCCCAGGGACTACTCGGCTTTGGGGCTTTCCTTCTGGCCACACGCTCTCTTCCCGAGCGGTTTTTATGTTAATGCGAAGTGCGATTTGGCAAGGGGACGGTGGGGCAGTTCTTTTGAGGTTTGCAGTGGCCTTTAAGCAAACACGGGGCATCCTCAAGTCTGCCAGTTGGCAGTTGGGACGCCGAACTTGGCTGTTTGTGTGTTAATTACTGCGGCATGTGCACCACTCGTGAATCATGACTTCCGACTTGCCAGCCAGGCAGCGAGGCAGCCTACATCCATGTACATTTCCCCGCTTTCTAATTATGTTGCAGTGGTGCTGCTGGTGGTGGCGGTGGTAACAAAACAAACGGCAAGGCAACAATTCAACCGCAAACGCATTTAGTTCATGTTGCACACAGTCGAGCGCCCCCGAGAATCCTGTAAATAGTTTACCAAAATCAGCAGGACTCTGTCTGGAATTTGGCTTTCGAGGCGGTGTTAGGCAAAGCACTTGGGGAAATCATCCTCTAATCAGCAGGGCCCTTTATACATTTCAAGGAAAATTGTTGATAATAGTTTAATAATTAAACCTCCAAAAGATGTCGCTATTTTAGTTACCTAAAATTTTGAAATGAAAAAGGAATGTTGTTGAATGTGTTTATCATTCAAAATTTTTTTATTCAAAATTTTACCTGTTTATTGGAATTTTTGGAACCACCCAAGAGTGCCATTCTTATTGTTCTGTTCTTGTAATATTTCCCATTTAATTTTAGCACTTCGTATTGAATTTTCCCAAGTGCAGATGAGTGGCACTTCGAGTCACTGCAGTGCACACGGCGACCTCATAATAAAGGCATCCAATCCCCAGAGAATTTGCGAGTGTGCGCTGGAATCTCCTGCCCCATCTCCATCTCCACCTCCATTACCATCTCCATCTACATCTACATCTCCATCTGGCAGCTGCCGCATGTGGCAAGTGCGGTAGACCGTCAATTTGTGCAAATGCTTTCAGCTACCTAAGTCACTTGGCTACGACTGCCGTAGCTTCAGTGCTGCTGGCCTGCCGGGTTTATTTGCTCAACCAAATTTGTCTTAATTCATTTGGATTAACGACAAGCCAGAAGAATGGTGACCACGGAGTGCTGACGGTTGTCACCCGAATAATTCATTTGTTGCACGGCCAGGCGATCCATCAGATTTAGAGTACCCACCCACCTACACCACACCCATGTCCCCCGAAAAATCTCAACGTTTAAGTGAAAGAGTCGAGGCGTTTAAAATGTTTATTATTATGCTAGTTTTATTTACCATTTTGTGTTTGTTTGCTTTCATTTTGCTTCCACTTTGCTTTTTCCAGATCGGCAGTTAAATGCAATTCGATAACAATATGCTAATATTAATAAATATATCAAATTTCCGGACCTGGCTGCTCATTTTCAATGTATTTGCTTTGGAATTATATGTTACAAATGAAATGGAAATTTATACTGAACTCCCAAAAAGGTTTCCAGGCGACGCCCGAACTCAATTAATTAATATAAAAGTGTGACTGAACACAACACACGGTTTTTTTTCTGTACTTCAGATTTGATTTTCAACTTACGGCTACGCATTTAAATATTAATTGTTTTTGATCTCTGAAATATTGTAGTTATTTTGCCATTGGCCAAATTCGCTTGGTTTGCCTTTGCTTTTTGTTGCGGTGTCAATTGTGTGTTTTTTGTTCGGATTTTCGGCTCCTTCGCAAGCTCTGTGGCTCTGGATTTTATTATCTGATTTGATTCGCAGATATATTCATATATATACTCGTATAAATACAATATTTGTTTAGACAGTTTACCATTTATATTTATAGGTATTTACTCTTGCACTGGCGCACGTACACGTATATTTGTATCTCGGTAGTTTTATTCGAGTGTTCATGTTTGCTATTGATATTAAATTTATTTATGCACTTTAGCGGCTTTGTTTGATTCGAGTTTTGATTTTGGTTTTGATTTTGTCATAGATTAAATAACTAAAATTGAGTTTAAATGCAATTCACCTGCCACTGTTGTTGTGTTTGTAGTCTTTCAAAATGCATAAGCACTCTCGCACAATGGTGCCTGGGAAAATGCCGGGAAAACACAATGGAGTGGGCAATCTAAGCCGAAATATCAAAAATGAATTTTCCTAATCAACGTTTGTTTGCACAAAAAACAACAATCAAATTCATAAATATATTACAATAGTGTTTTGAAATTCAAATTTAGATTTTATAATTCTCTGATAATCTTAGTACCATTTTTAATGTCTTTTGATATGACTTGATCATTTTATGGTATTCTGTTTAGTTTTCCTTTCCTGTTTTGTTTTCACACATTTTATATACAATAAAGAACTTGACCCATGCCAATGCAAAGTATACTAATTATGCTAAAATTTAACTACATTTAGTATTTGTGTTTGGTTTATTTTTACACTTAATAGTTACAACTACTTCTTGTTCTTTGCGTTTTCTTGTTCTCAATCCGGAAGTGTTCGACTTTTGTTGTTTGATTTTAACTTACAATTGAAACTTTAACCCTAGCCTATCCTAATAGTTAGTATCTAGTCATCCAAAAGGGCAGGGGCTCACAAACAATTGCTAGCTACCGAAACAAATTGAGTAATCATTTGATTGGAATTGTGGAAAAAACTTGTGGCAAATCTGAATCTACGAAAATGTTTCTCGTTTGTCGCAGCTCAGCCATTTGGCAGAAATCAAATCAGAATCATTTCAATTAAAACAAATTTAATTAAAATTCTGCTTGCTGGCCACTCAACGTTTTTTCTATAGTCTGCTCAGAACTCTGGGTTAAACTATTTTCTTTATTTAGCGCTAATTAATTTATTACAATATTTGTGTTCGGCCCACCCCCGGCTGGCACTCGCTCGCTTTGTATTCATTAGCAATGTTTTTTTCTTGCCAGTGTTTTCTGTAATTTAATTATAAACAAATATGCGACAACAAATCCCGCAATGATAATTGAGGAGCATAAAAAAACCTGGGAAATCCCGCCACGAACACTTCTACCAAATGTTTTGTTGCGTTTTTTTTGCAGCACAATTTCTTCTTTTAGCTATTGAGTGGCAGCGTGTTTGTTGTTGTTTATTAAAAATATTAATCAGTCATTTGAATGCAATGAATTGCAGTGTTTATATATGCATATATATATAAATGTGCGCATGCATGAAAGCCCACTCGACGCATTCGAGTATGTTTATTGGTGATTTTCGTGTTTTCCATGTTTGTTGTCATTTTCCTGCCACTGCCCCGCTGCTAGCAGTTTATCTGATCTGATCCTCGACTCAGCTCAGCTGACTGTTAACAATAATGCAATAATTTATCCCACTCATTTGCATTGCATTGCTGACAGGCTAAAAAAAATTTCAACTGCCAACTGATTGCGCAGCGCAATTATTTGAATGCGGCCGCATAAATAAAGCAGCATACTTTGGTGCACAGCCCGGTGGCAAGATTTATTGTGTCTATTTTGCACCCACTTATGCCATTTTAATAACCATAAATGTGGCATTAAATTTGGGAGGGAAATTCCTTTTGGGTTGTATATTCAAAATATATATTAAATCTTAAAAGTTGAATAAAAGCATACAATCCTACAATCTCAAGTTTTCCTCATTATTTGTTAATCATTACAGAATTTCAAATATTGCATTAAGTAAACACAAAAATTTAATTGAAAAACCCCTCAGCTTATTCCAAAGTATGTCCCTTTATCTAGCCCCGAAATGTACGATTGCGTGTGAATATCGGTTTGCTTTTTTTTGGCTTGGCACTTACAACTACAATCCTTAATGCTAGATGCACCACATCCTACTCCTTACTTGCCATACGGATGCTGGTTGATGTCCGGCGAGTGGCGCATCAGGGTGGCACTCCCGCTGCCCGGCGAGAGCGTCAGGCTGCCCTCGTGGCTGCCGTTCAAGCTGCCGGAGCATGTGGCCGGCACGGAGACGGTACCGGCTCCGCCACTGCCCATCATCTTCTCCGTCTCCTGGCGGCTGTTGGCCATTATCCGGCGGATTGTGGGGGCGCAGGGTGTGCGTCAGAGGCGCGACTCCTGCGCGTGCTCGTGTCAGACCTGTCCGTGGGCGTTCATGTGGAGGGCGTCCCCGGCATCGGGGGGCGTGGCCGAGAGCTGGGCGGGCGGATAATACTGCAACGAGGCGCAATTGAGGTACTGTGCGGGGATTAGAATCAGTTTCCAGTTACGCTTCGGATGAGGGTTTAAAATAGCATGCTTTTCAAGGTGGTACTCATAGGCACAAGCAAAAATAGAGATTAAAATTATTTTCTAGAGGTTACAAAAAATTGGTATAAAATAAAAACAATTTCTAGTTCTATTTAAATTAATTGTTTTACTCTATTTCCTATATTCATCAACAATTGATTTTTCCTACGAGGCGTATGCGTAATATTCTTGGTCGCATATTGGCTAATTAATTGGTTAATACGCCACATATATTTTAATCTCTTCCCATTTTAACCTTTAATATTCTCAGAGATGAATTCACTAATCCAGCTTATGTTGCGATAGCCCATGGGGCGTATACGTAATATGTATTATGAATGGCTAATTACGTATACGCACCGTGGGCAAGCAAAAGTTTCAAATCGTTATTAATTATTTACGTGAAATTCATCACACTTATGGTGTCCTCTATCTGAGATTTTAAAAATTTTTAGCTAAACTATGAATATAAGTAAAATAAACTTGATAAGTTAGAATCTGTTGCTAATAAATAGTAGCATCTATATTAGCTATGACTTATACCCTTAGTAAATAGAGAACCGAGCAGTTCAAGCGTTAAATTATGTAACTTTTGTTTCGCTAAGTGCAGAGACTTACCCCCACGCGTCCGTTGTCGTAGTCGCGACTCGCCTGAATGGTCAATTTGGCCTTGGCGTGCATGGTGTCGGTCAGGTTGCTTCTTTGATGTGTGGACGGCATCACGCCGGGCACGGCGCTCGAGGGTCCCAGCATCATCGAGCCGTTAGCCTTCCCCAGGCTGCCGCCATGGCACCCCGATCCGGCCATGCCCATTGCCGATCCGTTGGCCGCCGAGCGTGAGTTCTTGCTGCGGAAACAGAACTCCAGGATGGCAACGAAAACGCTGACCAGCAGGCCGCCAATCAGGATGTAGAATATGCCGGCCACGTTGCTCAGCGACAGCTCGTTGTGGGCGGCCTGGCCGTCCTTGTGCGTGCTGCACTCGGTTTTGTCGTACCACCATTTGTTGCGCATCTTGGTCAGCTCGCCGTTCTCCGTCAGCTTCAGCACCGCCAAATTGATGGGGTCCCTGGTTGGATTTTTGGCAAAGGGGCAGAGAATAGAGTGGAATTGGGCCGAGGGCCCGGTCCTTTGTGTTAGGCATCTGGGTTAGCTTTCATCTCTGCTTTTGCAACTCTCCAGCTTACTTTGCCCCCAGTTTTCCCCGCACAAAGTAAGCAAAGGAAAAAAGGCATCAATTTCGGACTCCCCCCTAACAATTCTCTAGATTCCGGCTTATACGCTGTGAAAAAAACACAATCTGACTGCTTTTAGAAAATTTTTTTTCTCGAAGCTTTATAATTTATAATTGGCAATATATGTAATTCCATTTTCTAATTCTATAAAGTTTATTGATCTTAAATCTCATGCGAATTTATTTAGAAACTCATATTACTGTCTCTAAAGTTCAAGTTTGTAAACTATAAAGTTGGATTAGTTACCCTCCCATAATTTATTTTGATTGTATAGCTCTATATTTTGGAATCTTATTTGCTTAAAAATCTTACTGATGCCTTGATTCCTCTGGTGTCCCCCTGTTTTCCCTCAGTGTACTCACTTGAGTGCCGAGCCGAGCGGCGTGGCGATGCCAAATCCCTTTGTATCCATATTCCGGCCCACTTTCATGGTGTCGCAGGGCTCGCGGGCGTTCACATACTCGTTCTTGGGGGACTCGACCAGCAGGGCGTACTTGCCCTTGGAGCTGCGCACGCGCTTGATTCCATCCTCGTAGCTCCGCACGAAGACGTCCTTGCGCGAGTTCATGTACTCCCACATCTTGATGTGGAGTCCGTTTTGGGAGCGCTGCGGGCACAAAGGCACAAAAAGCGGGCCAAGCCCAAAATATAAAGTACGGATTTTTCGGTGGAATGGGTGCGTACGCCCTGGCATCCCAAGACAATGGCGGGCAGGCGAATAGCAGCACAAACATCAATCCGTTCTGGTCCTATTCGCCTGCCTGCGACTGTTCTTATACCCGATATATACGTGTATATTCCCATGTATATATATTGTGAAATATCTGCTCACATGGTGAGGCAGCAGAGCGTAAGTGTGCTTAAAAGCATCTCAAATAAATGTAGCCATAAAAAATAGAATTGCGTCTCATTTCTTTTGCATTTTTGGCCCCGATTGACGGGCGGCCTGGGCGGCCTGGGAGGTTGAGTGAGTGGGAGTGGTGAGGAGTGAAATTGCTTTTTATTCCTCGTCTAAAGCAAATTAATCCTTGGCCCGGGCTCTGGCACGGCTGGGGCCTCTCAATTTTGACGTCTCAAAAGGCTCAGCTCGCAAATTCTAATGGTTTTTCGGGCTCTTGACTGTTGGCTTTTATTGTCTTTGATTTGGCCATTGTGCGGTTGTCAAATGAGTGTGACATGAGTGCCCGAAATTAATTTTGCTGCCAGGCAACTGGGATGCCATGAGGCTCCCAAAGGAGTCTATCAAATAGCACAACACTCGCTTACATATGAAACGAATTTCCAGACGTTGGGTTCATAAGTTTGAGGAGACATTGTTGAACTTATAACAATTGATATCTCGATTTAATAATATCTCATAAATTGTTATGGGACTAATAATATTTTTATTTTCATAATAAAAGCTGTAACCATTTTGGTTAGGTGATAGCACTTAAAATTGAAGACTACACGCTCTCTGAACTTGTTTCCCTCAGTGTACAGTGTACACCCCCTTTGCTTTCTTGTCACTTACCCGGAAGAAGTCCCAAGTGGAGCCGTGCAGCAAGGTGCCGTACTTTACCTCCGTCTGCATGGCCAGGTCCTCGGGCGAGTTGATCGGGGTCACCATACGCTCCACCGTGAGGAAGGCCGCCAGGTTGGCCGTGTACGAGGAGACGAGTATCAAGGTGAAGAAGAACCAGGAGGCTGCTGCAATCCGTCCGGACACGGATCTCGGCGACAAATCGCATCCCTGCTGCATAAAGGATGCCAGCGAGAACCAGAACGCATTCCAAACGCTGAACTCGTTGACCGCCGTCGAGGAGGAGCCCACGGATCCGGGATTTCCGGCGGATAGGGCCGCCTGCAGGGCGGCGGCTCCGGCAGCCGACTGGGCGCCCGGAGTGGGGGGTCCCGGTGGAGCAGGGACCGGTGCCCCGCCGATGATGCCGGGCGGCTGCTGATTGGCAAGCTGTTCGTGATGTGCATGCGGATCTGGAAGAGTCAATGCAGGCGGGTGAGATGGTCCCCAAAAAAAGGAAAGGAAAGCCGCAGACGACAAACGCAAGAGTCATTGCACGGAGCCAAAAAAATACAGCACGTTCTAAGGCACCAACCTTCTTTGTCAATTATGAATGGGAAATTAAAGGAAAACAAATATATATTTCGGAAAAATGTCCAAGTTTTTGTCCTCAACGTCTGCTGGGGTTCTATATATTTATGTAGAATTATTTAGTTTTATGTATGCGGAGTTCTTAAGCACAGTGTTCACAATAATCATGTATCTTCTCTAGATTTTCCATGTCATTGAAAGCTAATGCATGAAGATCTATTCTATTTCTATGTATAAATTCGAAAAAAAAGTTTCTATGGGTAATATTTTCTATATTTTCAGTATTTGAAACGTCTTTGATTTGGCTTAGGACATGTTTTCTTTTGCCTTCAACAGGTTTTTAAATTGTTTCATATTTAAAATTTGTTTCAGTGCTGAAAGGACTTCCTAGAGTGAGTGAGTGGCAGTACGTGCCCATGTCGACTGTCCAAGTTTCAATCATTTCGTTTGGCTCGGCTTTTTGCGCCTGCTCTAATTGATATGCAATCAAAGCCATAGCCAGCTCCGGTATCCCCATTTGCTTCAATTGCAAAGCCATTGAATGCCAGTCAGAGATGTGATGACATTGCTGCTGCTGCTGCTGCTTTCGCAGATGCTTTTTCCTTGGCTCCTGCTGCTGATGTGGATGCTGATTTTACTGGCAGCATAGTGAGCCCTTTCAATTCACTCGCCTGCACTCCCCCAGTCCCATTCCGCCGCTGCTCTGCCCTGATATGTCCTGGCAGGTCTTATTTTGCACTTGGCTTTGTCCTTTGTCCTCTGTTTGTCTATCTACGTTTTTACACAGTATGCCAACGTTGCCTGCATACAAAATTTTGTTTACTTTCCGCTAAAATTACATTAAGGATGTTTTGCAGGATGTCAATAGATTGTTATGAACAGCCACTCCGCTCGCCTGCTGCTGCTGAATGCTATCTCTGTCGACAAGGCGGTCCTCGCTGCCGGTTCGGTTCATATGTGCGACTCACTCTCGAGTTCAACAAAAACAGCAGCGTCGGGTAAATTGAATCGAAATAATTGAATTTCCATGGAATCAAAATGAAATCGCATGCAAAACCAGCCCAAAGTTGTAACAGATGCATACCATTACTGGATTTTCGGAGATTTCAATTTCATCGAACACAGGAGTATAACTGCTGGCACTAATTACGAAATAATTTAAAGTATCTATTGCATCATAAATTTACTGCCTCATTGTTGGGGGAGAAAATTGCTTTGCCAAAAATTATTGCTCTTTGATTAAAGGGGATTCACATTTTATGAAAATCACAAATTACAACATAATAATCAGCGGTATCTGTTCACAAAGTTTACACATATTATGCCGATTTTGTTTTGTTTATTAAAAGTTATTGTCACGTTCTCTGCATTGAAAGGTTGGTGTTGTCTAGATATAAATTGCTCGTTTATTTTAAGATCTTCGTTTTTGTCTCTTCACAAAAGCTAATTATAATTTCCAATTTTCCATCGTATGCTAAT
Source organism: Drosophila ironensis (assembly GCA_021223825.1). Taxonomy (NCBI): domain Eukaryota; kingdom Metazoa; phylum Arthropoda; class Insecta; order Diptera; family Drosophilidae; genus Drosophila; species Drosophila ironensis. The sequence goes on from JAJJHQ010006038.1 coordinate 294,493, forward strand.
TTTCCTGCGTGTTTTCTTAAGAGAGCTTTCTCCATTTAAGCATTGTTGTCGTGCAGCTCGCCTAAGCGTGCAATTTAATTCAAAATTTAAATACCCGGAATAACAGGTGTGCAGTGGAAACTGGTTGGGGGGGGGCTCACACTTACCTGGCGACTGGGATTGCTGCGGCGGCTGTTGCACGACCCGCCATTCATGCGGCGAGAAACGAGACACAAAGAACAGCACGATGCTCACGCCGATGAAGCTGAAGATGACGCTCACCTGTTGTGGCAGTTGCAAAAAGATGGGCGTAAAAAGATGGCGGAAAGGAGGAAAAATGGCGGGGCATGAGTAAACATGAGACGCTCGTGACGTGGAACAAGGTTGGCCGGCGGTTTGGCTGCCACCTGTGCAGCGGCTGCTGCTGCTGCTGCTGCTTTTTTCATTAAATTTTCTTAACTAATTGAAGCGGAAGCGGCCGGGGCTTCCTAGAAAATAACGAAACATTAACCTAATGGAGCGATGGCTCGGGGACCGGAACTGGGACCGAGGAGGGCCCGACAATGGCGGCAAAGGACATCGACAGGAGCGCTCCTGTTGCCTGTCTGGAAACAGTTGCCACTGCCTTCCATGCCCAAGGATACAGGGAAAAATGCTGTGCAAGTTGGCGTAACTTTAGTTTTTTTTGTTAGCCTGGCAGTTTTTTGTCCGTGTTGATTTTTCTATAGCTTCAAGCTACTGGTTTGTTTGCATTTGCACCTAGGTGTTGGCATATAAATATAAAATTAGCTATAAATAATAAGTGTAAGCAATGAAATAAAAAAACACGATGTGTGGATATAATATATTGTTATTAATATGTTTATATTTGAAGCTAGGTGTTGACTATAAATAAATTAGTGGAAATAAAGAAAAATATAAAGCGTAGCTTTGCCACAACAATGGACTTACTTATATAAAATCTTTTGTTTTTCATTAATAAAAGAAATATTAAACGTCGGGTTTTTGTTGTGTTAAATTTGCAGCTCTGTAGGTGTTGGGCGGAAATAAAAAATGTATGAATTTCATAAACAAATAAGCAGGTGTAATAAAACACTAAAAACAACCAAATAAAAAGAATCAGAATATTCCTTAAACAATGTTTTTCCTTTGACAGAAAACAATGAGGAAAATTAGTATACCTTGGGACAAAAGGTACCTCTTTTTCACAGTGCAGTGTGTACGTGTGAGTGTGGGAAGTCGGATGTGAGCTGGGGAGCTGTCATCACCTGAATGGCTGCCATGGAGCGCGCACCTTTGAGCCAAAGAAAAGGTGTGTCCTTGTCGTTTGTCGCCACTGCTTTTGTATGCCTCAATGGCTTCACCACACACTCTCTGACACCCAGGCACACACCACCCCCCTAAACAGGATCTTCCCGCTTTGTTGCCTCAGTGATGCCTTTCAGCTGGCGCGTGTGTGGGCGACTGAGTGTGCAGCTAAAATGCTTCATTTAATTTATGATAAATTTTTTGTAAAAGACTTTTTTATTAGCTTGTTAACTTTGCGCCTTGGCTTCTGCCTTTGCCTTTGCCCTTGCCCTTCGCTGATGGCCCTACACTTTCGCTTGGAAGGGAACCCTTGGACCCGGAAAAGCCAACCCCAACCCCAACCCCTTGGAAACTAATTTGCATTTGTAATTTTTTAGCTCATGTCAAATTACGCATTAGCTTTCACTTTGGCGCTCTCGCTGCTCGCCGACTTTTATTAGCATTTAATTTTGCGTTTGCCGCTGTCAACACGCTTTGACTCTTTTGCAGATTCCATGATTTCCGCTCGCGTGCCCCCTTTTTTTATGAATTTTTTATTGTGCGTAAATTTTACAGCCACTGTCGTCATAATTTTGCGCATTTACAGCGCATTAGTAGACATCCCGCCGCCACCCGCGCGACCCTCTAATTTGTTTAATTGTCTGCCCGGAACCCATCATCCAACTACACGCGCCACGCGGGTGCAACATAAACATCAACTAAACGCTCATACAAATTTGATGGCTTGCCATTATTTAAACAAGCCTCGAGCGGCAAACTTTGGACCAGGAAGCAGCTAGCTGCTACTTGCAACTTGCCACTTCCTGCTTGCCACTTGTGAGTAGCGTAAAATTTAAAACTCAACGGCCACGTAATTTTTCGGCTCAAGTCCTGGACAGGCGGGCACTCCACATTGCCGCTGTTTATGCGAAATGTTACTGCCACGGAAAAAATAATATAAATATATATATATTGTATATACAAGCCAACACAAAAAACTTTGTCGTTTACTCTATTAAACTTTGGGAGCTTACGTGGTGGCAAGTTGAAGCCGAAACCAGAAGAAATAAATATACAAGTCGAAACTTTGCGCCGCAAACTTTGCCGGAGCAACATTGCCCGAAGGCGAAGTAGTCGCAGGGCCCGCAGAAAAAAACAAGTAAGAACGATTATAGTCAAATGTCTCGACTATAAATACCCGGTTCTCAGTTTCCATCTGATCAAAATGTAGTGCCTCTAGAGTTAAAATTGTGGACGCCACAGACTCTCGCGGTTTGCGAGGGTGCGAGGGTTGGTAACCGATTTTTAAAACAAACTTGTGCTGAGCTGGAATCACACAATTCGGAATATGCAAATGGTTTTTTACTATCTATTGTAGGTTCCAAAATCTATGTGTTCTTACGGACAAAAGGACAGACGGACATGGCTAGATCGACTCGGCTGTTGATGGCGATAAAGAATATATATACTCTATGCGGTCGGAAAAGCGTCCTTTACCCTGTTACATGCATTCTTAGGAAATCAATATACCCTTGTTCTTTTTAAGAACCGGGTATAAAAATATGTACGAGTAGTACTGAAAAAATAGAGGAAGGCACGAAAAATTGGCGAGCGTAAAAATTACCGAAGCAACGAAGGCGAAATGAAGAAATTGTTTAAAAACTTTACTCATTTGTATGCAGCGCAATTTTTGCAACATTTTGACTCGTTACCAAAGTAAAAATAAACACATTGCCATCGTGAAAGTGCAGAGTGTAAAGTGCGGGGGCGGGACAAATGTCGGACGGGAAATAATTAGAAATTTTGGCAAGTATATTGGCTTCCCGTGCGTATGTGAAGTACTCAATAGAGTGGCCCCGGAATCTTGATTAAAATGTTGCCAGCTTTGGCAGTCCCTTTGGGTATTTCCAAATTGCAGCAGCAGCAGCGACAGCAGCAGCGACAGTGGCAGCAGAAGCAGCTTCGCTTCGCTGAGCGCCAATGAAGGCGAGTGCAGGAGCAGGGACCATATACGCACCCAAATTTCCTGCGATAAAGGATTCATGAAGCTGAACACGCCGGGCGTCTGCTTCACTGGCTTCTTAATCATGATGGAGATGCCCAGCGACATGAACGGCTTGCTGAAGTCGATGACACGTTCGCGCTCGGCGGTAATCGTCAGGGGGGAAATCGCAATATCCGCTTCCTGCAGGCAAAGTGTTCAGTGAGGGAGGAGACCCGTATCTGGGTGGACTTTTGCCAAAGGAGTACTCACCTTCCGCACCAGCTCACCCACCATGCCGTCCCAGCCGCCGTGCTCCGTGGATTTCTCGGAGCCGTAATTGCCATCCTTGACCGGGCGCAGTTCATCTGCAATTGATGCACAGCAAATAATAAGCATTAAAAGTGTATTTCTCTACTTAAATATTCTTTAAAAGCATGTTCAAACTAATTGATAACTTGATTAAGGTATAGCGTTTCGGTTTCTTTATAGTTTGTGTTCAGAAAGTTTATAGATCTTGGCACTGGATACCTCTTCTTGTTCTTGTTATGGGATTCTTGAAATTTCTTGCAGTGCCTCGCCTGAGGCGACAAACACAACCGATTAAGCCGCGCACACTTCACTTACAGTTAATGCCCAACTCCTTGGCCAGCTCATCGGCCAGGTCCTTGCAGTATCCCTCAAAGCGATCATTCCCGTGCAGCTTCTCGCCGAAAACGGGCTTCTTCAGCATTATGTACGGCTCCTCCAGCACAGTGGTCACTATGTAGGTGCGATTCTTTTCGAACTCCACGTGCGGACGCAGGCGTACGTATTTGGCATTCAAAGGCTGCAGTCCGGCATCATCATTCCACTCGGCCACCTTCACCTGCGGGGTTGGAAAGTGGGCGGGTTTATGGCTTAGTTTCGTTTCGTTTGGCTACGTTTCGTTGGTTCTGCCTTAGTTTGTTGTCAGCAAAAGAAGAGGCCACCGAAAGATTATAAATTACTGAGGCGGGCAGGCCATAAATAATGCCGCCATCGACACCTCAGCTCCCAAAGGTGAACTAAACACAAATCGATATTTGCCTAACTCTGCATTATTTGCTCTTTCTCCAGACGGGGCTGACGTGGGAATTTAATTTCACGTGGCTCAGGTGAAAGGAAGGTTGTTAAAAGAAGAGTTTGTATTATTTATGTTCTAGGCTATACAATTAAAGGTGTTGTTTTAATTTGGGAATAAATTAACGAGAGTTTAAAGCAAGGTTCCTGAATCTATAATCCAACAATCCGTAAAGATATACCCACAAATGGCTCCAACGGCTCCAACATCAAAATGTTAGCAAGAAAATTAATGAGTTATAGAGTTTGTTTGTTTAGGAATTTAATAGCAAGTTATTCTTGCCTCTGAACAAATTCAATCTTTATGATATTTCCTGCCAAATTTTGCCTCAGCATGCACAACTTTTGGGCAAGCCCTAGTGAAAATACTCCCTCAACCTTGGGAAAACTTCCGCCATGTGAGCTTTAAGTTGCTCCCTCCGGTGGCTTGGTGGTTGGGTGGTTGGGTGGGTCGGCTCCCCGTTTTTCGGACCATTAGACAAACAAAACACATACGTACCATGGCGCTGTTTACTGTCATCTCGACAACGTGCAGCGTGTAATTGACGCGTCTGCCGTCATCGTTGAATTTGATGTCCCCGGTTAGGCCCTCGATTTCCACCTGCAAAGCAAAAAGGACCAAGAGCATAGTAGAGATTGGGTGATAAAACAGGCGACTGGGTCTGGTTGGTTGTCCGGGGCCAGGTTGCTTAATTGCTTTGTCAGTTTGCGCTCCGACTGGCAGGTGTATCGATGTCGATGTTGTGTCCGCCTCATCATCGCGAACATGACGGCTCCATCTACTGCTAGTTCTGGCTCTGGTGGCTCTCCCCTAAAACCTCACCTTTCTCAAATAGCGCGATATTTTATCGCCGTGCTCCCAGGCGTTCACCCAACCCTTGGCCGTGTTGCAGTCGAGGGCGCGGGCGGCCATGCCACCGGATCCGGAATCGTTGCCGCCCATCGTCGAGCCACCGGAAGCCCCGCCGCTGGCATTATAGTTGTAGCCATCCATCGATGTGGAGGCGGCCGCCTGGGCCACCATCAGGTTTTGGCTGCGGCGCTGAACGTTGTTCCGGAACTGGTCGGGTTTCTTGCGCAGGATCTTGTTGAAGGCCTCCACCAGAACGAAGACCGCGTCATACATGAGTGCTGCCTGGGCCTGCGAATGGGCGAGTAATCATCGGGTTATATAAAACAATAAATTTTAATTAAAGCCCTCGGCCCCGTTGATGACTAATCAAGAGCAAGGTGCAAATAGGTAGGGCACACGCCTAATCCCACCATTTAATGAGTGCATTACACGCTGTTATTCACAATTTTCCCAGCCATTGCCCTCGAGGGGATGCTGGGTGGGTTACCTATCTTTTTGGCCTTAGCACAGGTTATTCCACCGGCAGGCAGGGGCTAAGCTCGCCCATCAGGCAACTCCCAGCGGGGACTACCAGGGGATTCATCCACGAAACGTGTCGCACATTAACCCGCACAAAAAAAAACGTTGATTTAATATTTAACCGCTTCTTAAACTGGCCTACTGTTGGGCAAACAGAAAATGAGCGCAAAAAGGGAATGCCCCACAAAGACTTTAATGTGAATTTCCCCATCCTGGTCGCAGGACACATAGAAACCCTCGCAAATAAACAAACAAACAGAGTTTGCCTAAAGAGAGCAGCGGCAGCTCCAGAGGCCCAACCGGAATGGAATCGGACTGGATACGGACGGGACTAGACCGGATCGGGCCCGGACGGGAAGGGACCGGACCGGACCGGACCGGAGAGGAACTGTCTGTTGTCCTGTTGGGCTGCTGAATCCAACTAACATTTAAGCGCCACAAAGTGAAATCTTTGTCAACAAGGATAATGCCAAGGAAATACAAATATAAACAGCCAGCGAGCGCAAACTAAAGCAACTTGCGTTGCCTCGCAAGGCTGCTTCTAATACACTTTAAAAACGTTAGTTAATATTTAAACAAGGTTAATAAATAATTAGGAAAATAATAAAGCTAGAAAAAACTTTAAATTTGTAAAAGCCAAGATGTCTATGTTACGAGGGACTTGTATAGTTTAAACATATTTTTAGAGAGCTTTAAAAACTTGACAATTAAAATTCGAACTTGTTGCATTACGTTGATTAAAACCCTTGGAAAAACTTCAGTTATTTACGATATTCAAATTGTATATTACTTTAATTTAATTTTTAAGAAAATCGCAAATGTTTTGCTGGTAAGTAAAGGTTTAATTTTCCTAGGACTTGATTTTTTCTGTTCGCCCCAGTGTACGCCGCTTTGTGGCAGCAACAATGACAAGGACAACGGAGTAGGGAGCGGCAGCGACAAGGACACATGTGCCTTTGACTGCAAGTTGTGCGATAGCCATTCGTAAAAGTGAAATCTGAAATCTGTCGCAGAAGAGTCTGCGAGTATTTGACTACACACAACACAAACTCAAACAGAGCGCAAAAGCAGCGACAAAGCGCCGCAAACTATACTATACTTCCAGTCCTGTGCAATGTCCTGCCCCGTGTCCTGTGTCATGCCATGTCCCCCGGTAAACATTAAATCCCCCGCAAATATTTAACTGCCAAACTAGTGGCACAACTAGTGTGTGTTGGCCTCGTTTGGGATTCCGGTCGGAGCTCTCGAGGATGCTTAGTAGAGGACGCGAAAGCGGACGCGCACGAGGACGAGGACGAGGACATGGACTCACCGAAATCGATTCACGGCCAGCGCCCACGCTCATCTGGGGGTCCAGGCGCTTCCAGCTGTCGTAGAACTCGCGCACCAGCCGCCGATTCGTGTCCACGATGCGAAAGCCCGTAATGTTAATGGCACCAAATTCGATTATCTCGCTCTCCCAGCGATCGTCCATGACCTGCAAATGCCAGACAATGAAGTGGGTTTGTTGTTGCGGCTAACACGGCTACAGTGGCGGAAACGAGTGGGATTAGGTTCAACTGGCAGCGAGATTGGTAAGCAATTTTCTAATCATTTTCATTAGTTTAGCCGTGCTTGTCAAAAAGTGGTTTCCGGCCTGACATTCGCCGGGAAATTCAATTAACTGAAAATAGTCATGTTCCGGCGGTTGTCTTTATTCTGTTTACAACGTTGGCTTTAATTTTATAAGATTTTAGATATATTTGCCAATATAAAACTCATTAAAAAGTTACCGAATTTATGATTTAAAAATACGAAATTGATCTTTATATTTGAATTCATTTTTGGGAAAAATATATTCAAAATATTGTTACTGAAACAATTGCTTTTTCCAAATGCTAGGTGATAACATGTTTTATATGCTTTATTTGAACATTAAAATGCATAGTGAAATGGTTAACAATCTAAAAAACTCCTAATCTGTTTCCACTGTATCCTGGCTAATGATTGAGTAGCGTTTTCCTGATTGCATTCAGAAACAGTGACACTTACCAAACCGCTCAGCAAATAGTGATAGGTGCGCCGTCCGAGACGCAAATCGCGCACATGCTGGATGAGTATTTGCTTGGCCATTTCCGTGGGGCAGTCGAGGACGATGTGCTTGTTGTCGTAGCGACCGATTTGCTCCAGTGTGTGCAGGAACTCGATGGCCATGCTGACGTTGGAGATGCGCTTGACCAGCTCCACTTGGAAGGACTCGTTGCCGGGCTTGAGGCCCTGGTAGATTTGCTGCAGGCGCAGCAGACCTGCGGAATATCGAGTGTGTGATCCTGTTAATTAACTGCCCTTCGAGCGAATGTACAAACACCCGCAGATATCTCGCACCCTCAAAAACACATTGCCCCGGCCAGTTGGCCCCATATTGCATTAAGCAGGGGCACACAAATTACAACCATCAACAGTTTTGCGAGTCGTTAGCCACTGAAGCTGAGGGGGAGTAATCCCCAGCGCCCTTGGACCCCAGTCCCAGTCTCAATCCCAGGCCCGGTGCCAATCCCAATCCCTTATCAACAAGACGAGCATTTGCAACCCACTCACTCAACCCCCAGATTGGGGCTGAAAACGAGACAAGGGGTTAGATGTGCACCCGGTCCACCCGACCAAAAAGCAAAACCAATACGATATTCACACCGAAATCTGCTTAGGCATAAAGCCTCGTCAGAGGGGAATCGAATTATTTTTGGGCCAATAAGCGCCTTATTCTATGGAAATCAGTGTTAATCAAGTGATGCTATCATCTGCCATCAATTTTTGTCTTTACTTTGCAAAGAGTTTAAGCAATAACCGGCTTACCAGGTCAAAATTAAACGAAAATAAGTATGATTTTTGGTAATGTTTTCCAAGAAATTGTTTAAGAATCCTAAAAGAGTAGCTTTTAGGTACTTTTAAAAAGACTTAAATTGCCCCATAACGACTAAAGTCTAATCTCGATTTTCCAGAGAAAATGTTGAGCCAGAGCACCTTGAATTCGAATTTAAATGGTTTAATTCTTGAAGAGCTATGCTGTTGGTGTGTCGCCTGCACTTTGGCATTTGCTTTGTCTAAAAATAGGCCACACACGCCCATTTGCCGCCCATCGGCCCTTCGGACAAACAAAAGCCAAAGGAGCCAAATCAGTTTCAATTTGAAATTTACCGAAAAACGGATACAAGGATGCGTGCGCCTGCCACTGCGTATCTAGCAGATACACAGGGAGACCATAGAGAAACGAGGTCAAATGCAGCTTGTTCGAAATGGCCAGGACCCGGGGCAAGGCCAAACAAGGGTGCCATTTGGCAGGACGGCAGCAGAGAGGCATGCAGGCGGGCAGATCCGCCCATCGTTATCCTTTATCCTCGGCCTACAGCTGTCCCACTCTCACTGTTGTGATATGCGGCCAAGATTCCGATCCCATTCCCTTGTCCTGGCTGGTGTAATTTGCATTTGTGCTTATTGAGTTATGGCTTGCAACTAACTGCCGCCGCCCCTTGCAGCTTTCATTCGCACTTAAACCGAGCGTTGCGCCTGAGGCCTGCGCTCAGCTTTCTCCGCTTTCTCCGCTCCATCCCAGGACCAGCCTCAAAGGACTTGCCTCAACTTTGCGAGTCAAAACTTAACGATTCAATGCGCCTGGGACAGACAGAGAGACAGAGTGACTGAGTGGGGATCCGTTTGGTATACAGACAGGCAAAAGGACCGATAGACAGATGATTTGTACTACAGCCACGCAGCAAACAAAGAAAGGCGAAAGAAAAATGAAGGAGCTGTGCGGAAAAGCCCGGCCCAATGGAAGGAATCGGAAAAAGGGAATGGAACGAAACGAAAGACAGGAAAAATCTCAACTGGATGTCGCATGAGACATGGCGGTGCAACTCGAATGCGCCTTCAATTTATGTTTGCGGATAAAATGGGATTTGCTTTTTGCTTCTGGCTTCTGCTGGATTTTGATTTAGACATTGTTGTTGCCGCCCTGCCACGCCCACATCCCAACCTACGCACGGGCTGATCGAACTCAGTACATATCCAATTTGTTGTTGCTTTGATTTGCACTATGTACGGTGTGTATTTCGATGTGTATTTAGGGTATAGCGGGGTATTTGGGGTCTGGATTTTGTATCCTAACAATTTTTGAGATTTCACTTTAAAATTCTATTAAATTTGTTAACTAACAAGATAACAAATCTATTTAATGATCGATAGCCTAGTTATATTAATAATGAAACTTGCTAACAAAGCCTTCGTTTATTTTGTCTATAGCATACAGGAAAAATTTGTTATTGACAACCTTTTAAGGGAAATAAAAAGCTTGACTTTCGAACACGAATTAACCCAATTGACATGTTGAAATTTCCGAGCTTTGTGAGTGATGCCGTGATGTATTTGTGACTCCTTTGTTCGAAAAACAAAAAGAATTTTTGGGTATCAAATTGCCTTGCATAATACAGGACTCTTTTGTGCGTGCGGATGAGCGAGCGGCCATTTTTTCTGCGCTCCGCTCGTTGTGCAATAAATTTTCTGGCTTGCCTTTTATACAATTTCATTTGCTGGCACTTCCTCTGGGTCCCCCCCGGTTCTGCCATTTCCACTTCCATTCGCTTGGCTTGCGTTTGGATTTGATTTTTGCTGGGAGTTTTTTTTTTGTGTTTCCCTCGCATTTTTTTCGATTTGAGATTTGCCGCGTGGATTTGGGGGTACGCACACACGCACACACTCGCCCTATGTGTGTATGAATCGGAAAATCGAAAGTGTAATTGAAGAGCATGCTGTTGCGGCCGAGGATTTTGTTTTATTTCATTTTTGATATCAAAACATGTTTGTGGCTCACCCGGCATATAATTCGAGTTACCCGCACCCCAGCACACCCGCCGCCCTCTTCGCGACTTTACGGCTGGAAATTGGGGTCACAAATCCGAATCCGAATGCGAATGCGAATCCGAATCACAATCCGCATCCGCGTCCGCATCCGCCGTATCTCATGTGTGCGGTTGAGTGTTTCCGTTGCGATTTTTTATTGTTTTTACTCTCCTGCGAGCCTTTCTCTTCCTTTATGTAACGAATTTAATTTACAATTATATTTATTTTTTCATCCCCTCCCCTTCTCTCGCAAATTCAATTTGTTGTTTACAAAACTTGAAAACAGAATTGAATTTCGAAGACAAAGCTGGCTTGCAGTGGCATTATCTCTGCGTTGGTTCTATGCAAATCCGTCAACCACAACGGACAGCACGCCCCTTGCCCCGGCCTTGGCTCTAAATTCAAAAAGCAAACAAGACAATTTGTTATGTTAAACTAAAGTTAGTTTTGCGGAAATGAAGTTTTCCTGCCTTCGGTGGCGACACCCTCGACAGATACTGAGATACACCCACTCTAGATGCAGAGATTTAGATACGGATGGTGGCCATCACACACGGCGGACAGGCAAGACACTTGCCAACACATTTTATGGAGAAAGTTGACGGGGGCGTTGCGGCTGAATGGCAGATAAACAAATGTAATTATTATGGACAAAGTTTTGCCTGTAATAGATAGAACACAACATTTCCTGATGCCGTCCAGCCAGCCGGCCAGATTTCATTTCCTCGACGGAGCCACCGATTGAATGTAAATCCAAATATTCCATAATTTATGCATTAACTGGCTTTTCGGTTGACGCACGACTCTGTCTCTAATTAGAATACACAAGATACCAGGATGGCTTTAACTGCCACGCCCCAATTTGGCAGCTTGTTACGCTTTTTTACTGACTGGCCTCGCCTGCCTGCCTGGTTGGTTGGTTGGTCGGTTGGTTGCCTGTCTGTTGTGCTATCAAAAACTTTTGCCGGTTTAATTACTTACAAACTGCGTCGTCGTAGCCGTCGACGTTGTGCCAGGCCTCTCTGGTTGCCGGTTACTGGGCTGGCGCTGCCTGGAAAATTATGCTGACAAGCTCAAAGGCTTTGCGCATATGTTTTCAATGGCCTCGAATGGAGCGAAAAACGGGGGCCGGACTGGCATTAAAAGTATCAAATAACATGAAAGCGAAAGCGCAGTAAACCCCATAATGGCTAAATTAATGGCAGTCAGCCGGAACGGCAACAAAAGTGAAAGGCATGCTGTCCAAGGACTGTCTCCTGGCCTCCTAGCGTTGTCTTAACGCAATTTGCGCTGCCATTTGACGCAGTTTATGCAAATTTCTGTACCATTTAAATTATGTAGCTAGTATTTCTCTATGCGCCGTGAACAATCAGCGCTCGCTTATTATTCATGATGCCCTCCATTCTCCTTCATGCTCTATCCGAGATTCGTTTTCGTTTTCCTTTCAGATTTTTATAACCTCGCACAAAGCACTCATATCGCACATTGAATTGCTATTGGAGATACATATTTGATTGCCTCGGTCCCAGTGAATGGGTTCCTGGGTCTGTGATTCCCCAGGCCCGAAAGACAATCAAGTCTTTCATCTATAAACACAATACCATTTGCATAATTCTGCACTTAGGACATCTCGGGGTCGCATTGATTAGCTCGCCGGCGGTCTCGGTCTTGCTTTAATACCTGAAGACATGTCTTTAATAAACAATATATATCCGACTGGCATTCTGGTCACTCGACCGAAATGCTGACGTATTCATTGCAGCATGAGCAAGCAGATTTTCGCACGTCCTTAACCCACCGTTCGCTATCTTTGTATCTTTGTGTGTCCTGCGTGGCAGGTTTATTCCTTTTTTCTCACTCGGCCCCGAGTAATAAATTTCATTTCACGGCAAGTCAATGTGCTGTTAACACGGCAATGGTCTGGGCCACGCCTACCCGAAGCGCTTTCTCTTCATGTTTTCTGTTTTTTGTTTTTTTTGCCTGTTTGGTTGCTTTATCCGCCGAGATTCCTTCTTCATTTTCGGCAGATGCCACCGCACCCACAGCGGCCAACAATTGTAAGGCTACGCGTATGGGTAAGTAAGACATTTACTTTCATTGCAGACTGTTGATTGTGTACGAGTATGCCTGGGAATTGGTAAGCAAGTGAAATAATACTCGTACTCTGGGCTCCGGGGCATAAATTGAGGTTTTCGGGTATCGAGAAGAAAATATGTGAAATTGTGGCAGGAATCTGGCTAGCCGAGCATCGCCACCTGTCACTACTGCATGTTCGTGTCATTTGTTCTTGTGTGTCTCGTACGTGCAAATACTTTGCAATTCATTGGCACTGCTTTCGCCGACGAGCGAATGTCTGAGGGAAATTTGCTTATACGGCTCATTTGACGTGGCTGCCTGGCTGACTGGCTGCCTGGCGTCGATGACTGGAAACGGGACAGCTGCTCCAAGCAGTTAGCATGTCAAGTTGTTTGCCCCGTGTCCCCTTCATATGGAATAAAGTTATTTCAGTCGGCTCCCCATCCGATTGGCACATTGCTTGCTTCATTTTTGTGTACTGCCTTTTCAATTTCAATCATACGGGTGGGAAATAATACGATTCTGATTGTATTTCTCCAACGATCCTTGAGTAATGATGTTTGAAAGGGGCTTAGGGCGGTATTTGTTTTCATTCGCATTAAGAATTACTCATATATATTCCTAATCTGGCAGAAATAACTGTAGAATTCATCATAAAGTCCTATATTTTCCTTTACCAACGATTACCTTAAAAGCCCAAATAAGTATGCTATTAGAAATAAAAATGTAGTTTATTAAAGGGTCCTTCTGAATTTTATAGAAATTTGTAACAAACTGGATGTTAAAACACTAATAAACAGAATTTTATATTTTTTTAATGAATATACATATTAGTTATACAAAAGTTTAGCTTTCAATGCTACTTGTCAAGCATTTATATTGACTAAAACACATCTACCATCATAAGATGTTTGAAAATACGTATAAAATCCTCATACTTGTGTTATACGTATACATTTTCTATCGACAAAACCCAAACGCAACGCTTAAAGCAGCCCGAAAGCATAAGAGCAACTCTCGCGTGTTTGATGACCTGTAGATGGCGCCCACGCCCTCGATTCTCGTGTCTGGGAAATCCAATAGCCGCGGGCGGCACAAGTGTTTTTTAGTGAACAATCTCGCAAGCAGTGCATAGTGCCATGCCAGGCTACACAAATATAATGTTGCATGGCCCGGGGCTGGCACGTCGTATTGGAATTTTGGGGCGGGGCGTGGCGGCGGGAGAACAAAACAAAACCCAACCAAACAAATACAATAATTTCACAGCTAAGAGGAGAATGTGTGTAAGCCAATTTCTCGGCCAAGTCGTAAATTCGAGCGGGAATAAACTTATAAGCCGCTGGCCCACTCCGCATGAATTAGATTCGAAAAAAAAGAGCGAGTAACGCAAGGGACCCCATAACGAAATATTGTTTGTATTTGGTGTTTGCATCGATTGTTGTTTCTGTTGTGATTGTCCGTCCCACACGCTACTCCAAAAATTGGTATCTGAAGCCGGCCATTGGCCATAAATAGTTCTATATTTATATTTTTTTGTTGCCTTGGACGCGGGGAGCAAAATGTTTTTCCCATTTCTTTGTAATAAACTCGTTGGCGCGTCGAATAAACAAACGGGCAGGAGGCCATAGCAGGGCCAAAACAGTTGCCAGACCCAGCCTTTTGGCCAAAAACAAAGGCCGTTAACTGGCAAAGGGACTACGTGCCAGAAGTTGCCCACTGCCGGCTGCCATGTAAACACGGTCATAAACCAAGAAAGGGAATTGTGGAAAAATGAAAAACGGTCTCGTGTTTTTCCGGGGCGAACAAATTCGCCGGCGCTATCAAGCGATAGAGTGACTTTTCTGCCTATTACTATTAATTGGCAATATCTTGGCTAAAAGACATATGAAGAGCATCAAAATTGATTTGCGTGTGAACAAGAAGCCACAAAATTATGACTCGAGTGCCATGAATTGATGGAGTACCACTAAGCATTCAAGGCGGCTTAAAACAAGCACTAGGATGTTTGTTTGTAGAAGGAGAGAGATTAACAAACAAGGACATGCCAGGCAGTGGTTCTGTCTGCTTGTCGTTCGAATTGATTGAGTGCTGTTGGCGACCGCAGAAAGATTTTCACGTGGCATTCATTAATAATAATAACGCAAACGCCAGACTCTCCATCCATCCATCCATCCTTCCATCTGTCTGTCCGGGTGGCCACATAAACCAATTGTCCGACTGCCAATGGCGTAAAATGTCAGCGGGAACAAGCGGGGCGGGATCGCGGCGGGGTAAGTAGTCAGTGCAGACGGCTGTGTCATTAAACTTTATTTATGCAGTGAGTAAATGGAAAATGCTTGCAGAAACTTATAACAAAGCAAATTTACGCTGCAGGGCAAGGGAGAAAGTTGAGAGAGGTCACACTCACTCAATGGCTTGAAAGGGCACTGCGAATAAAGGGTGTGGAAATAGTTTATTCCGTAAGAGATTTCCAAAAAATGGAAGCATGAAAAATTCAGAATATTCGTGAAGTTGTTAAACATTTAAAGGTTCTTAAGACAAAGAAAACATTTTCTAAAATCCCTATTCAAGTCCCATTTTCCTCAGTGAAAGCCCAATAGGAGTCTCTTTCAGAGTAGTTTGCATAGATGAGGTCGCGAACAGCATAAACGGAAAAATGCTTATTGACTCTGTCTGTTCCTTCCGATTCCGTATGGCCCATCCTCCCCATAGCTGGCCCAGATAGATATATGTTCATATAGTATTTTTGTATGCATGCGGGTTCTTGTACTCACCATCGTGGGAATCGTAGAGATAAATTATTTTGCGCCAACCATAAAACTGTATTGTATCAATGATGGCCTGATGATAATCCGGGCGCATGCTGAGGGCAAAGTCGAGGAAGCCAGACGATGGCGTAAGCACCTAAAACGCGAAAATTATGGAAAGCAGCCACATTCGCAGGAGCGATGGAATGAAAAAGAGGGAAAGGACAAGGACATGGCGAGTTAGTAAACATGAATCATTATTGAGTGCTCATTGTTGTTGCTGCCGTTGGCCCCGGCTCGTTTTGGGCATTTGCCTGGTTGATTTATTGGCATCCCAAGCCTAAACGGGGCCAAAAGTGTGTTATAAATTTTTAAAGCGCACGCACACGGCGGTCGCGGGGGAGCGGGCGTGGCAGGACATCATTAGAAACAAGTGGCCACCCACTTGGTCCCTTCTCACTAGTATTTATAATGATTTGTACCTGGGCGGGCCATAAATATTCGCCACTCTGCCCCAGCAGCTGGGGCTTTTCAAGGTTACCAATTTATTTTGCAAGCCAACAGTGCGTATGATTAATATTTCATATTTAAATAGGCAAACGACCTTGCCGGCCTGCGGTCTCTGTTCTCCGGTCTCCGGTTTCGGGCTTTAATATTTATTAATGTTCTAATGCGCTCACCTTTTCGGGAAACCAGGGCGTCACGAAGGGCATCTGGAAGGTGTTCGAGTAGGAGTGCAGGGTATCGAACGAGTCCGGCGAGACGGCGCCGAGCATCGAGTATACGCCCCGTGAGAACTGGTTGCAAACTGTGGATTCAAAAGGAAAAGTATTAATCATTTTTTTGGGGTAGATTTATAAAAGAATTTGGGGTGTATCAAGAAGATAACATATGGTTATCTATGATAATATCACCATATTCGAAGTTATTCAAATTGGCTTTCAAATTAAAACCTCCTATTTGAAGTTATACGCTTTGGTGTATGAAATTTAAATTTATGAAATTCAATGCATTTATGCATTTTTTTCGCTGTGTGAAATAGAACCCGGAATACTAATCAACCGAAAACACAAAAATTTTAAGTATACAGCGGCAAGGACTCTGCTAAAAATGCGCATAATTAATCGATTCTTTTGGGTAACGAGAATGTCCCGGGGAATATTTACATTTTATATTGTAAATGAACCAGCTAATATTCAAGGACGCATGCTGCATGCATCTCATAATTTGAATTCAGTTCCGGGAAATATTTTGTGTTTTAGAAATACTCACTCAGTCGCGAAAGCTTAAAGGCATCCGCCGTATTGATCACATCCACGTAGGCCTGAAGCTCAAAGCGCCGGGAGGAGACATTCAGGTTGTGATTGAGCATCGCGTACTTGAAGGCCGATTGCACTTCGTCGGTGCCCTGCTCGAAAATGGCACCTGTTTCGGGGATCCGGGCAATATGCAAAGATGTGTAAAATGGTTATTATTGTTTTTGGCTTTTTTTGTTGGGGGCCAAAAGTTTCGTGTTCATTTGAGTTTCTTTTTTGTGTTGTTTTGGGACCGCCTGTCGGTTGCTGCTCCATCGAAATTGTCAATTAGGTTCAAAGTAAAGGCACTTTAAACTTTGTAATTGCTTTTCCAGCTCGAATTTTATTTGTGTTGTTGCTCTTTTTGGGTGGAAACTTTGTTGCGGCTCCTGTTGTGCTGTTTTTTGTAATATGAGCCAATTTTTAAGTGGCGTTTGCAGCAAGCTAATAAGCGAGCCCAGAAATAGAAAAAAATTGTAGAGCACCGAATCGTTTCCGTTTGAAAATTCCACAACGGTTGGCGGCAGCCAGCTCCAGTCATTTGCAGCTGAGCGGTTGTAAAATAAAAATAAGTGCCTGGTGCAAGGTGCAAGCTGCAGGACAAAAACCGGGATAACAAAATGGAGCAGCACACCCGGCAGAACACAACGGAGCAGACCAGGTCGAGTCCCCTGTCAGATGCATTGGGCTTACGGTTACGGTTACTCACCTAATGGGATTTTCTCGGTTAATGATGGCTGTGCGCCGACTAGAAGGCCGCCCCCGCCCGAGCTGCAACTCCATGTTAGCCATAATAAAATGCTTGGCCAAAGGCAGCTCAACTTTAAGCCAAAGCGCATTTTGCAGCCCGTTGATATTGCTCCTCTTCTAATGCTGCTGCCGCTGCCGCTGCTTTTGCTTTTCCCCGCTTTTGTTCTTCGCTCTTCGTGGAGAGTCCGGGCTCCCGAGCTGCTGTTTTTCCGCTTTTCCGCTTATTTTCTGTTGCCGCTGCTGCTGCTGCTGTCGGGTTCGCTTGTCGTCGCTGGCATTGCGAGCATTTTGCTGCACTTAGCGGGGCATTTGCATAATTTGTGTTGCCTGCATTTATTTTTGGGGGTGGAGAATGCGAAACATATATATCAGAAGATTTTCAGCAGATTCTGTTTAGTTTATCATGCAAATTACGTTCGTGTAAGTCGCTTAAGTTTTCGGCTTTTGTGTGCTTAATTAAACGTTTCCTGCTTATTGGGGCAAATTAGTGCATATTATACAAGCCACCCCTGGCACCCCTTTGACTTTCAAAACCTCCCCCGCCCCCACAAAAGCCTTCGGACCGCACGCGTTGGCCCGCACGTGTCTTGCCACCTTGGCAAGCGGGCTAAAACAGCAGGTGGCTCAACAGTTGCACCGCAAAAAACATAATTGAAAAACTCATGTTAGTTTTTCACATTTGAATGATGGAAATACAAATAGAAGGCTACATTTAAAAGCCTCAAAACATTGCATAATAATATGCGAGAAGTATGTTTTTGAGGTTTTCCATTAAGCTCAAAAAATGATGCTGATGGCTAACCCAATTTGAATGCCACAAAATGCTTTATTTATGTTATTATTTGCGGTGTCCGAAAATGAAATGGAAACTTTAAATGACTGACCACAAGCAAACTATTTTGAAGCAATCATTTTTATGGTTTTGGGTAAATGTTCAGCAATAAAAACATTTGAATGTCAAACTGGAAATTTAAATATTTTGGGAGCAGTTTTGATTTGTAACACAAAAAATAACTTTACTTTACAGAATGGACAACAAAATTATAAAGAAAAGCTATCAAATGAACTAACTAAGAATTATATATGGTTAAATTATAAAGGCTTATTAACTTATAATAAGGTTTAGTATAAGCCTAATTTTGGCGTAATAGTTGTACTTTAAATTCATTTAAAAATTTTAGAAGTTGCTGAGCAGTAAGCTCTGCAATTTTTAAATCTCGTAGTTCTATTCAAGACCTTTATAAATTGTATTGTAATGATATATTATGAAGGGTATGTCAACAACTTATGAAAGAAATTGTTGAACAATAAAATTGCTTTTAAGTTTCTTTAATTTCCTTTAAATCCCCACACCTATTGTCACATTAAAACCCGACTAAATTTGCTTCCTGTATATAGTCCCCGTATCTACAAGTACATCTCTTTTGGACCATAAAGAATTTTCCGATTGTTGCGATTTTTGTGCCGTGTGACAGTGGCAACGCGAGTAACATAAGTAACACTGGTAGCGGGTAACAGGTAACAGGTTACAGGTAACTGCCAACTGGCGCACCCGGCACAATGGCAGGCGACTTGGCAACTGTCGCGTTCCATTCGCTTTCCGCTGAGGCTCGCATTTGTGCGTGTTTCAGTTTGCAGTGAAACGCGGGGTGTGTGCCCACTGAACTGTATGCAAATATGTACACCTGGTCTATATGCAGGTGTGCGGTGTGTGTCTCCGGTTGTTGTTTTTGTGCGTTGTCAGTGTGTCACTGTGCCAGCAGCTTGTGCCATTATTGTTGCCTCTGCCGTGTGTGCACTCTCTGTGCCTCCCCCGCCGCCGCTTTTCCGGCTTTTCCACCTGTACAGCCTCGCACCCTAGCCGGTTATCCTTTCGGTTCGCTGGCTGTTTTTGTGCTGATTTTGCGCTTATTTTAAATGTCTTTTATGGCTGTTGTTTTTTTGTTTTTACCCGCTGCCTCCCTTTGGCTGCTTTATTTTTGTTTACGTTTTTGTTTCATGCTTTTTATTGTTAATTATTTAAAATTGCACAGCT
Organism: Drosophila ironensis; assembly: GCA_021223825.1. Lineage (NCBI taxonomy): Eukaryota > Metazoa > Arthropoda > Insecta > Diptera > Drosophilidae > Drosophila > Drosophila ironensis. The sequence continues at coordinate 313,988 of JAJJHQ010006038.1, forward strand.
CAGGCTGACTGAGTGACTGCCCGCTTGGCTTTGTCTGTCGGCTTGTCTACCCGCGAAAATGTCTTTTTCCACATCCCCCTCGGTATTTATATGATGTCTTTTTTTTGTCAACCTCCCACACACGCACGCTTATTGGAATTTTATTTTTGGATTGCCGTTTTATTTCGGGGACGGAATTTTCGCGTTTCACGTTTTCCCCGACCCACATCAGTGGACTTTAAGAATGGTTTAATTTTTGAAATTGTTTTTAAATCGGCTTATTTGAGGTATGCCGCACACACAGCTGGCCAATTGGTATTGCGTTTTTTTGCCAGAAAATGAAAATCGGTTCCTCGAATTCTCCTAAAATAAATATTCACAATATTTTCATTTCCAAATGGATTTTGTTTTCGGTTTGCTTATAATATTGGTAATCTTCTGAAAAAATTTCAGTTATTGGACAGGGTTTATAGGTTTATAGAAAATGAGGAATGCAGCTTATAATGAAATTAAAAATATTATTTTTGTGTATCTGTATCTGTTAATCCTTTCTTTTAAATTTTAGTTTGCGAAAGAAGTTATTGAATTTACTACCTACCAGTTAAAAAATGACAAGCTTAAACTTGATTAATTGATAAATCACAAAGCAACAACTATGGCTGTGAATAATATGCTCTTTAAGAAACCAAGTTCTGTGGAAATTTATGGAAATTCTCTTTAATATTTACTGAGAATCCCGTAGCCTAAAACTTTTTATTTGTTTTCCCCACTAAGGTCAAGGACCCGGGCTGTCTTGTTATGTTAAATAACTCATTGTTAATTCATGCCCCGACTGAGGGTCATCCCAAATCGATGGGATAATATCTCCCCACGGAGTTTGTACCACACCCACTCTCCGGATAGTTGGCTCCCCTTTGAAGTTTGTTTTGATGCTTAGCCGGGCTTTAATCATATCAGTTACTGTAACTAATCCCCCGGGCGGCGGGGCCGGGCAAACCCTTTCTTTGCGAATGACACCCCCATTCATTCATTAGGCAAACATTGACCGAGGCAATCTACATAAAACCACTTGAGTGAAAAGTTGCAGTCTGTACGGTGTCTATTTTAGCAGGAGGCCCATAAAAAGCAGTGCCTGGCCCCGGACCCGGACCCGGATCCGGGGAAGGCGGCTTTGCCTTTGAGCCGACTTCTCGTCATCAGTGGAAGGCATCGGCGCGAACAAGGATTATTTAGCGCATTTAGAAAATAGGTTAACAGGCGCTTAATATTCATACAACCGTGCCGGGGGCCAGTGCCACTCGGAACTTTATTCGTTATAATGACGATGGCGCAAAACTAACGCAAAGTGCGAGGGCACCCAGAACGGAAGCGGGCGCCCAGGCCGGCCGGCCGACCAGCCAGCCAGCCAGTTTCCATTAAACGAATGATCCCACTTAATTAAATTTAAATTAGAAGCCTAAAGTTGAACGTCACGGACGTTTAAGTGGCTGCTCCAAGTTGCGACCCGTTTTTGCCAACTTGGCCAAACAAAAAAGGCGGCCAAAAATACAAACAAACCGGCAGGCGGGCGCACAGGCATACCCAGATAAGTGAGACGAATGAATGGGCATTGGGAGCAGCGGAGAGGAGCTTCCTGGCTAGATGGCTGCCTGCATTGTGGAGAAGCACTTCCGTTAATTAAATAATTATTTTGTAGCCACTTGCTGATTACTTTCAGCCTCTATTCATTCGCAACTTAACACGTTGCTCATCCCGGCAGATACATACTCTTAGATCCTGAGATATTCAAACTTTTAGATACTTGCAAAAAAAAACTGACCCTTGCCCCGGGAGCGCTCGGTAATTTACAGCTCACCATCTGATAGGCATCACAAACAAAAACACAAAAAAAACAAGTCAAATTTTATCATATATATTCACATTTTGCCAGGGAACAATGTTTGCTGCCTGCTTTTGTTGACGAGGCACGTGCGACCCTGGGAAGTGGAAAACAAAAAGCGATGCCAGGTATTTAGCGGATCCGGCGAGATAAAAATGTAACAGGAAAATTATTAGGCCGCAGATAAAATCCATAATATATATAAGCCAGCTCATTTGCATTTCAATGAGGTGATTAGTATGCCAATGTCATGCCGGCAAGGTAAAATTTCATTCAGCCATTCAGGTATTCACCTATTTTTGCCAATAATTGTAGGCTGATTTGGGTTTTGGCTTAGAAATGTTTCCCGTATTGGTTTTTGTAAATATCAGTAATTAGCTTTGGGTATCAAATGCGCGTGGCAATCAAAGACAAGTGCCTCGATAATTGATAATTTCAATGGGAATACACTTTTCCCCGCCAGTCTCTGAGCCAATTTCCCATGCCAACGCCAGCCAAAGTCACAAATAATGAGCACAAATGCCGCGCTGTTTATATTAATGCTCGTCAATACCACTCACTCACTACCCAGCCACCCAGTCATGCCCTCAGTCACTCAGTCAGTCAGTCAGTCAGTCAGTCAGTCAGTCTGGCTGTCTGGCAGTAATTTATTTTTTGGGGGCCACGACAAATTCGAGCAAACTTACAAAAAAGCGGGCCATGCTGCCAGGCGCTTGTCGCTGTTCATTTGCGGCTTACAATTTCTTTGGATGCTGCGATATTTCTGTTTTGTATCTTGTAGCTTGTTGTTACTTTGTTGGTCACACACAGCTCACTTAAATTGCGGCTTTTTTTGCGCTTAGCCAGCTTGAGAATTGGCTCTTAAGCGACTTTTACATTTGCATAAGCTGGCACACAATTTTAAAAATGATTGCCGCTACTTTATTATCACTTAATGCCGAAAGCAACGAAGTAGCGCGTCCGGTCCGGTTTCTTCTGCGGTTTTTCCCTTGGCTTTTCCCTTTTTCCTTTCTCTCTGTTTTGTTGTTTTTCTTTTTCTTTTTGGCCCGAAAACACGACTTGGAGTTCGTTGCCGTTTCTACCGATTTTGCGTTTTTCCGATTTCCGTGGACCGCTTTGAGAGCCACGGCATCCCCGACACAAACCGTCCGAAATCGTCCTGTTTGAGGCGCGCACGACTGAGTACTGGCGTCGCCGATGGATGCTGGGGCAGGTGAAGCATCGCATCCTGCCGGGCGACAAAGCTACAAGGATTCTCGCTCTCTCCAGCGGCTTCGTCCCGCCTCGGAGGCTGTGCTCTCAGTGTACTAAAAAGGGCGGTTTTGAGCAGCATTTTCCGAGCGAGAGCCAGCGCGCACGAATTTCTCTGTCGTTTGCAGGAAAAGCGAGCGAAGAGAGCCTTCGGCAGGACCTGTGTCCTGGCAGGCAGTGGTGTTACTGACCTAGTAACCGTTTTTTCCGCCGCCTTGTTCAAGTTTACTCTTTGGCAGGGCAACAATAACACTAACAGGCGTACAAGTTGTCGTTCTCTGGTCGGTTGGCCTTTTTATTGCCCGCTCGGGCCGTGAGTGAGTGCAGCATCTGCAGCGGCAATTGTTGCTGTTGGTGTCGGGGCTGTTAGCATTTTGGTTAGTTGTTAAGCCAAAGCCGAGTGTTAGGCGGAATCCATAACAACGATCAGGATACGAAATCAATTAAGCCGATTAAAGCAATTTGCCCCGGCAAGTGCAGCCGGCAGTGGATGCAGAAAAAAATACACGAAAATTGTAAACAGAATGGGTTTTCGAATAAATAAAGGTTTAAAATAAAGCTGCTGTTGGGTAAAATGTTTTGGTAGATTGTAGGGCCTCTTGATTGATTGATTGTTACGGAGAATAAAATGCAAATTGAAACTGTATAGTTTTTTAAAAGGAAATTAAAGCATTCCAACAATCTATTGGCCTTTTTTTTACAATTATATAAACTATAATACTTTATCAATATAGTTTTCTTATTAAATTTATTTCGACGGCGGCATTTAATCTTCGCTTACTTGCGCGGGCGGAGGTCGGTGTAACCGGCTCATATGTATACCACAGATAGATATTGGATTTATCCATATAACATCCGTATTTTGTACTTCTGAAGTTAAAATTTTGGACGCCATAGAATTTCGCGCCTTGCTGAATTGCAGGGGGAGGTATCCGATTTTAAAAAACAAAATTATGCTAAACTGGTATCACAAATTTCGGAATATTTTATTGGTTTTTCTCTATCTATTATAGTCTCCAAAATCTAGGCGTTTATACGGACAGACGGACATTAGATCGACTCTGCTGTTAGTGCTGATCATATACTCTATGGAGATCATATAATCATACAAATTCAATATACCATTGCTATATTCAGGTTAGCTGTTAACATCTTGCCAGAGCTGCAATATTTAATAATTGTACATATGAGAGTTGTAAATACGTATTTAAGTCAAAGTATCCCATACAAGTTATTTCCATATTTTGCGTGTATCCTTTCTCTTGGTAAGGAAAAAACGCACGTAAAAATATCCCTAATCTGTAACTTTGGCATTTTGAGTTAAAACCCATATTTTGTTATTCTTTTCCGAATTTTGATTGCTTCGGCTCGCTCGTGGAGGCAAAATTCCCTTCGCCAATTTCTGTTTCCACTGAGGGACTACAAATTCGGGGGATTAAATGAGCAGGAGCAGAACAAACCGTTTTACATGGCAATTATGCAGAAACAAGAGCCCTGCTGACCCCGCTCGTGTGTAGGACTAGACCCATTTCAGCAGTCAATTCAAGGATGAAACTCCAATCTGGTGCCGAAGGGGGGTGGCGGTGGGTGGACTGAAGTGGAGTGGAGGAAATCAGGAGCAACATGTGTGCACGCGTCGCTGCTCATTCGAAATTCAATTTTCAATAAATGCACACAAATTGATTTCCAGCTTCGGGGCCTTTCCATCGCAGCTACCAAACACAATCGCACACTCAGCCGGCAAACCAGGCAGCAGAAGCTCAGCTGCTAACCCTCCCACACACCTGCATTAAGTGTAAAACTTTTCAATTTAGGTTCTGTTGTTTTTTAGCATCAAATATCCCGAGCTGTCAAAAGTATTTGTCGAGAGATTTTCGGCTCGCTCCCTCGGAATTCATTCCAATCGCGCTGTACTCTGCTGGCTCTGTTGGTCCTTTTATCTCCGACACTTTGGTCCTTCGGTTATTAGACTTTTTGTGCGCTGCCACTTAAAGCGATTCCGTGCTCCCATGCTCCCATGCTCCCGTGCTTTTGTATTCAGTTCACCTTTCCAACGGGCCAGAGGGCAGACGGCATAGGGCAGAAGCCAGGCGGCAGATGGCATATAGGATGCGGCGGCATATTCTATATGCCACACGTATGCTCGCTTATCCGCGCCTGAAATTCCGCATCATGCAGCGCAAACACTTGTTAATTACTTTTATTATATCCACAGCTTCACTTGCACAGTCACGCAATTCATCGGAACGGAGTGCGTCCGTTTACGTCCCGGTATACAGATCGCGGGGCAATGGCAATGGCAGTGGCATTATTGCCTGTTGCTTGTGCCACCTCCACCGCCTCCACCGCCTCTGCACCACTCATCCGCCACAGCTGATGTGGTCGGCCGTAAACATGCGGCAAAAGAGACTCCGCCGGAGTCTCCACCAGTAACGGGTCGTCGTCACACACAGGTAATTGCAATCAGCACCTTGGAAACGGGGCAGCTGCGCCAAAAAAAAAAGAAAAAAAAAACAAGGAGGCAACAGTAGCATAAACAGAAACGGCAACCGTGCCACGAACGTATTTATTTATAAAGCAACTCTCGCTCCCGCAACCCGCATCCCGCAACCCGTGACCCTTAACCCGTAACTCACGGTGCGTGCTGTCGTATATCTTAACACCTGAATGCCAAGCGAAGTTTCTTGGAACTCGCAGTCCATGCGAGGGGATTTAAATTTATTGGTAAATAATGAGATTTCCTTTTCGTTTTCCTTTGTTTGGCATTGTGCTCTCCCTGGCAAGGAGACTTTCTTCGCTTCGATATCAACTCTTTTTTCGGCGGCCTTCTAGTGTTAAATGGTCATTTGGCAGACGGCCGGTAATTTATATGCTAATTAAGAATTCTTATGGGAATGTACTCGAGTAGAGTGGCCCATAATATTAACACGAAAAGTGTCGCATGTATCGTATGTACATGTGAAGCCGAGCCATTTGGCCATGGTGGAGTTGTTTAATGGTTGCAGGCAGTTTCAAATTACAAACTGGTTGATTAATTACTATAGAATAATAGATATTTACACGCGAAATCATGTTACATTTATTTTAAACCGGTAGTCCTGAGGCTGTACGCTCTTCAATACATTTGTGTTTGAGGAATCATTTCCAATAATTTCAACCAGGAAGCTTGTAAATTAAATTACATTATTTAAATAATGCTTTGCCTTTACATAAAACATACGAGTACGTTGTATTTGCCCAGAACTATAAGTAATCGAGAAGTTGCTTGTGAAGCAAACATCTATTTGATTTCTTGGAATTGCGGCCGCAAAAGCTTGTTCTTCGCTCCAAACACTTGCTATTAAAAAAACAGGAGTTCTATGGAACTGGTGCCACAAAAAGTGTATCATTTGCTCAATCGCACACACGAAAACCGGATGGAACACCTTCGCTAGCAGCACACGGGGCGTATACGCAACGCGGCGGCTAAGCCAATTTGCGACGTAACGAGTCCGCCGCAATTATGCGGCCGGTATTCCACGTGGAAATTAACGCGAATTGGCGAACATTGGCAGCCAGGATTGGCATTGTTTTCGTCGCGTGTCACGGGTGCGGCACGCGTGTGGCAAATCAATTGAAATCAAATATGCAACAATAAAGAGCGACCCAGGTCACAGCGGTGTATCGATTGGCTGTCACTTGAGATGTGGCCGTGTCAGGCCCGAAGTGGTAATAATTTAGCAACTAATTAAGCGACGGAAATGAGCGCGAATATTGCACACAAATGCGAGGGTATATAGAAACAGATATACTCGTAGATGGGGATTCGCACATAGAAGGAGATTTTTCGCCCAAACACACAGCCGCCCAAAGATAGCTTTTCCAATTAAATTTATAACTTATTTATGACGGCAAGTAATCTTCTTTGGGCATTAGGAGATGTAATAAAAATGATTGAAATATAATTGAGAATTGACATAAAAGCCAAACAACACAAGCCAGGCAGGCCAAGCCAAGCCTGCTGCGCGGAGACACAGCATCTATGGATGTGGGATGTGTGGCTTATAAAATCCCGACCTGGCCTGGCAGGCACTTACAATCAGCGATTACCTTTACACCTGCCATTGTGAAAATAAGCCATAAGCGGAAATTACATCAAAAGGATATTGTTATATCGATGAGCGTTGGCAAGCAGGAGCAGGCGTCACAGCTGCGACCGCCTCGCTGCTTCAGCTTCAGCATCAGCAGCCAAATAGCAGAAAAATAAAGTATGGCAAAAGGTGCCATAAAATAAATAACATGAGAAACCAAATAAACATTTTGGCAAAGGCGAGGCCGGGTCGGGCCAGTCAAGGCAGCTGGAATCCAGTATCCAGTAAAACGAATCCAAAAACTTCACAAGCGCCATGCCATGTGCCACGTGTGTGCGCTTGTGTATTTTGCGGGGCGGATGTTTGGCATAAAATAGACTTATCCTAATGAAAAAAGTCTTGCAGGCACGTTAAGTAAGATATGTGATACCATGCCAAGGCTGTTGAGTGGGGGGAAGCAGGATGAAAACTGGAACCGGGAATCGGGAACCGACAACTGAGAACCGGCAACCTGGAACCCAGAGCCCCAAGCCTCGAGCAAGGGATCTTTAAGGCGTCGAAACGTTAAAAGTTAGGCATGGCAATAGTGAAAGCTAAGCGGCTTACGGCCCAATAGCAATGGCATTGGCATACGCAAGGCAAGGCAACAAGGACATTGGGAACAAGGTAGCAAATGCCTCTTAAAGATTGCCCCCGGCAGATTTCCTGTCTCATTTGCCTAGTTTGCGATACGATAAGAATTTAAATTGAAATAGTTTTTACGCCCAGACAGTCCTTCGTCCTCCGTTCTTCCTTCTCCGTAGATGACGACACGAAATTCGTGTGTTCCGACTAATTTTGTAATTTATGCAGGCCCCACAATTTACATAGGCAAATGAATGGCCATGCCTGCGAGATGCCGGCCAAAAACGTGCAGATCCCGAGATCCATACCTTCGGGGGGCTTTTAGTTGTATTAACTTATGTTGAAGCCATTCCAGGACCCCGACTTCAAACAGGTGGAGAAGGTTAGGCATTACATCGCATCTCATCTCATCTCATCGCATCGCATCGGTTGGCATTGCCGGAATATTTTGCCAAAGCATAAAGAATTCACATTCACGCCGCTGCATTCCACTTATTTGGGTCAATTGGAGCGGCCATTGGAACTTTACAGCCGGGCGGGGCTCTGCCCATTTTGCGCCTCAAAAGAACACTTGAAACCTCAAGGACCTGGCCGCGCTGCGCCGGGCTCGCTTCATTTTGTCAGCCCTTTGTCTTAGCCTGCGGTGAAATGTTTGCACTGGGCATTGTCAGCGACAGGACAACCAAAAAGCCAAAGGAGTCAAGTGTTCATTATGCTGGAGGAGGCCGCTTGGCGCTGGCCACTTCAGCAGCGTGAAAAACTTGAAGCCGCAGCACTGCAGGCACTACAAGAAAAACCTAAAACAAAGGGAAAAAGGGTAAACAATAAAATATTACACAATATTGGAGATATTTAAGTAGGACAAAATTGGAGCAAACTTTTAAGAGCAAAAGATTTTAGTTTTTGAACTTAAAGATTTCACTTTTACACATTTTGTTTGAATATTTTCAGAGTAAATTCAAAATTATGATAGATACAATTCGATGGCAATCTTTTATTACGAAATAGTGGAACATTTTTGTTCGAGTGTCTGAAGTGGCAGACAGCAGTCGGCAAGATAAAAGTGGTAAATAGAAAGCCTGCAGATGCCGCAGCTGCCGCAGCTGCCGAGGCAGTAGCAGTTGCAGTTGCAATTGCCGGGCCATTCCTTGGTTATTATTGTGGCTGCTGCTCCTGGCAGCGGCGGCAGGCTCTTGACTTCTAAAATACCCGGCGTCTGCAGATTGTCTGTTTGATTATTTGAGCAGAATTTAATTAGCAATCGAGGGCGGTTGCGAATTTAATGCATAAATCAAACGACCGTGGCCACGGGTGATTCTCCCATTTTTTTTTTTTTTTCGGCGGATGCCGAGTTCCGAGAGGCGGAGGCTGTTAAAAGGAAGTGCCGGCGGGCACTCCGGCGACCTAATTGCCAAATGACCTGCATTCGGGACGCCCAAGATACAGCGGGAAAGTGGCTGGCCGGATTCCGGAAACAAGCGGAAGAAAACGGCTGAAAGGCAAACAAACAAACAAGAGGCAACTCTGTCGTTATTACCTTTTATTAACCGAGACCATCCGGCGAGGTTCGGCGGGGTTTTTGGCTAAAAAATGTAGATTTTTACCAACGAGAGCGAATGGCGTTTAAGGGGTATCGCGTGCTTCGTTACCTGGCTGGGGCACCTTTTCATTTCTTGTTTCAGTGCTTTTGGCTTGCGGCATGTTTTCCATTTTCCTTTTCAATTACCCCGCCGCTGCGTTCGGTTGGAGAATTTCTCATATATTTTTTGTTTCTTTTTTGCAGGTCAGACTGGGATTGTTTGTCTAAAAGCTGGGATCCCCGGGTCGCAGGATCCTGCAAGCGCCTTGCACGGCTGCATGCATTTAAGTCTAATTGCGAGGCTGCATTGTGTGCGATATGATATTGCGCTTTCGCGCTGGCCCCAGGTTCGCGGGCGCGGGCTTAGGCTAAGCGCCTCAGTTTAAGCCCTTTTTTCAGCTGCCACTCCCGGCCCGGCCCAGCCCGGACCGGGACTTTAACTCCAAGTAAAAGTAAAAACAAAAATCGGTTAGAGCGTAATAAGGAAATCAGAAGGCAAGTCCCGGGGAATTAACTCAAAAGTTGCACGCAAGTATCGAGGGTTGTGGAAGCGGTGGCCGGAACTTGCTAAAGTGCTCCACTTCCGGTGGCCATCACTGTTTGCCGCTTATGGGCCGTGGAAATGGATAAAAATTGATGGGCCCTATCTAATAATAAACCAAAATGTTCGTTTCGTTGGCTCATTAAAGTGGAAATCTTGGCAAAAGTACGCCGTATCCTGTCGCTCCTGCTGCTGCTGCTGTTGCAGATTCTTGCGGCTTTTGTAGTGCGTGAACATTTCGTACTGCGGATGCAATAAAGTGCACGATTTATGGCCCGGCCGCCTGGCAATTGAATTAGATTTTCCAATGCAGCCGCAATCGCGTCTTGTGGGTGAGTGGTTTTGTATGGTTTTTGGGGTGGTTCTGGGTGCTTCTGGGCGGTTTGGGGCTTAGGGTGTCCTGTCTGCAGTAATAACTGTAATTTTTGGCAAATGTGCACGTTCCTTGTCTCATCACATGCACTGCACTCACTTTCCGCCCTTTGCCCAAAAAGTCACATTGCAATATGGCCACGGGTCTCAGGGCAAAGTCTGTAACTGATATTTATGTCTTAATATATGCACACACGGGACCGGGGCAAAAATCTAAGTAATATTTCTTAACATCTCAAAGATTCTGGTTATGGCTCTGGGTGCAGAGTACATTCTGGCTGTGTCATTTGGCTGCTCGTGCAGAATGCGTAATGAATTATTTAGGCCTGGCCCATGACAATTTATCGTTGCATGCATTGGCATTAGTTAAATGTAATTATGTGCTCTCCGAATCGAAATTAGTTTCTGGCCAATGATTCAATGACCCTGGGGCCTTCACTAAAGCTTTAACTTTCCCATCATAATTGCTTTCCCGCCACTTGGCCGCATCAAAAATTTAATACGCCAACTAAGCTGCCCAAAAGAGCGAAAAAAAAAACATGATACCACTATCACGAAAAAATACGTAATTAAATATGCAAAATAAGTGACAATGTTTCTAGTTATTAAAATCGAAATTGTTGCGCGCAAATTAATTTACAATTTCACTCGAGGGATTTCCCAGCAGGGTGGCCAGTGCAAAAAAATAATAATAATAATAATCGCTTATTGCGAGCCAACGAAAAAGAATAATTAAATAAATATGGACAGCCGACAATCAGCTTATGTCGTGCAACATTTCAAATTTAATATGCCTCAGATTTCATAATTCATTAACTGCAAAAAAGGCAACTATTCCGCCGCCCCATCCCTCCCCTAAAACCAAACCAACGTGTTTTGGTCTAAACTGGTGGCCAATTCTTTAAATTTTGAACAGGCCCCAAAAGCGGCGGGCAAAACAGCGGAAGCTCTGATTTTTGGCAAGAAAATTCCATTGAATTTGCTTTCGAAATTTATGGTTTAGAAAAATGTTGCCAAAAACTAGACCGGAATATTGTGGGTGGCACAGGATGGCATGGAGAGCAGTAGTACCGGGAGGCGGAGCAGGAGCCCGAGGAGGGGGACGGCTGAGCAGAGATAATAGCTTTTGATTACAGTTTATGGATGTCGCCTTTAGCTTTTGGTCTCCATGTGTCCTAGCCAGCCAAAAACTTCCATGGCCAATGGGCGATGGGGCGACTGGGGCGATGGGGCGACTGGGCGGCGGGTGGCGACACAATGGCGGCCACATTGGTATCCTGGAACTAGGACTAGAGCTGGGAGTCAGAGCCACTAGCCTACGCCGGCTTAGTGGGCTCTGAAAATGTATGGCAGGCGTTTGCAATTATTGAAATTGTCCCATGGCACGAAATCCAATTGACTTTTATGCAAATGAAATTACGCGATTGCTCTCGTTTTTCGTTCGCTTTTGCTTTGGCATTACTGTTGCTGTTGCTGTTGCTTTTGCTGTTGCTGTTGGTGTGCTTTCCCTCGATCGAGGAAAAGCAAAACATTGATTTTTATTTACCGCTCTGAATTAAGTGCAGCGAGGCAACAAAGGCGGCGGGGCGAAAAACACGGAGGGAAAACACGGCGAGCCAGCCACATTTTCATAACGTAAGTGAATAGAAAATTGAATCAAATCTAATAATAAATGCTTTTATGCAGCCCTTAAGCACTCTGAAAAGATGACGACAATGCAGACAATGTTCTGGTGAGATGAGGATGCTGATGATGATGCGGCTGGGGGGCTGCGGGGCTGCGGGGGGGCTGAGAGTGCAGATGGTGAGGATGATGGGTATGAAAATGGGACATCCTCCATTCCCTTGGCCAGATTGGTGTCGCCCGACATGCTCCGATGGCCAAAGCTGCAATGTCGTTGCCGCTGGCAACATGCATGCAGAACAGAACACAGAATGGTGTGGCATGCCCCATTTGGCCGAGTTGCCGATGCTATTTGTGTCTCTCAACAGTTACTTAAACATGTGGCAAGTTTTTGCCATAGTCAGTGCCATAGACAGTGTGTGTCCTTTGCCTGTTTTCCCAATTTGATTTGCCTGTCCTTAAGCAATTTAAATGAGTTTGCATTCTGTCTTTGTTGTCTGCCACACAGCCACCCAGCCAGCCAGCCAACCAGCTTGTCTATCCATCTGCTTATCCGTCCGACTTTTAACTACTTTGACTTGCAATTCATTTAGCTTTTGCCAGGCAAGTGAAACGCACCTGCTGCACCTGTCCTTCCAGGGCCGTTCCCCGGGGCCACGACGTGTTGCCAGTTGCCAGTCAATTTCAATAATTCAAACCCCAAACAGACGGTGCCGGCTGAAACAAAGCAATTTGCATTTGCCACAAAATGAGCTGTGAGCTCTCCCCGGTCGGCCTGCTTATGATTTTATTAGCCTGTCGAAAAAGGTGCGTAAGATTGTACAACTTTTTGAGTGCCAAAGAGAGAGACCCATCAGCCATTTGAAAGGTAATGAACTTTTGATGAGAAACTAGAGCATCGTAACAATAAATTCGGAATCGAAATGTATATACATTTCGCTTCTGGGTTCATAAATGTCATAAAACATAAAGCATCTTGAGTTCTAGCGTTTTTATTTCGTCGACTGTTTATGGCGAAACACAAGCACAAACTTTTACACCACATAAATTGCATGGCATTTATATTATTTGCTTAGCATCGTTTATCAGCCCGAGTCCAATTCGCATTCGCGATCCAATTGGCTGGCCATAGAAAAATACGAGTCCTTTTGCTCCTGCCCGTGCTCCTTCGCCGGCTCTTCTTTATGGTCCAGCACTTGGCAGTGCGCTTATTTATTAGCCGGACTTTTGAAAATATCGCATATTTATATTGTATTTATTGTGGCTGCCTTTCGCAGCTTTAATATTTATTTCCGTTTCCTCTTTTTTTTGTCGTTTGTTTGCCGGCAAAAAGTCCCTCAAGCTGCAGCTGTGTACTCATTACTTCACTTGCGGCGTACGTAATTCAAGTTGCTCTTCTCCTCGCACTGAATGGCGGATGCCGGGGTGCACAGAGCCACAAACTCAAACACAGGGATACTATATACACAGGATACATGAGCTCACGCCAGTGCGGATGCACAGACGCAGACACAGGACTCAGGGCGACAATTGGGAATGACACAGTTTTGTCGCGCTGTGTTTGCATGGCTGGGTACTTGTGGTTTTTTGTTGTCCGCTCTTTTTTTATACCCTAGCAGCAGCTTAAAGTAGTTTCAATATCACAAAACATCTTAAAGAGGGGTTTTCCTTGTGGGTCCTTAATTTTTTAAGTTGGCTAGCCTTATACCAGTTTGAGAAATATGCAATCGAAAAAAATTTGTGATGAAGCATTTAAATCCGATTGAGTATATCAGAAAAATATTTATCCCACAAGTAAATTATACTTTAACGACAAATCTTTGATTAAGTATTGAGAGTTTTCAACCCTCACAATATTCTGTCTAGAATTTTTCCCTTTTAAAAGATCAAACATGGCCAAAACAATACGCACAAATTTATAGCATACTTTTCAGAGCAGAGTCTTTTTAATTTTATTAATCGAAACTCCACAATTTCGATCAAGTTATTGTTAATTTAAATAATGTATACACACTATAAACGTTGTTTTAATAAATGCCTTTAACCTAAAACAATTAAGGAGTCCCAGGTATTTTCGATTCCAGAGATTTCATGTCGCTTTCACTCTGCTTTTTATTTGTGTTTGCATTATTTTCTCACTGGTCCTGGGCCGCTAAAGATTTATGTGCGAGTTGCTACTTCAAATGTAATTTACAACAGACTCCGAGCAAATTTATGCGGGTCGCAGACCAACAGGATCTGCAGGATCTGAGGCTGAGCCAAAATCGTAGACGCCTCTGTCTGAGCGCTTTTTAAATGGTCCCAAAAAAAATTCAGAAAAGAAAAGAAACCCACGGCTTCGCGATAACCGGGCCCAAATAAAGTTGTGGCACATGAATTCGCCATTAACGAGATAGTATCAGCACCACCAGCTTTCGGTGAAGTTTTCACGTTTAAGGCTTGATGCAATTACGGCAAACTGATTACCAGGACATGTCGGCACAACAACACCACCATCCAGCATTCACCACTCAAGCATCCGTGGCCCACGTGGATGTGGAAATTGTCTAGTTTTCTGTCAAATGTCATGGACCTGGTTGAACTGAGCCGGGTTTTGGCACTTGGAAACTGACATTTGCACTTTTTCCCAGGAACAGGCCTCCTTTCTTGCCTCACTTCAAAATCCCCTCCCCATTCGTACCATTTTTTTTCCCCCGTCTCGGTTCGTTTTGACTCCATTTTTCGTTATCCTTTTTAGATATTCATATTTCGCCATTGATGATATTTTCACTACTTTCGTATGCATTACACGTACGGCGCCCGCACACCCATCTATATGTATTTTTCTCAATGTTTTTGGGAGATCCAGCGGGGTCCTGGGGGGCTGTGGGGTCCTGGGAGCCGCTGCCTTTGGGCGTATTAACTCTACCCGGCCGTGTGCGCCCGTTGCTGGCGTGGAATTTGCATATTTTTTGACTTAACACATCCTTCAAAAATTGCGAAACGCGTTTGCGATAGCTTTGGCATTTCCTTGACGTCTTTCCGCCTTTTCCGCTTTTCCTCTATCCCCATTTTTTTTCTGCCTTTCTCTACGCCATTATTTGTGCTATCTAGTTGGGCGCTTTTGGTTGCAAAGTTCAAGCCCATTAAAGCGGCGGCCCCGAAACGCTTTAAACGAGCACGGAAACTGTGTGTCCACCACACTCTTGTGTCTGGTGGCGGACTTTATGGGACTCCCGTGAACTGGCCAAATTGAATTGGCCGCATTAAGCCCGCGTCCCAGGGGGCAAGGCACTCGTGTTTGCATGTTTTGCCGGCGAAATTGATTCGCAGTCACTTTAATGGTCCGGGAATGTATTTAAATTTCATGCCACATGCCACACGAAGAGAGAGAGAGCTCGGTGGCTGCTGCCTGCTAGCAGCTCTTAAGACAAGTGGCGCTAATCCTTGACTTTGCTGCTAATGCACGTCGTATGTCAAACACCAAAAACGTTTACACCACCTCCCCGGTTGCTGCCCGGTTGGTGGGTCATGCTGGCAAACTTCTTAACCCACCCGCACTCGCATCCGCAGCCGCACAAGTAACGCAATTTATATGCCTCCTTCGCTTGTTTGTCTTGGCAGCGTCTTCAGCTTCAGCTTCTGATGCTGCTGCTGCTGCTGCTGCTGCCGCAGCTGCGGCTGCTGCTCCCTTTGATTTCCCCGCATTTCCCGGGCTTTGTGTGTGCCATGCATTTTTCTGCACTTTTGACTTTTAAGCGTGCACTTGGCCGGGCTCACAGCTCACAGCTCAGAGCTCACAGATCCTCGGTTTCAGCTCCTCATCGTCGTCGTTCCTCGTACGCGTTGTTTGTCTTAAGGGATATATATACAGGCTGCTGGATATACACTATATATACTCGGTATTTGCCAGCACTCTGCCAGCCGCAGGCATTTTGATAAGAAAAACAAACAGAGGGCAAGGCAGCGGAGCCGAGCAGCCGGCTCAAGTGTCATTTATGCGTTTTAATGCCGGAATTTAATTTTCAAATTAAGTAAATAAGTTTGTGTAAAAAGTTTTTAGCGCATGCACATCGTAGACTGCAGCTCGGGGCTGTTCACTTTTCGCTGCAGCCATCTTAATAAACTCTTGGCATTGACAATTTCCTACCCCAACCTACCCAAAAAAAAAGAAAGAGGGAAGCTGCAATTTACGAGTACTTAATGGCATTCAGGCCACTTGAAGCGTAAATGAAGCGATTTGAGAGCGCGTTTTTATTTACAATTTACCCCTTGCAATTGAATACTTGAAGCTTCAAGCGTTTGAGATACATTACTCGGAACCCTCAGATGTTCAACTGACTAAACATAATGGCCACCGATAGCAATGCTCGCTTTGAAGTAATTTTCGATACAGATATCGATACAGATATTGGTTAGAGATATATAGATTGCTTTGGCTTTGGCTGCCAGCTCTTGGCATTTCCGGGCAATTTTCTTTGGCTGCCTTGGGTCCCGGCTATTGTATCAATTTGCAATTATGTTTCAATCAATTTTATTGCCATCTAATCTGCGGAGCAAAATAGATTGCTTTCGGTTCGCTGCTGGATTGCCAGCCAAGGGGGTTGCATATACTGCGGGTGTTACATATACTATGTGGGCACCTGCTCCAGGGCAACCGTGGCTATATAGTCGGAATCGCACTCGTACTCGTATTTTAAATTCCAATTGAGCAGGGAAGCACTCATGCTGCGACTTGATTTACGCCTTTGCTCCTGTTTCTCCGCTTTTACAGCTTTACACCTCGGACCTGGCTTGCAAGGGGCCAATTGTCGCGCTTTTGTTGGTAAGTGTCGCGCAGCTTGTTAGCCCAGTTAGCCGGCTAACGAGACTGGCAAGGAGCCCGGAGACTCATTACGTGCCAAAGGCCATGTGTGTGTTTTTGTGCTTTTCAACCGGAACCGGTGAAGTGAAGGCAAACTGACTGCCGGCCATTATGGCCCTGCAGGCGGGTAATTGGTCCAAACTGCCGCCCATGCCAGAGAAATTCATAAACAAAATCAAAGCACACAGCTGGCGGTTGGCGGTCCGAAAACAAAATATTTCGGCCAACCAGATGCAAAGCCAAGCAAAACAAAGCCAGCTCACAAAATTCGCGAATGTGTGGAGAGCGATTATTTTGCTCATTTTGGGTTTGGCCACATGGCAAAAAATCGTTAAGGATTTGCCATTGAAAAATATGATAGTCAACATAAAGATAACATTATTTCCTAGAAATCAGGATCGTCTATTTACAGGTTGATAAACCTATAGGCTTGTTGCACAAGATATTATAATTTAGGCAGCAAAACCTCCCAAATATTAGATCTAGTTTGGCATTCTCATGATTTTAAATGTGTAATATATTCTAGCTTATATGTATACTGTTTCTCCGAGTGCTCCTTGGAAGTGCGTTCTATTGCCACGATTCAATTACATTTTGTCTGCGTGCGGCGAAACATTTATCATCAATTAATGGCATTAGTAAATGTTTGCCAAAGAATTTGGCGCTACCAAAATATTATTGTTATATATGCAGCCTCATAAATAATACCAAAATACCGTCGTTCATTGTGCCCGGAACACACCCGGCACATACACTTGGCACTCGCATATTGAATGCCCTGAATTTATGGCGAATTTTAAATTCAATTGAATTCGCGCTTCGCTTTGTTGTGCAGCCTCAATGGTGTTATATTTTGCAACCACTCTCTGTCTCTTGTTTTGTTGTATTTTTAAGCCCGCAGAACATCAGCAAATATTGCTATTAATTCTTAATAATAATAATAACACCAACAACTCGGGTGTGCCCGTTGACGACTGGCCGCCAATGCACTAAGGCTGCGTTTTATTTATGGCTTGCAGTTTGCACTTTTATTGTTTTTAAATTTATTTGCATTTTTTATGATTAAAGTATTTTTCATTTGCGGCTTAAGAGCAAATTTATATTCCAGACTCTGTTCGCAGTGCGCCTGTTGCCCGATGGCCCAATACCTTGGAATACGTTTTATAAATTATCGCGCGGGAATGGGAGCTTTAAATACGAGTAGTTGTGCTTTATTTAATTGCACACAAACGCTGCGGGCATTAAGGCAACAACATGTGGCCGGGGCTTTTAATTAATCTGACATCGGGTCGCCTAGTAATTACACTCAATATCCAGGGCTCAAATCAATTTCAAATACTCAGTACACAGCAAGCTGCCTATCTAGACTCTCCTCGAATCATTGGAGCAAAAAACTAAAGAACATTTTTTTAAAAATCACAATGGATCACAGCGGATCTTTGATGGAGGATTTGCGGCGCTTCCTGCATTGGGGCCCCATTACCTTCTTAACCGTGACAGCGTGTACCCTCTGGATCACGTTGCACATGAATGAGATGTGGTGGGCACCGTCATCGTCTCAAAGTGCCTATTTTAACTATATTATGATCTGGTTCAACCTTGTGGGCACTATCTACAACTTCCTCCACGCTGTGATCGATGGTCCTGGCTATCTGCCCCGCAAGTGGCAACCCGAGAATGCCGACGATGCAATGTATATGCAGTTTTGTCTGAAATGCGACGGCTACAAGGCCCCAAGGTCGCATCATTGTCGCCAATGCGATCGCTGTGTCATGAAGATGGACCATCACTGCCCGTGGATCAACAATTGTGTGGGCTGGGGCAATCAGAAAAACTTTCTGCTCTTCCTGATCTTCATACAGACCGGAGCAATTCAGACCATCTCGATCCTGAGCTGTTCCTTCTTCCGCGGACTAGCCAGGAACTGGCTGATTCGCCACAAAATGATTGAGTTGGCCACCGTACGATTGACCTATTACAATTCGTTCGCCACCGCTTTGTGCGTTGGCGTGGCCGTAGGCGTGTTCTGCGCCAGCCTTGTGCTGCTGTACCAGCAGCTTCGGACTCTTTTCAAAAATTGCACCGTCATCGAGAAGTGGATCCTCAGGAAGGCCAAGTGCCGCCGCGATCTGGATACTCACAATCTCATTCCACCGTTTGTGTTTCCTTATAATCTGGGACTATTAAATAATGTTAAAGAGGTATTTCTGCTCGACACGGATGGCATCAACTGGAACGTTCTTCCCGGCTGCCATGAATACTCATTAACCAATGAACAATTGGCCCAAAAGATGGAGAAGCGAGCTCGAACTCAGATTTACAAGTGCGTACGCCCGGCCACAGGTTACTGGGTCCCGTTCATATCCCAGGGTCTCATGGTTGCCTGTCAAGCGCCCTTCACCGATGATCCCCGCATTGTCCTAAAACTCGGTGATCGCATATTTGTAACCCGTCACAAGAGCGACTGGCTCTATGGCGAACGGGAGATCACGGCGGAGGAAAAGGAGCACGGAATACGCAAGGGACACCTCCGCGGTTGGTTTCCACGCAGATGTGTAATCCGCTTGGACGAAACATTTTTCGGGGAACTAGGCCAAGGTGATTTCCCCAAAATTTTAGACGCCTTGGACAATGAATCACAAGGTCAACCTTTGGAAGATCGTTTGCCAAAAGATGCTCCGGCCACTTCGAAAAGTGCCAGCGGCAAACAAACCAAAAAACAGACTCAGGAAATGTTCGAGAATTCTCAAAACATGAAAAGTAACCAGACCACAGTACCCAATCAAGATGCCAAGATCAAAAAGAATAAAAAAAGGGAAATGAAAACCGTGGTGGAAGATATATCCCAGGCTGGTGGTGAGCCCGCTCTAAAAAAACATGTTATTTCCTAAAGGGTATGTCTGGCGGCGACTTTGATCCTTTAAGAGGACATCCAACACCCCATCCAACCAAACTGCCATCCAACCATTTTTAAACGTAATAAAAAAGCTTTGGTCAATCGCTGCATTAATCTCTTAATGCTCAATGCTTTTCAATAATGCAGAAATAAATGGAATACTTTTGCCGTCCCAAAGGCAGCAAGCCAAGTGCGTATGCGAGTGTTAATGCAACTCGATGCGATGCAATTCGATCGTATTGATAGGCAGTTCTATGTCGCATGCCGCATGCCGCATAATTGAGTTGCCGGGCCGATTTCACGGGACATTGGCTTTAAAGCGACACCGAGCAGCTGCTGCTGTGCACCGGCTGGATAGTAATTTCCACAGCCCCATTGTTTTTTACATACTTTTTTTTTTGTAGCAACATATTCATGGCAGGAAACGGGAGTATACACTCGTGTATAGTATAGACTAGGTTTTTCTCCCGACTAACATGGAAAACAAACTGCCGTGCAAGGACAAACGGCTTTCAGCCTTTCAGCTCAATTGAAATGCACGACGACCTGCAAAAGTTGAGCTGAGTCGCGGATTTGCCATTGTACTACTATAAACATGGCCATGTAAATCAATACGGCTACCATACCGGTATCCAAGGATTTGTAGCATAGAAAAACAGCTGAATGGCCAGTGAATCATTAGCATTGAAAGTCAGTTGATCAATGGGATTTGCATGCTCTCGAGCGGAGTGCCTGGTTTTGCAAAAGGCATTGAGTAATCACTTGCAGCTCTCAATCCCGATGTTTGTGGTTAACATGATCGGGGATGGCCAACACAAAACAAGGCCATCATCGCTTTGGGAAATCACACTCATGTACTCGTAGCTTGTAGGTTCTAGGCTGCGGCTGCGTGTTTGCCTCAAAATTAGATAAATGCAATTTGAATTGTTGTGTGTAAGTTGCAGGAAACGGGCCTTTGGGAAATCAGCTGTCGTTGTCACAAGTTAATAGGCGCTGGGAATTGGCATGGGCCTCCTCGAGTCCTCGCATGACAAGCCGGTGATGATAATTCAATGCAAAAGAGCTCCGGAGTCAATAAATATTTGGCCAAAGTGTTGGGGCGCAGGGGAGCGTAAAATGGTTGGCCAGGAAAGGATTTTCTCTTCCAGATGCCATCACTTTCTGACCAGTGAAAAGTCCACACACCTAGTACACACAGAGCGATTGTGTGTCGGGGTCATTTGGGTGACGGCGTGGAAAATGCAAAACAAATAATCGCTCTGGCCAGTGGAAAATCAATAGAAACGAAAGAAAAAAAAAAGGATGGGATTTTGTTTTGCTGTCTAGGGAATTGAGGTTACAAGAGGATCTGGGTTTCAGGATTCCAGCCAGTAGCAGCTGAGGAGTATGCAGTAAAAATGGCCATAAATAAATCTGCGTAAAAATAAAGCATGTGCCAACAGCCATAAACATAAACAATGCAACTTTCTGTGTTCCTCTGCTAGTTCCCTTGTTTTTTGCAGCTTTCATTTCGCTGTTGGTGTTGCTGTTGCTGTTTCTGTTTCTATGGCAGTGCTTTTATAAAGCGGAAACAAAATAAATTTTACATAAACATTTGCCACATAACAAAGGCGAACTTTAATGACTTTTGTCGTTGCAAAATAATTGTGCGTGAATTTTTTCGCCGCCCCATCCTGGCAGACATACAAATCGCTTTTTTCTTCATTTTTCTCTCCCCTCGGGAGGTTGGAGAAACAGCAGCGGAGTGACAGGACTCAGCTCGCTTTCAATGTCCTGCTGGCATTTAATTTCACGGACTGTCGTCCATTTTATGCTTTGGCAACACTTTTGACTTTTATTTTGATGCGACTCGTCCCGCCCCCTGCTCGGGTGTCTCCTCTGCGATTTCGTATCTGCTGGATACAACCCCTGTTTAGAGGGGACTTTTCCGATTGGAAGTGATACCCTGCCCGCTGCCCGCTGCCTGCTGCCTGCCTGGCTGTAGCTCAGCAGCTTTGAGCCGCTTTAAGATGAAGACAAGGGCTTTGTCCACAATGGCAATTATGTGCACTATGATGACGAGCCGGAGAACATTTATCCGGCCAACAATATGACAGTGGCAACAAGACATCACGGCGACAAGCAGGTGGATGCTGCCACTCTCATACTCGTATCACTTACAGTCTGGCAAGCAGAACAAAGGCAATTATGGCATCATTAGAGCCAGATGCAGCAATTGCATTGGCAGGAAGCACTTATCCCAGATCGGTAGCAGCTCAGAGTGCCGTAGTGGATAAAAGCACAGCAGCATAGTGGCGAGCCAATGCCAAATGCACATACATGCCGCAATGGGGTGGACCAAGCGGCTGAGTTTGCAACAATATTGATAATATGGTTCATTTGGGGTAGTCTATCTTAAGCTTTAGAATGCCTAAATGTTGTGAATAAATAATCCATTTTTGGTATATTTTGTGTACAACTTCTAAGTATATTTAACAGCTGTTAAGCTTGTAGGCTTGTTAGGGTTAAAATTCGGCTAAAAACTCTTTGTAATTTAAACATTTTTAATCAATTGGAGCTTCAATAATTTGCCTTCAACACCTTCGACTTCAACTCCAATTAATTGAAAGCGGGAGCGAGGTGATCTGTGAAGTAAGCTGCTTAGGTTTAGTGCCACCTTAGGGCTCGATGGCGCGGGGCAATTGCAATCCAATCAGAAAGTTGTAAAAATGTAAAATGATCAAATACTCCGACGCGCTGGAGCGTTCCAAATTCTTGTGCCGGAGTTCACGTTCCGTGGAATCTGGTTGGCTGTAGCCACATTTCAAACTTCAATTTACTGCACTCACTTTTCGGCGCGCTATAAATTCCCGGAATTGATATTGAACGCCTTCTCCAACACCCAACACCCAACCTCCGACCCGCAACCCACCGCCCAAACGATTTCCATTCATGTTCCGGTTCGCATGGCATCGCATCGCATCGCTCACTGGCCGGCTGCCGCCTTTCAATCAATTCAAATGCCAAACGTCTAACAAATTGTACGATTTTCGATTCCTTGCGCTGCCTGGATGGCTGGCAGGACTATAGCTTTTTGTTATTAATTTGCGCCCCCTGAAGGACCGCCTCGCAATTCCGCATGGATTAGCGCATCCTTGACGAGGACCTCTCCAGGGCATAGATCCGGTGTTGTGGATCATTTGAATGGCCAAGCTAGAGTCCCTTGAAAAAATAGAAGACGAACCTGAAGTTGCGAAAATTGCATTCGGACAAGTCCTTGCGGAAGCTCCTTGTCCTTGCCTAGCGACTTGTTTATTTATGAAGCAAAAGCAAAGCAATTTTTCATTATTTAAAATGAAGTGAATTGCTGTCGGTTGTGCCCGTTTTCCGTTTTCCCATCTTGGCGATGCCGTTGCCGCTGCCGTTCCTTTTCATTCGTTCTTCATAAATAATTTATTAATTATAAAAGTTTCTGGCACTCACTCTCTCTGGGCGCATGCAAATGCTGGACTGGAGAGGCAGCAGCCCACACAGCGCCCGCAGTGGCAACAGTTGCAAGTGAAAGTTGGTCCAAATATAGCCAAAATATTACTTGCAATGTCATCCAGCGACTTGGCAGCAAAACTTTTTATTAGTTGGCACTGGGTCCCGTCGTCCATCTCCATCTGGATGGACTGCCGGGCGTATTTTTCATATTTTAATTGACAAAACTTTTGGGCCAACTGAACTGATGGGTTCTTTCAGTTGTTTTATAGTTGGTTTCCTATTACAGGTCCACTCTTTCTGTGTGCAAATCAAACAGAGGTGGCCAAGACGTCATTCAAGTTGGACGTTTGCATTTAAAGTTTTCGGTTAATTGAGAGACACAAGTTTTTAGTGAACCGAAAACTGAGCACTCTGCTCCTGCCGCCTATCTGGCTCTTAAAGCGGCTGCAATTTAATGGTAAACGCCAGCAGAATGCATTTGGGGCATCATGTTTGATGCATGTGCGAATGTGCGGATGCAACCGTCGTCACTCAGCCTCAGGGCCAAATCCTGTGGCAGGCGCGCACTCAAATTGTCGCAGCCAATTTCGAGGAATGCCTGCCGGCATAGCCTGCCTGCCTCCCTTTTCAGGAGCAGCCAGAAATGGGGGTTTTGTGTCAAGGTTTATGTCTAAATATGCAAATAACTCTGGCAGCAGACAGGTTTCGGGAGACACAGGAGACACAGGAGACCCAGGCTGGGTCCTTCTCTTGAAACCTCCTCTGAATGGCTCATAAATTCGTGATTAATGTCGTACCGCCTGCTGCATCCGCTTTGATTTTGTATGCCGAATCGGATTTTAATGCAGCTGCCACTTAAGCACTGCATTTACTTGTCTGCCAGATCATGCAGCATTAATGGCTCTGCCCCAGCGAGGACTGCTACTCTGCCATTATTGGCTTAGACTTTCATCCCGTGCTCATATTTCGTCTCGTTAATGTGTCAGCCTAACGAAATTAGCATTAAAATTTACCAGATTCCATGTGTGACTAACTCAATTTGACCCCCCCAGTCGGGGGAGCCACTCCTGTGGGTTGAGTGCGTGTGTCCTGTTCTGTTTTGTTTTGGAACAAAGGACATTGATTGCCTTAGACACACATCTAATGATGAACAGAGCCTGCAGAAAGGAAGAGGATAATCCTTTGCTGCAGAAGTTTGAATAGGTGAGCTAATGAAAGCAATTAAAGCTGACAGCCGGGTTCACACAGTGTAAAAATGTCTCTACAATGAATAATCGGCTTAATTGAATTAAAGAACAATAACTAGGCAAAATGTTTTCATAAGTTGAGTCTATATTTTAAACAATAATGCACTCTGCTTAAGTCCTGCATCTGAAAGGATTGCCGCCGTTAATTAGCCAACTGCACTCGGGCTAAAAAATAAATAATAATAGGCCATAATAATAACCATAAATATTGATGAGATGGCCGTTTCTCGGTTTGGATTCCATTTCAATTTGATTGAAAACAGCGCAGAAATCGATTAAATTAACTGCTCTATCGAATTACGCATACGCCGCATGGGCGGCGTTCATTAAATTGCATTTAATAGCCCGATCCGAGTGGCAAGTCAATATTTATTAACGACATAATCAATAATTTTTTCCTCCGCCTCCCTTAATGAGATTAAAGTGCAGGCCGCTAACAAGAGCGCAAAAAAAAGGAGAAAAGTTAATGCATTTAGTTGTGTCACGCCCCCGAACTTTATGCGAGTTATTTTTTGCCTCCCCCTTTGGGGGTTTTTCCCTCTTTCCGGTTGTTTTTCTCTCCTTTTTTCCGGCCAGCTCCCTTGGATTTTTTGTTGCGCTGTTTTTTCCACTCGCAACTTTTCTGCACGATTGCGCCAACTTTCATTTCCCGCAGAACTTTTGAATTTTCAAGTAACCATAAACTCAGCTCAGCCAAAATACAAAAAACAAAAAAAAACCGAAGAAGCTGAAGAATATGATGTAAGTATGTAGACTGGGGGGTGTGTGGTGTGTGATACTGCATAATTAAGCCCCGCAGTTTGGTGACATTAAGCGACATTGAAGCGACAAACGCCGCTGGCAAAGAGGCTTTCCAACAAATTCCCACAACCCCCCTCGCGGCCAGGGGCTCGGTCTTCTTGGCCAACTTTTGGCCAATTGTTTTTGTAGTTTTGTTTGTTTGCTGGCTGAAAACTTAAGCCCGTCTGTTTGTCTGTCCCAGTGTGTGTGGTGGAGGGGCGGGAGGGGCGCCGAGAAAAGTTTGCGCGACTTAATAAATTAATAAGCCCAGCCAAGAAAAATATGAGCTGAGCCGCATCGCTAAGCCCGACAATTCCGGCCATCATCCTGCGGCAAGGACTCGAGTTCATCATCGGCTGGCAATGAAGAGACGGATACGGAGATGAAGATGAAGAGATGGCGATGGAGCATCTGGCCCGGCTAATTTGTCGGCTTGGCTTTTGATAACCATCACAGGATTTTGCCCCTCACCCGATCCATCCCCTTTCGCCAACCGGGCGGGGCCGTGCCGGGCCGGGTCGAGTGTTTGTGTTTGCATATAATTAACGCGACTGCCACGCGTGATGCTGCTAAGCGACAAATGATATGGCCTCCCCCGAAAGTATTATCCTTTCGAGAGGATAAATTACCATAAGCCCGCTGCCTTTTGATGTGTGGCTTGTGCGCCTGCCGAGGTGTTTGCTAGTTGGTTTATTAAATACTCTTAATATGGTTTACTCCTTTCCAGGAGCAAAGCTCTCTGCCAAGACGCCAATTTGCGGTGGAAAAAAAGGAAAAGTATAAAAGAGCTGACTGGAATTTCAGGGCTTTCAGGCGCTGATTTGAATGCGGCTCCGGAGGCAAAAAGGAATCCAACACTTTCTGTAGCAAAAGCGTAGAAAGAACCCCACCGCAGTTGCGGTTCTGAGGTCAATCACTGCAATTACTCTCGAGAATTTCGGTCGAGTCGATAATTCTCCGGCTGGGAAAGTTAATTTCTGGCCAGACCAAGGCAAGCCAAACCAAGCCAAACCAAACCAAACCAATCAACTGGCTTACTGGATTTTATAAATTAGTTGTGTTTTATTCAAGATTCATGAGTGCGTGCATGAGCAGCCACCTGGGGATTGGGGATTGCAGATTGGCATGTGAGCAGGAGCAGAAGGGGGGGGCAACTTTTACATGGCCAACAGAAAAGTTGAACAGTTGTCAAACAAATTCGCTGCGCATTAAAAACTTTACAGCACCAAAACGAGCCCGAGATGGAGGGGAAAATATTTAAAATGTATTAAATGAATTCCAGCCCCCACAATGAGCGAGCAAACAGCAACAAATGTGTCAAAACTTTTGGCAGTGTGTAAAATTTATGGCGAAAGATTTTGCGACCGCCCAGAACTATGTACGAAATTGGTTGACAAACCGAATGAGTAAAATGAGCAAAAATCTGCCAAGTTTTCCAACGCCCCCCACCCGCACCGCCTATAAATAAGTAATCCCAACATGGGTAACACATTTCCCTGGCAGATGCCAACTGAAACCAACACCCCGAAAAAAACGGAAGAGGAGAGGTTGGGATTGGTATTGGGATTGGGATTGGTTGGGGGAAAAAGCCTCAACATTGTGTCTTTCGGCCTTCGTTGGCCAAGCTCGAACATGGCCGCAATTGTTTGCACGTTACGTGGTCATGTAGCTGGGTCAATAATTGGTTTTTTCGATAGCAAACAAGTTGATTGTGATTGCCAAATGATTACAAGAATCGCACGGACCAACTCTCGGGCTCCTGGCCAGGAGCCAGCAGCCAGCAGCGGGAACTCGAAAATTGGCCACAATCCTAATCTTGGGCCACGCCAGCCTGTAAATTGCCGGGCTTAATTATGTTTTGTGGGGCCGCCTGTTTGCAGTGTACCATGGGTCAATATTAAAAATTGATTAATGCATCGATTTGGACTTTGTCTTCATTACTGCAAATTGTTTGCATGCCCTAGTCTGGCCATGAAATTGATGGGAAAATCGCTAAGCCGAATGGATCGGCTTTATGGCAACTACTTTTCAATCATTGTCGGGCTTCGCTCTGGAGTGACATAAAAGCAAAACGCTTTCCGGATAAACGGCCCAGGTAAATCCCTCGTGCGAGCTGCACAATAACTGGGAAAAAGAGTTAAGGGAAAAGAGTTTCGGGCAAAGAGTTTCGCAGACCAATAAAATTCATTCTTTCTTTATTTTGGCTTGACTATGTAATTCGACTGACGTCTTTACGAGCCGGAGCGCAACTTGAGCGTCTTTAAACGACACCAATAAAACCTGCAGGCATTCAATAAAAATTTCTAGGCCGTAGCCCGCCTCGCTGCTCGTTTCCTGCCACTTGGCATTCAAAAGTGAAAAGCGAGTGCCTGCAAGCCGAGAGTTTCTTTCGGCGTTTTTTTTTTTTTTGCCAAACGCCTCGCTTAACGTGAAAATGCTTTTTAGCCAGAGCAAACAAGCCGAAAGTTTCGATCTGCCGATGATGGGTGCACGGGTGGATGTGCCTCAAAGTGGGTTTTGGGTCTGGTTTTGGGCTTGGGCCTGGCTTTTGGCTTAACCGAGCCCAAGCCCTGCGGGGGTGAAGAAGGTGTCAAAGTGCGTTGGGTGACATTTTCATTTCGAGCGCGTGTCTTTTGGGCTTTTATTGCCGTTGCTGCTGCGCTGCGGCTGAAATCGGAGCGGAGTCATAAATAGAAGGCCTGCTGGTAGTAGCATACTGCTACCACTGTGGCCACACATCTTTGTCAAAGGCTCATTATGCAAATTGCACAGCAACCACGCGCCAAGCTAATTTGTCACTGTCTTCAGTTGTCAAGCGGGCCACACTTTCCCGCTCCTCTACCCCTCACCCCCTGGCGTCCCGCCACTTTGACCGTGGCCATCGGTTGGCTGGATGCTATAACCATGTTAAGCATTCTTCGCCCAGAGCCACTCACTCGACCGGTGGCTGATGCTGGTGCTGCTTTCAGCTCTATCACTTTCATTTCCTCGGCCATAAATTAGCAACACGATGCGCCCGATGGCACCCACTCTGGCAACCACTTTCGTGGCAAAAAGGTAGCCCCATATTTCCTAACCAACTCTCACTGGCTTACTGACTCCTCACGGAAGCCGGGAAAAGTGACTCTTCCCGGCTGACTGACTGGCTGACTGACACACTGGGCGAAATATTATTCCGTTTTGTCCGACTGCCGTATGCGTGTGGAATTTATGATTACTTCCGGGCATAATGAACCAGCACGTGGGCGGTGCTCCTGCCTTTCCGAGGAGCAGGAGAAGGAGGACGTGGCAGAGCACTATCTCCTGCTCCTGCTCCTGCTCCTACTCCTGCTCCTGCTCCTGTTCTTGCTCTGCTATCCGATGGAGCCCTGTCCCCGACAGACGCGTCTAAACAACTGATAGCTCGGCAAGTCCTCTCAAGAAAGTCGACTTCGTTTGCCGGGCTCGCGATGAAAAAGTGCAGCTGTGCACCAGCCAGCCAGCCAGCTTCTCAAGTGGCCGTGGCCCCATGCACTGCGCACTCCACACTCCACACAAATTCATTTCGAGCGGCCACGGAGCTGAGCTGGGGGGCTGGAGCAAAAAGGATGCACAAAGGAGTAGTCTGCCGCGGGAGTGAAGCCAGACCCTTCTGCTTTTCTCCTCCGTCTCCGTCTGCTGGCTGCCGCTGACAGCGGAGACAATTTTCAATTAAATAAATGGCTCGTTTTTTACGCCAGACGCACAATGGGACCAAACACTTCAAACTGCGGACCCCAGCGGAGATTAATTGGGTCAAAATAAATAATTTAAAGCTTACATCAACTGATCAGCATTCTTTATGGTATGGCAAAATGCAATGAGTGCTCCGATGCATACGCAATTGTTAACACAAAGAAGGAAGAGGTTTTAACAATGGCTTTGAGTTGTGAATTTATGAGACAAATTTGTACATCCTCCAGTGTTTTGCAGTTCAAACTGAATTCAAGGCTCGAGCACAATTACCGGAGATGGTAAACCAATATTGTTTTAGTTCAAATCTGAATTGTTCGCAAAATCTAGGGATTACCTCGAAGAGCTCTCCTTTCAGGCCCATGGTAACCTGCTCCTGTTTGTCCTCAGCGAATGGAATGAAAGTTATCATTATTAAACATTTTGGGAGCCTGGAATGTTTGTGAATTTTTGTGCAGCCAACGCTCACTTAGTCCGAAAGCCAATTAAAACAAAGCCGGCTCCGGCTTTAATTGGGCTTAAAATCTGGGCTCTGTCGAATACAAATAATTAAAGTGCAGCACCGCCTAACCGGGAGTTATGGCTTAAGAAGGCCCATTGCTCACCGTCAGTTAGCCTTAAATACATCACACACATATGTATATCTCTAGCTACAGCCTTGGATACAGATATACTCGTACATGTACAGTGTACACCCCCACCCGCAACCCGCAGATAGCCAGCAGGAACTTACATGAGTTGGCCATTTACCGGGCCAGTCATAAGCCGCATAATCTATGAAATCGAGGGGAAGTAAGCGGACCGGCAACGGGAAAGGCTCAGACAGGGGGGTCGGATAGTAACAGGAAGCTTAAACCTGGGGGCGAACCTTCTCGGTTGCTAAGTTAAAATTATTGTACATCGGCTTAAGCCCTTCGCCGGGGCCAGTTGGCTCCGTTTAATTGCGGATGCTCCGATGGCCCCGAAATGGCCGTCAGCTGGAACTGAAATGCTTTTAGCGCGCTCCATTAAAGCCCCGGACTGCATATGCCGAGATTGCTGCCTGAGACCGACACTGAGACTTCGACTGACTCTGAGATAATGATATATGGACCTTGGTCACTGGACAGCGGCAGCATGCTGGCCCTAACTAATGAGCCAAAATGAATTGTTGCCACATCAAAAATCAACGCAATTTGGCTGGCATTATGTAAAGGCAGCCCCACCACCACGGCCCCGTCCAAGCCGAGAATTCCAAGGCGAAGACGTAGCGAAGCGGCCAAGTTAATTTCATTAAGGAAATGAAAAAGTCATATATCATTTTTGCCATCGTCTAACATGTCCATTACAAAGGCAAACGCCCGAAAAACTCCCACTCCTAGTCCCAGTCCTACATCCATCTCCCTCCAAACTCCCCCCAAACTTTTTGGATCCACACGAGCTGGTCGAACATCTTTTCCGGGAAAAAGGAAAGGGCGAAAACGAAAGAAATGGCCAAGGAAATGCAGTGCCCGAAAGTTAAATTAAAGTGTTGAAAATAGTCAAAGCCCGGGCGTAATAAATGTTCCGTGCCGTTGCCTTTGACGTGCTGGCCCAAAATTAAAATGCATAATTCAATGCCCCCATAAGAAGTCGCTGGAGGGACTTTCAGGGCTTTCTGTTTGGGGGATGGGACGCCCTAACGCTGGGCATTAGCGCCCATTTACATGTGAGTTTTTCAAAAGCCAGAGCCAAAGCCAAAACCGAAGCAAGACTCGGGGGCAGATAGCTAAAAGTGTTTCACGTTTCACGGTCCATTAAACGCCAAGTTCGTCGAGTCATTTTGAGCGACTTATCGCTTGGTAGCCTGCCTGCATTGTGCCGCCTGATTGATTTCTTTATGCGTGAAGCAGAATCGGGATGGGTACAGGTCCTTTGGCCCCGCTCCGGGTTCCGGCCTCCCGGCTCCCGGCTCCCGGCTTCTTGGCCTGCCCCTGACAGGCCAGGAATTTTTTAATAAGGCACAAAAGGAATTTTTATATGTGGGTCTAGGGGAGTGGGCATTTTAAACCTGCTGATGGTCCTGGCAAAAACATAAGCAGAATAATAATACTTGTAAAAAAACACCAAACGAAAATATATAAAATAAATCCTCATGTCTGAGGGAGTGGATGTGAATTTCGANAATACTCGTAAAAAAAACACCAAACGAAAAATATATAAAATAAATCCTCATGTCTGAGGGAGTGGATGTGAATTTCGAATTCAGATTGCCTCTCGATTATTATCAAGTTTTGAGTTATGAGCCGAGCTATGAGCCGTCATCGTTCACCGAAGGACATCTAATTCAGCTGGGTCCTGTGCGCCTCCGTTTCGACTATTCGGGGATTCCCTGCATTTATTCAGCGTAATTAACAAAATTCCCAGGTGTATGCGGACGCAGAGCTTCCTTGCGTTGCGTTGCGTTTCGTTTTGCTTCGCCTCGTTTTGGGTCCCGGATTCCTGTCAGTCGGCGAGTGAACTCCAGCCGAAAGCATTTAAAATTCAGGCTGCGTAAATCTTTTATTGGCACGAAATGCCTAGGCAAAAGGTCCGCCAAACAGAGAGTTGCATAATAAATTATCGATGCGCCGCCAGGAATTTTAAGTGGCGCTATCCCCCCCGCACACGGTAGCGCTAATCAGTGGCCATCCACTGCGTGGTGGCGATGAGACCAAAGGACTCCATTCGGTGGCAACTTATATCTACCCCCTACCCGCGACCCCCGTGTCCTTTCCGACATTTCACTCGACCCCACTTGTCGCTTGTCAATACCCGCAGACAAATAAATTCTGCTTATCAGCTCGACAAACCCTTTCTGCACTTTCTTTTATGCCGCCCGCCCGTTTTACGGGCTCTCCTTACAAAAGTGCACTTGGCGGTGCAAAAGCATCGCTTTTGTCCTTCGTCCTGCGGCCGCACCTGCTGCTCCTGCTGCTCCTTTTGATGTTTTCCCTGCTCCTGCTGGTCACCATTTGGCAGAAGTACGAGGCAGATAAAACTTTGCCCACCTTGGCAGCTCTTTCAGTGCGCATTACTTTGAGTTTTCATTATTTCACTTGGCTTTTTTTTCCTGTTTCCCTGCCCTGGTGTCGTGGCAGTTTATTGTTTTTATTGTTTGATAATTATCGCAGAAATTGCGAAACGCTCTCGGTACGGTCAGTGCGGGGTTGGGTCCGTGGAACAAAGGAAAACAATGTACTCGTACCAAGCGACCCTCCATTGTCGTTAAAAATCAAGTTCAGCATAAGCAGTCAACACCTTAATGCTCTTTAATCTCTTGGAAATCCCAGCAAGCGCGACATTTCCACTTTGCCACCAGATCCAATTTGCGTCGCATGTGTCCGCCTGTATCCTTCGTGTCCTTTTCCCCAACAAATCTACGCCTGACGATTAATGAATCCGTCGCCATGCCAATGCTGCTAAAAAATGGGGAACGAGCGGGTGTACGAGCGGGAAAAGTCGGCTTTTGATCTAGAATTCCCGTGGGAACCGTGAGCGTGTGCTTTTTTTTTGGACCCCCCGCTGCTCTCGTATGCAAATTCATTAGGTTAAACATGTGTACGGACCCGCTTTCTCATGGCATATTTAAATACCGGGAAAGTTTTTTTCGGCGCCCCAGATACACAGAGTCGTACGAGTACATGCTGATTGATAGCTGGAGACTGTAATGAATATTTGATGACGAGGTGTAGGTTGAAATGTTGCCAAATTATAGTTGTCCGAAACATGTCACCCAACAAGGTAAACGATATATCCAGACTACAACCGGAGTATTGAATATTTTTGCAATATTTTGGGTCATTGTTTCCATTGCGGGAGATGTGATATTGGTAACCCCAATATCGTTGACACAAATGCCAGAAGTGTGCACAACGGGAGCCGTGTCTTCCAAAATAAATGACATAATTAGCCACATAAGACCCAAGGAGTTGGGCCGACGTCTTGGGTTATTTTGTCAGGTACTTGTGCTTGTACTTTCATTGGCTTGTAAGACAGCTTTCAATTTGCGCAAATGCACTCAAGTTGCTCCTCATATCAGCATCTCAGGCGACAGTCAATGTATTGTCGTATTATCCTTATTGACTGGCTACCCATCCGCCCGTCCATCCGTCTGTCTGTCTGTCTGTCAGTCGCTTGGTTGGCAGGCTGGTCTGGTGCCTGTCTGGGAACGAGTTGGCTTCTTATTAGACAGCTGCTTGCAACTGCTAGACAAATATTGTCTCTTCCCGGGATTAATTATTCACTATTTCACAGCCAAGGGACGGCTCCCTCTAATCAGGCCATTTCGGATTTCAATTTGATTGAGTGGCCGGGCGAAGATATACCATATTCATACATGGCTTATGCATTGTGACTAATTTATTGATATGCCGCATTTAATAATGGTAATTAAGGCGTTCCGTAACCGAGTCGGGCACACCTAATGAGTGCAGCACTCACGTGCTCGGGGTGCCATAACATTTTTTCCTATCCCTGCGCCATTTCCAGCTCCAATTAGCTGCAGTCGGATGCAATCCTTGCGGCGCTTACGTGACACCAGGATTTGGCACACAACTTCCACCATAAAGCGCTTATTCTAGCTAATTTTCATGGCGCAGATAAGGCGCGCGGCTTACATCAACTTCGCTGGCAACTTAGTGCAAATTAGTGGCGAACTTCGGGAATCGGATTCCAGCTAATCCAATCTAATAGCCATAATGTGGAATATGCAGGGTGGGCAAAAAAAAAAAAATGCAGCAGGCACATTTGGCACAATGATATCGCTGCGGCTTTTGTTAATATTTATTATTTATGGCGACAATTTGCCAAACGTTTCAGTCCGATGGCCGATATGAATCGCTGAAAAAAAGAGCGGGAAAAATCGTGGCAAACAACTTTGTGTGCAACGATCGGTGAGTCAGCTTTCAACACAACCAGCGCGCCCCGTTGCAAGGCTACAAAACTTTGGCAAAACTTTGGCTTAAACAATTTCACGCCCGTGGATGGCGGCCATAAAAGTGCAGCGCCAGCAGAGAGATATCGGAACGTAAAAAGGAGCTGCTGGCCGGAACAAATGGCCAACTTTAAGAATTCCTTTTTCCAGGGCGCCCGGCATTAAGTGCAGCAGGCGGGCATGCAGTGCATAAAAGGCAATAAAATGCAATTATCTCAAACGGCATAACTGTCCCGTTTTTGGCAACGCTCGCCGGCCCCATAAATTGTCGAGGCGTGTGCCAAAATGGCAAGCCGGGATGCGCCAGGATATGAAAGGATAACAAAGGACGGGGCAGCTGCCAAAACAGGACAAGAGAAATCAGTGAAAATCCGGCTTTCTCTGACTTTGATCTAATTTGAGAGTCGATGCCCTGGCATTAAGCATTAAAGCCACTCCATTACACTTAGTATGCGGAAAAATTAAGAGCTGCTGCATTTTAAAGAGCCCGCCAAAGTTACAACCCGCCACGCCTGGCCCGCCCCCTCCCTTTGGCAATGTTTGCAAATGAGCACGCCGCCATTTTCCATTGCACGTTGCACACTTTATTAGTTTTCATACGCGCAACGTTCGCCCCGTCGGCAAAGGTACAAAAGTTTTGCCTCCCACTTCTCGCAACCCCAAAGCCACCCCACGCCCCTACCAGACCTACCAGAACCCGTTCCTGCAACGAGCATCGACCGTGTCAACCATGCGCAAGTCAAATGCAAAACATGTAACTTTGGGCCCATGAAACTTTTGCAACAAAAGATGCAAATTTCGCCGACCCCCCGCCAAACGTGAGCTGTTCCCCAAGGGGGCGGCTCGGGGGGTGTGCCGCTCCATGGCGGAGCTGTTTAACGGTTTAATTTTGCATGCAAATAATTAGTACACCCCCCCCGAACCACCCAAAACCCATTGCCAATACATGGCTGGCTTTAAATGGGCGATGGCAGAGCGATGCGCTTGGAGGGCAATTTAAAAGTTTTCATATACTTTCCGTGGCCGTAAAGTGTGAGGGAGGGTGCAGCGAATCGGTTATAGTTGTCGGCCAGCTCTTGCAATTAGGTTTTTTAACCCCAAACGAGTGATGCCATCGATGGGAATTCAAAGCATTGCGCATACGCAGTGTTGGCCAAAAGTAACCCGTGTGAACTTTCTGCGCCATTAAGCAGCTGGTAGCGGCTCCGCAATAATCAAAGGAAGTTGTTTATTAAAGGAAATGCCCCACCAGCGGCATGTAATGTTAGTTTTATGAGCACGTGTTGCCATTTTTATGGCTCGCTCGCCGAAATCCCAACACAGCCGGTTGGGGAGTGCGGTGCAAAAAGCCACAACAAAGTCTCGAGCTCCGGCTCATTCAATTAGAAGGCATCTCGAAAGTTGCAGAATTTAAATATTTCTTGCAACACAGAGAAACCGCAGAGACGCAGCCATAAGGAAATTCTTTAATATTTTGATTAGAAGTGCTTGCGGTTAGCCGCTAAACGCTGTTCGCTTCTCCAACAGCCAGCCTCCCCCCGTTTCTTTTGCCACTTTTTCCACCCATTTCTATTTTCGCAATGCAAAATGATTTTATTTGACAGGCATTGTGTGGTGTTGCCACACGAGGGGCGGCAGGATGGTGGGGCACGAGGCTTCCCGAAAGTGTGGAGTGCATGTGAGCGACGGATGGACGGGGGAGGTTAAAAATATAATTTCGTATGTGCACTGCAGCTGACTGTGTGGGGGTGCAAAGCGGAAACGTCTGTGCCACATCCGTTTCCGCCTTGATGGTTATAACTTCTTTTTCCGGCGCTGGCCAATCAACGTTTCTGTGGCCAGGACTGTGATCCTGGAAGCAGCTGTTGCCGTTATCCCGTTCCATGTTGTTTTTTGCCTGCCCCCAACATTTGTTATTTCTGCTCCTCTTGGCCGTGTGCGTTTGCTCGGTAAACTTCTTTCTTTCTGACAGCTGCACTTGTTGTCCTGCTGCTCGGCTTAGCCCCCCGTGCGAGTACCGCACAAGGACTGCGACCTGGACACTGTCGAGTGTCGCAAACAATAACAGACACAAAGGTGGGACAACAAGCAGCAAAGCATGCGGAAAAGGAGTCAGCGTAAGCAAGTGGGCTCCGGCTGCTCGAAGATTGAATGACCAAAGACTCCATCCGATGGCCGGGCATTAACCGATTGATATGGGAAAAGTCTGTATGTTGACAGGCTTAAGCTGCGCCGAGAACAACAATTCAGGCAGTGCAACCAGCTCTACGTATTGTCTGGCATTTAAACTACTTGACTTGTTGACTCTTTTCCAAAAGACGATTAAATACTTAGCATTAGTGCTTGCAGTGTCAGTTGCTGCTGGTAACTAGCTTAAACTAAAGCATTTATTAAGAACATTATTAGGATTTTCTCACCGCAAAGTTTTGGGAACTGGTCTAAGAGTTTGCATCAAATTGAAAGTTGAAAACTTGTCTGAATTGTCTGAATGCTAAGTCTGAATTTAGTACTAAAATGTATTCCTTGTTTAAGCATAACTACTACCTATAGATATAAACATCTCGCCACATTTGCTGCTTGTTTTTTGGGAACAGTGAAAATAAATTTGGGGCACTTGCTTTTAAATGCCGACAAACAATCAGCATTCACCTGTGATGACGTCTGTTTGATCTATCCATTTTCATTTGCATACTGTTGGCCCAACACCTTCTCCGCATACATATATGCATACAGAGTGTGTATATATGTTGGCCCGATTGTGGCTGCATGCTTGGGGGCGTGGCCGAGCCGCCTAGCCAGGCCAATTCATAACAATTGCGTTTCATGTGCCGGCAACTTGACACTCAAGTGCGGCATGCCAACATATTTGCACTTGAATTGCCGAGCAGCGAGTTGCAACTGCAACTGCAACGGCAACGGCAACGGCAACTGCAGCAGCACTGCCAGTTTATATGGAAATTTTTACGTTCACGTACATTTGCATGCACTGGAAATGCTGGAGGCTACAAAAAAAAAGGAATATTCCCGCCCTTGGGCCAATGGGTGCATTGTATGGAAATTGCCTGGAACTCCGGAGGGGAGTTACGGCCCACAGATGGCAATCAATTTGCCGGATGCCGAAAGTAATTCGCTTGCAGTCTCAAAATTCCGAATTACAGTTTGACGAGCTCTGGAGCCCTGTGCAAGGGAAATGCTCTGGCTTAAAGCCACCGCAACTGCAAGTGGGTTAACTTTAAGGCCCCTTTGATGTGACTCGGTGGGGAAAATTGCATCCGGCTGCCTTATCTCGCCCCATGAGCGTAACGAAAATAAAATTGTCTGGCAATTGCCTGGCAAACGGCAAACGGCGCCCGTGCCGGCAATCGCGTCAAAGTTGCATATTAGCATTTCAAACGAGCGGCAGTTAGCCGAAAAATTGCTGCCAATGGTCGCCAAGAAAAGTGCGCCAAATTGGAAGGTGTAAAAAGGCAAAAGGACCCCGACAAAAAATTGGCCAAAAAAAGGGCAGCCAGAAAAGTGGGGTGAAATACGAAAATCCTCCATCTCCGAAGCACAAAAGAAAGCCACTTAAATGCAGATTACAATAAAAGGAGGTGGTGGCAGCTTTTTGCAGCTGACGGCTTGGGCTTTGGCATTTGGCATTGTCTTTGCACCCATTTCGACTCCTTTTTTTTGTTTGGTTTTTGTTTTTAGTGTGTGGCCTACAAATCAAATCGTCAGACACAGGCTGAGGCTCAGGTTCAGGCTGGGGATCAGGCTTCGGGGTCCTTTAATGGCCGCCACATGCGAGGTCTCTAAAATAATTCCCTAATGCTTGTCACAGCCATTACGAGCAGCTAACAGCCAACAGCCAGGACTCAGGACTCAGGACTCAGAAGTCGGCATCCAGGAGCTGCTCCAGCATGCAAAATGCAAATGTTGGCGAGCAGGTGAATCACTCAAGCGGCTCACGTACCCGGGCAGACGCTGTCTGCAATGGAAAATGGAGGAAAATGTGGATGGAAATGGTGGGAACTCTGGCGGTGGCAGAGTGCAAAACAAAAACGCTGAAAACGTCACAGAACGATTCCCGCTGCCAGCACGCATGACGAGCAGCTTTCGCACTCTCGTTCCCAGACTGCATCCTGCTTACGCCGCTCCACTGCATTTGAGTTTGTTTGGCCGCCAAAGGAAAGCCGCAGGCAGTCCTTAAAGTGCCAGCAGCTTAAACTGCGGAGTGAATTTACTCAAAAAACTAGTCTTACCACAAAAACAAAAACTTCTTGCTGCAATGTATTTTGAGAAGTTCTTGAAACAAGAAATAATTTACCAACACCCTAAATTAACAACAAGTGTAACACGGTGGGCCCATAACCAGGCTTCAGTTTAAAAATTTTAGATATTGATCCTTGAATTCGAAATATAATTTTCCCTTATATGAAACACAGGTAGAGAAGTACCCCAATCCCATTTCAAAGTTAAGAAAAATCTATGGAAAATACCCCAGAAAATGGCTCGTTTTAAGAAGCAAGCAAAGTTGGGTTATAGGGTCGTTTTCTAGGTTTTTCGATTGTATCTTGGCAATGCAACTCCTGTAATGGAATTTTACACTTTGAAAAACTTATGAAGATATTATCTATCGATCGTCGTTTACCGTTTTCCGATTCGATGCATTTTGGCCAAGAAATGAGTTCGCAAAGCTGAGCATACCAAATCGTTGCAGCTCTAAATGTAGAAACTTAATTTGTGCAAGAAATATCTGTTAATCTGTATAGAAATGTTTGCTTCACGATCCTTTCATTTTGTCAAAATAAGTTCAAAAATTGCGTGGCATACCTTAACCGATAGATATATTTCCGCGAATCCGTAGATGTGCCGCAAAGCTCCATGTGAGCAAGAAATAAAGAAAAAATTAAAAAATATACAACATTTAGTAATCTTCGAAAACGCTCGTTAATTAGTGCGAGCCGCAAGCGAAACTGTTAACATTCAAAGCCCACTCAGATATGAGCGACTGGCAGCAAAAAACTTCAGAAATTCTATAAAAATTTCCATAATTGATAGCCTGTGAAAATGAAAGTTTAAAGCATTCCGCAATTGCTCTATACTTCCTGTTTTTTATGCTCGTCCTGCTTTTGCGCGCATCCTTTTTTCGGTGGGTGGGTGCTCGTTTTGATCCGATTTTCCCCCGTCCCTGGTCCTGAAATCCCAGCAACTGTCCGCTGCATGCCGTGCACCCGTTTAATAAATTGCCCTCAATTGTTTTCTCTTTTTCGGTTGCGTGCATCACTGCACCACCAACGAATTACCCGAACAAGCAACCCACCGACCGACCACCAAGCAACCAGCCCACTGGGATTTCGGCAAATTATTTCCGCTTATTGTAAATGATTTGCGCGGCTTAAAGCTAAAGTTTATTTACCCGGCTGTGCGGCTCTGTGTGCTGTTTAAATATTTCGAACGCCTTTGATTGCGCGTAGCGAGTGCGCTGCAATCTCGGCAATTTTATTTGCGCTTTAAGCAAATTCCGGCAAGGCAAAAGTTGCCACAAAGTTATTTCATTAGCTGCAGCCGGAGCTGACACCGAGGTGCTCCACAGGACGATAAGGAGGAGGCAACAAGGCAGGAGGCAGGCAGGCCTGGTGGGGAGTCCTTTAAGAAGGATTTTATTAAACTTCAATGCTTGTTAGTTGCTTGTTGTTTGCAAGTTTTTTCCTTGTTGATATTGTTTCTTGCACCTTCATTCCAGCGAAATCAGAGCGTGAGCCATTTAGAGAATAACTTTTTTAATTTCCTCACCGTTGTCCCTGGAGCAGCGCTCTATCTTTATGCCTTCTGTCTGATCTTTCCGCATCCATCCACACGGCGTATACTTAATGCGACTGTCAGCAGTGACGACAAATGAAATGTCCCACCCACCGACTCACCGACCGACCGACTGTCCTTGACAAGTTTATGTGTGCATTCCCTAAAAACGCAATTTGTTGCCGCCCTCCTACGCTAGCGGGCGGCGGGAAAAAAAGCCAGTAGACCAACTGACAGAACGTATGACCAAAATAACTTTTAATTAAGACATTTGCAGAACCAGAGAACGGACATATTAATTTTCAACTGCCCGCAAACAAAACTGGCACATGAAGATGCCAGCTCCGATGGACAGACGCTGGCAAAAACTGCATGCAAAGTGTGCGAAACTTGCGAAAACAAATTGAAACTCAAATAAATGTCTATGCAGATGCCGGGGATGTGGCTGCTGCTGCCTTGCTAATTGTTAGTTTTAAATATTGAAAATTGCTCAGATAAAGTTTTGCTCGCATGCTGAGTGTCTTGTGTCCTACCTTGCGGACAGTCGAACCAATTTGTTGCTGTCTGCCAGAAATGGGACAACAAAAGGAGACGCATTGGAAAATGGAAAACTGCAACTCTCTAGTTGCCGAAGAACAAACTTTAGGCCAAAATTATTTTGGTTTGATTTTAATTTGAATAAATATGGATGGGATAAAATTCAATAAATTAAGTACAATAAGCTGCCGGCTAACTAGCAACCAAATTCGCATAATGAACATGACAATCAATTGAATCGAAAAATCAGCCGAAAATTCGATCCCCAACTGAGTAGCAAAGACAACGCTGTTTGATTCCCAGCAAATTGGTCTCGTCCTTGTGGCGCAGGAACATCTGGTAGTCCATCAGCTGCTTGGAGTCGAGGGGGCCCCAATCCGAATGAGGTTTAGCCGAATTACTGATCCTGCACTTGAGCGAACCCTTCGGTTGTTTGTAGTTGGCATGACAGGCCCAGTAGAACAGCTGCCCAATAATAAGCCCCGAAATGCACCAGCCACACACTGGAAATTCAAATGGAAATTATGAGTAAATCATTGAAGTTTCCTAATAATAAACAAAGTACCTCTATAGTGCAGGGGAAACTCCTGTCCATTGTAACTCAGGGGCTTCATGGTCAGCAAAGTATAGATCAAGATTATCACCATTACCATGGGTGTGACGATGGACCAGCAGATTCTATAATACTTTGAAGTCTTAATGTTCAGCATGTATTCTGCATCCTGGCAGAGCCTTTTAGTCCCTGAAATGGAGAAGAGTTAATTGAAGATTATATTTATTACTGGCACAACTAAACTATGTTTGTTTCTTGATTTTTATGTCGAATTAAAGCAAGTAACCTGCTTGGCCTATTCCTGCCCTGTAACCAACCACAAACTGGATAAACAAATTGCTTTAAACTACCAAGTTTGTGGGAAAAGCTAACTTTTGTTAGAAATTCCATTAAATCAATGATTGAATGTAAATTTAATTGAATCTCTTTTGCCATACTTGGCAGATAGGTAACTGATAGGTACGTTCTTACCGTAGATCCAGCCCACGGCAATCAGCTCAAAAATGGCCGAAACCAGTGAGACGAAGGTGACGCCATGGAAATCCAGCAGCGTGATGATGTGCTGACCTCCGGGAGTGATGTAGACCAGACCCACCAGGAATCCAATCAGCGAGAGACCGACCACGATGAGCCACAGCTTCAGATTCACGAACTGATCCTTTAGGACGGTCATAATGCAGCTGACCATGCCCACATTGCCCACGCCCAGCATGAAGAGCATGGCAAAGAAGAGCAGCGAGAAGATCTGCGGCATCACCTTGAACTTGGCTATCGCCTCCGGGTACGAGATGAAGGCCAAGCCGGGCCCAGCCTTCACCACACTGGCTATGTCCTTGGTGCCCGACTCGTGAGCCAGATTGCCGAGAATCCCGAAGATGATCACACCCGAGAGCAGCGAGGTGAAGGTGTCCAAGGTGGTCACTATATTGGCATCCCGGTAGACATTGTGGCCGAATCGATTGTACGAGGAGTACATGATGATCACGCCGAAGCAAACGGCCAAGGAGAAGAAGACCTGGGTCACAGCGTTGTACCAAACCTGCGGCTCCAGGAGCTTGTCCCACTGCGGCGTCAGGAAGTACATGACCCCGTCGTAGGCTCCTGGCAAGGTCACGGCCCGGATGAGCAGGATAAACATCACCACATAGGGAAATAGGGCCAGGAAATAGGCCGCCTTGCCGGAGCTCTTGACCCCGCGAATAATAACCAAGGTCACTGTTAGCCAGGACAGGCCCAGCATTAGGGCCAAGCTTCCGCTGGGATACCCGATGCCGTCCGCGGTCAGGTCTTTGGTCTCGTTCAACACAATGCGCTGCAGGTAGAGCTGCGTGGAGGAGCTGAAATTGCGCGACAAGGGTCCTTGGAGTCCCTCGCCCGCGGCGGCGGCACTCACGCAACCATCGCCCCACTCCGGACGGCAATAGCTCCAAGGCAGCTCCGCGGCGAATGAGTCGAAGAAGTAACGCAGGGTCAGGGCCATAACGGAGGCATAGTACGTGGCCAAGACCCCGAGGGCCAGCAGCTGCGCATAGCCAACACCTGCAAGTGAAATGGCATAACTACATGTTAAAAAGAAACCAAAGTGGGAGAGCCCTATAGAGACACCTACCTCGCATGAG
This sequence comes from Drosophila ironensis, assembly GCA_021223825.1. NCBI lineage: Eukaryota > Metazoa > Arthropoda > Insecta > Diptera > Drosophilidae > Drosophila > Drosophila ironensis. The sequence goes on from JAJJHQ010006038.1 coordinate 356,274, forward strand.
TGGGGCAAAATCAAAGACCTGGACAATGCCGCGACTCGAAAACTGTCCCAGAAGCATCTCCATGTAGTAAATCGGCTTGCCCACCACGAACAGGACAATCAGATAGGGCACCAGAAAGGCGCCTCCTCCGTTTTCCAGGGCCGTGAACGGGAAACGCCACACATTGCCCAGACCCACGCTCAGGGCGATGCAGGACATCAGAAACTCCACGGAGCTGCCCCAATTGTCACGGGCCTTTTGGTCCGTCGAGGATTCAGACAATTCCAAGGCCATCGGCAGCGCGGATGGCTTTAGCAGCGCCTCGCCACTGCTGCCACACTGGGAATATATAAACAAAGTTGAATTACTCAGTTTTATGTGTATAAGAAATACAATTAAGCACAAACTCATAATGTATTGTCACTTATTTGAATTAATTGCAATGCCGAGCTTTATAAAGGTTGCTTGTTTAGTCAACTGAATATTTTTTATATGTCGCTGCAAAATTATCTAGATATTATTGCTGAAACATTCCCTTAAAATAACTGAGAGATTTATTAGGTAGCATATCCTCAAATTTAAATTCTAATTCCTTGAATTTTGTGTTGCATTTAAGAGAGATTAAACTAGAAACAATTGCTGTGATCTCCAATGGATTTCCACGAGAAACTCACCCTGCTGGCCTCCAGTTTCGAGAGGTCTCCGTCCGCTGGGGTCTCCGCTTTCAAATCTTTCATCGTAATGCGTTGCTAAGAGGCAAGGAAAACAAACACAAACAATTACTGAAGAAACACAATTGGAGGCGCCAATATTGTATGCACGGGGACCACTCGTTCTCAGACGGTTCTCGGAATCGATTTCAAATTGGACGGCGCTTCAAATTATTTTGAAACCGAAAACGCTGAATTACGAGCACTTTGCACCGGCACTAGCCATTTCGTCTGCAGCTGGAATATTTTGATCAATTTTCAAGCTGATGCAATAGTTTTTCGCTATTTCAACAGCCTAATCCTATGGCAATTGAACAAACGGCGGGCAATTGTTTGCCAAGGCACTAACCTTTAATTTATTTATGTTTTGATCAAGTATTACATATGTTATGTCAATGGAACAACAAATTTTCCATTGACGTAACATATGTATTCCAAAGTTATTCCAAACAAACTTTCAAGATATTTATTTTCCATTGATTTTCCATCATATGTTACATATGTATTCCAAAGTTATTCCAAACAAACTTTCAAGATATTTAAACTATCAATATAAAGTTGTACTTGAGACTTACTTTACTATATATTTGACTTATTTAAGTTACTCGCATTTACCTTTTAAGTGTTTCTTGACGTGAATAATGTAGAGGGGGTTTTGTATAATGTTATCAATCGGAACCATGGACACAAAAACACAAGGAATCTGCTTATCGTAACCAACGTTTTAAAATTAAACACTTGTCTTAAAAACTTGTTGAACTTTGAACTTATCACTCTTTTGTTTGGGTGGTAAAAACCAAATGTTTGCAAACCGAAACACAGAAATAAAACACCACCGATTGGGAACCGTTGCCTTGCAAGCTCCCGTTTATGAAGATCTCTATTGAGCTCCGATTTTTCCGGAGTTGCGCGCCGACTTTGCTGGGTAAAAAGTGTCTGGAAACTATTAAGGGATCGATATCGGCTTTTATAGAAGCTTCTGCGTCCAAGCCCGAGTTGGGTTCAAGAGAGGAAAGAGAGTTTGAACACTGCAAAAAATCTTTGGACGAGCTTTAACAAAAGTTTATCAAACTTTTTTTGCAATCGGATATGCCATAACCATGTGTAAGTGGGACCATCTTGTATCGAAACCAGATGTAAGGAGAATAGTATTATAACAATCACGGTATAAGCTAAGCTACCTTTAAGCGGAGATTGCTTAAATTTTGTGCAGTGCATGCGAATCTTCAATCAGACAGCCAATTAAGTCGATTGAAGACGAAAATGGATTTGAGCGGTCTCAATACTTTGATTTTCACTTAATTAAAATTAATTTTAACCAATGTTTGTTTTAAAACAAGCGCTTTGATTGAGTTATTGGAAATGTACATCGAATCAAAAGGTTCAAGGCCCTCATATGTCTAATGGAAATTTATAAAAAAATAGATTATACATCAAATTCGTGAAAATATGCATGTCCTACAAAAAAATCACGTTGCTGGCTTTTAGGCGCATCGCACTCACCGCACAGAAGCTAAGTGCTATGACACCCCATGGTGTTTTACGATCATCACATTTTACGATCTCAACGACATCTCACATGCGTTTCATAAATAAACATTGATAAACTGCAATCGTTTAAGACCAGTTAATTTATTTAATCTCCCACAGACATGAATTGGGTTATTTCGTAGCTTATCAAAATGTGTTTAACTTTTATTTATGCGCGCATCCGTTGCTGTGTACACTGCTTAGGTTAAATTTTAGCCAAACAACAAGATTTATGGAGATAAGAAAGGGGGCTAGAAGTTTTGTCAGCGCTTATCGAAGATCCAACCGCAATGATAACCTTGTCATCCATAAAAAACTCGTACCCGCACCCGTACCTTTGCTATCAATTTGGCACGGCCGGAGTCCCAGAACCTCATCCAAATGACTGCGAAAATATATATTAAACAATACAAATAATGTAATTAATTATATTCCAGACTGCACAATAAACATGAGCTCTATAACATCTCCAGCAATGTTTGTTTATACATTGTAGCCATCGCTACTATCTCTATAAATGCGGCACATATCTTTATTTCCATACCTTTTTTTGATGAAACTGGTGTGGTTATTTATGTATTTATCTATGGAATGCACCCACTGGATCTGAGTCGTTGACCCGCCACCACCCATCTGCGGTTGTGATAACCGCACCACCCAACTCGGCCCAACCGCTCAGTTTTACATAATAATTCGCTGCGTTTCATTCGATTCGATGGCCCAGCTGGCAAAGTCGCGAATTTCCGCTAATAGTTCATGTCAACTTCGATTCGACAGGCACATAGCGAGATAGTTTAAAGCAAACATATCCATCCAGCCGCAAATTCTGAGAATCCAAACAATCCAAAAACGAACCGGCCCAAAAGTTGTGTGTCATTGTGTCTAGCGAATAATTTAGCATCTTGATGAGGCCCAAAAACGAGACTGAAGGTTTGAAATGAATCGGAACAAACACGCCGCTTGTTATATATATTTCGGTATATGTTTTATGTGAATGGTTCTTTAATAGGCCCCCAAATGCAAGTGTGTACGATTATCTGGCTATGAATATTTATCTGTTTGTTGTCTGCTACTAAAATAGCAAGATAAGGCGGCTCAGGTGGCTGGTAACCAAGTGGAACTAAAATGATTCCATCGGGCAATGAATGCATGTAGGTTCTAAATGCCAGATCAAATATTATCAAATATAAGGTGGGATATCGAAGGTGTTACCTTGTTTGTTCCCAGTTGTTTTCCCTTTTCGCATTTGTGTATGCAATTATCTGGCTGCTCCACAATAATCACATTTGAACCTTGCTTTTTAATAATAGACCATATCTGCGGTAGAACACAGATTGAGTGCAACATATTATACTCATGTGATCAATAAATGATTATTAAATTTGAGTGGCAATTATTTATAGGCATTCAAATAATTCAAGTGCCTTTGGTTGCCGTGATTTGATAGCCATACAGCCCGAGCATGATAAGCCGAAAAGAGCTAAATAAATAATCTCAAGAATCAACACTTGAAATCAAGTGGAATTTCCCGCATAATCTAGGATTTCTGGGTTCCACCCTCGGAAAATCACTCGGGTGTCACTGTGCACATATCGCAGCAACTATATTACTATTACTCCATCGATAGCGACATATCCACATATCCATATCCACGCATGCCCCTGCTTCCAAACCTGTCGTCATCGCCTGTGAAACTAGTTTCATCTCGGCTCCCTGTTGCCTGAAATTCAGGTGAGCGTGTTTCTTCGGGTTTCTTCGGGGACTCAGGCAGGCAGGCAGGCAACTGGATGTTTATTTAAACTTGCTTAGAATCTGCAAGATCTGAACCCATAATTAAACATTTGTACAAATATTCCAACCCGGCCCAGCACCAGGAACTGGGCTAATACTTGGTAGCAATTAACATAATTCCAATTGCTATGTCGTCAGATAAATTCCACTGCAAATCAGGAAAGGCAAGGCCGAAGGAAAGACTTAAATCAACATCAATATTAATGGGTATATTACAACGCAGAGAAAGAAAAACATCAACTAGTCTAGGAAACTGGATTTATTAAATTAACATTGATTATGTTGCAAAACAAAAATGCATACAGCGAGCCACAATTGTTTGTGAAATTCGTTGGTTTTTATAAACCAATTTTTTTATAAACCTCAGATGCTTGTTTAAAGCATATCCATATCCACCCATGCCTTAATATAAATTGGATAAGGCAAAAAAGACATATATATAAATTCCATTTCATACGCTTTTTATGTGCTGGTGTAACAAAATATTCTGTATATAAAAATCAATGATATTGCTTTCATGTTTGGTTTATTTTGTTTTTATTATACAAATCCTTTTCACTCATTTTGTTTACGCTAGTGTTATGATATGTAAATACTTTTTTTCGATAGAAATCGCTTATATTTTTTTCCTGGTAGTTTTACTAATTCTTCTAATTTCTTTGTCATGATTCAGAAACATAATCTATTCGTTTCATGCGAAACGTTCAGGTAAAAAGATACGATGTGAACGTGTCTTTTCTGCCAACTCAAGGAAAGTACCCACTTTTCTCGGTCAAAATTTTCCACAACGATACCCTTGCGCTTCGATATCTTTTATCTCTTGAGAAGACCCCTCACAATTTCTCTCCGTGTGGCCGCTGCTCCTAAGACAAAGAAAGGCCGGACCGGACCCGCGATAAGACTCGGATCGGGAAGAGATGGGGCGGGACTATGACGGGCAGAGAAATAGAGAAACAGTGCGAGACCCGAACGAGAGTCGCTGGGAATTCGTACGCTCGCTCATGATGCTAGCCCATATAAATTGGTGCCTCCGCAGGCACGAAAATCAGTCGCACAGCGCACCAGACCAGGCCACGATCATCCCGAGAGCTGCTTTCGTTACCCAAAATCGACAAGCCGACACGCTGACCAAAAATAAACCAAAGTCATCGAAGGCGGCCGTAAAAAACAACAAAAGTCTGCAAGAAATAGAAAATTAATTTTCCATTTTTGCTGCAAACATATCGGCAAAGTGACATTGGAACTGCGTAGTCGCGTTCGTTCGCCCGGGACAGTGTCAGAGTCCAGAGTAGGAAGCATCTTTCATGTCTTGCCAAAATCTTTGCAGAGCAAACAGCTGCCGCCATAGTCCGAAAGCGGCAATGTCAGCACTTTAACGCGCGCAAAAACACGGAAAATTTTAGCCAGATAGTGAAAATATATCTGAGGCCAAAGTAGAGCCTAATAACTCGCACAAAAGTCATTCGGAACGAAAGTTTTCGCGCCAAACAAACAGTAAACAGACGGGAAAAATTGATTTCGTTAGCCTTTTGCCAGCACCAACTGCATGGGTAAAGTTATGAGAGTGAATTCGTTACCGCCGCCCGCCCAAAACTGCCACGCCCACGCTCGCTCCAAGCAACAACAACAAAAACAATTGAAATTGAAAAAAATCGAAATCTATTTTATGTTCAACAATTTGTGCAAGAGAAAAACTTTAACGGAGTATAATTTATTGACACTAAAACAAAGTCCGGCAAGTGGGTAAATTGCCGTCGTTCAACCTCGAAAACCAGTGACAGTGATCGTAAGATTTCAATCAGCATAAAGCAAAACATAATATTACCACCAAAAAATCAAGTTCAAAAAAGTAAATCAAATATTGTAAATCGCGTAAATCCGGAAACTTAGGCAACGTCTTGGGGGAGTGAGTGTGGGCTGGAGGATCGATCAACTATCAACTACTAAACAGGTGAGTTGGAACAATGAAATTAGGTAAACGTAACCCTTTGCGGGGAAGGGCTATTCTTGGGTTCCCATCATAAAACTAATAATTACGCTCGATGCCTGCGCCTAATAAGAGGATCAATTACACTCCAATTGGCGTTTAATTAAGCTGCCCATAAGCTGGGCCTACCCAAAGATACATAATATCACAGCCGGTTCACAGACCCACAATAAAGTAATATGCATTTTAAACAGCAGCGGCGGCAGCGGCATTCAGATAATTACAAAACAGTTTAATCGCCAACAACAATGGCATGCCACACCCGAAGACGTGTGAATTTCGCATTTTGATAAGCTAACGGTGTAGATTAGAATGCAAATTATTTCCTCCTTGTCCAGTTCAATCGGAATCGAGAAAATCCCCGAAATAACCTTGACCCCATTCGCGTGAATGATTCACACTCGCGCCCAAGACGTCAAGAGTTGTCAACGGCGAGGCGCGCTTATCACGACTTCCTAATAGTAACAGGCAATTAATGCCAAGCGGTGGCTTAATTAATTTGAAATGTTCATCTGTTTCGGTTTTTTGCGTTGGATTTGTTTTTTGTTTATTTATCGTGTTTATCGTATTGACCTAGTCTGAGGCGGCCCCCGGCTTCTGCGAATATTCATGCATATTCAAGCAAAAAACACTGCCGAAATAAACGCCGGTCATCTAACCCGTGACCGATGCTCTTTTGCTTTCGATTCCCGGAGAAAGATACAAAGACAAGTGCCCCCCGTATTTACACGATACCCGTAATATATCAAAGAAACACCCACCCAGATGACCCGCAACTTGTCTCAATTGAATGACACTCGAGCTGTCGGCGTACAAATTAGATGTTTTGTATTTTAAATTTATTCGGCGCTTTTATTATTATTTTATTCTGGTTGTCGGCGTCGCGGGGCAGATAACAAGATTTGGTCAATGGCTCAAAGACAGCACTCGGGGGCAGGCCAGACCTGGGTCTTGAGATACACAAATAGTGAGCCAGAGCATAGAGGTTTGGGACCGCAAGTCGCAGTTGCGATTTGGACACGCGACGTTTTGGTTGTACGAAAGTTCACGCGCCGTTTGCCGATCGGATCAGCAGATACAATTAAAGCCAATAAGCCGCATAAGCCCCGCTGGTGAACCGTAAATTGGCAAAAGTGTTTGCTCGCAATAATTCAAAAATGTGGCTAATTGTCAAGTTCAAACAGAAGTGAAATTGAGTGCAATAACGAACTGCAAAGCGACTGAATTGATAATTGTGATATTAGTTAATTAAGTGAAAAAGTACGTAATAGGAAAGTAAATAACTTAGCGTAACTCTGCCAAAAATATTCCCAAAGATTATCAACCCACGAATTTACAATGGAAACCTTTTTTATTATACTAAATCGATTCCACTTCTGAAGAAGTCTGGTCTTGTCTAGTCTGATTTGCATTTATTTAGGTTTATGAACCCATTTCGGGATTTGCTCAGAGGCTTGATTTTGATTTCGCCTCCGCCACCGCGATAAGCGATTCGAGTCACAATTCACTCTCGTTTTTCTTTCGCCGTGATTGAATTTGTTTGTAAATAAATAGCCTCTGTTCGAGGGACGCAGTGCAATTGAATTGAAATTGAAACTCGGACACATATTCATATTGATAGACGCATATTTCCCCACTGCACTGTGCCAATTAATCGCAGATCTTTGACGCTTCTTCGACGTGCCCCACCAGATGTTTCCAGTTTAATCGGTTCAATGTCTCGCTGTCTGGGAAAACATCACGGTTTTGTTCTTAGAGCTTAATTGCCACAGATAATTAAAGATTGCGATTGCGAAATTGACACCAGATATTACCCAAATGACAGAAAGTTTTTCCACAAAAATGAATAGGAATTGCGAGTTAAAAAGCAATAATACGAGTATATTGCTAATAAATAATTAAAATAGTGCCCAAAACTGGGCACTAAAACCAAGCTTTATTTTAATTGGGCACTAAAAGCAAGTGCAATTGTTCATTTATCTCTATTTAAATTGTGTTATTAAGTCATTCGCTTTTGTACCAGCAAATTCTCAAATTATAAACCTTAACATATTTCATATTGTTTTTTCCCGCTTAGAACCGCGAATCCTTGGACCAAAATGGTTGGCGTCACAGCCGATGCCTCGAAGGCGGACCAGATGTCCTCGGCCAAGAATCCGATGATCAAGTACATGCTGAAGACCCGCGAGAACCATGCCAAGGAGCAGGAGCACGACTACTCGCACGTCTTTCGCCGGAAGACGCGCTTCGAGATGTTCCGACTCTCGGCCATTGCCATGGCCATCGAGTTTGCCTACGCAGCGGAGACGAGCTTCGTGTCCCCGATCCTCCTCCAGATCGGAGTCGATCACAAGCACATGTCCATGACCTGGGGCTTGTCTCCACTGATTGGATTCTTTATGGCTCCGCTGCTGGGCAGCATTAGTGATCGCTGCAAGCTGAAATGGGGTCGCCGGCGTCCCATAATCTCAATTTTATCGTTTGGCATATTGTGCGGCTTGATTCTTGTTCCCTACGGCAAGGACCTGGGTCTCCTCTTGGGCGATGCAGGATATACCTATACGGAAACCGCCTTCAATGTCTCCTTTGCCGGAGACGGGTCAGTGGCCGCCTTGGTCTCGGAAGAAATAAACAGTGGACCCTCGGCCTCGGACTACAAGTTTGCCGTGATCCTCACGATTTTGGGAATGGTTATGCTGGACTTCGATGCGGACACCTGCCAGACCCCGGCACGCACCTATCTCCTGGACATGTGTTTGCCCGAGGAGCAGCCCAAGGCCATGACCATGTTTGCTCTGTTCGCTGGCTTTGGCGGAACCATCGGTTATGCCATCGGTGGCATTGACTGGGAGACCACAAAGTTTGGCAATTTCATGGGCGGCAACATACCCACCGTTTTCACAATGGTGACGATTATTTTCGTGATATGCTACTCCATCACGGTGACCACTTTCCGGGAGATTCCTCTGCCGCTGATCGAGAAGGATGAGCTGCTGCGTCCGCTGTCCGAGAAGGCCATCACAAAGGAGCTGAAGAAGAAAAACGATGCGATCTACTACATCCAGGAGACCACTCAGTTGGAGCTGCAAATGTCCAACGATGATCCCAAGAAGGTTGAGGCCCTGCAGGGCAGTTACCAGAATGGATACTCACCGGCGTTGGAGAAGCCAAGCAAAGTCGAGGATGTGGAGACCCAGTCGACGTCTTCGGAAATGGATGCCCCCGTCACACTGAAGGCCTACCTCAGGAGCATCTTCGTCATGCCCTACTCGATGCGCATGCTGGCTCTGACCAATCTCTTTTGCTGGATGGGCCACGTCACGTACTGTTTGTACTTCACGGACTTCGTGGGTGAAGCTGTTTTCCATGGCGATCCCACAGCTCCTCCTAATTCGGAGGCTGCCCTCAACTACGAGGCCGGAGTTCGTTTTGGCTGCTGGGGGATGTCCATCTATGCGTTCTCCTGCTCCATTTACTCGCTGTCGGTGACCAAGCTGATGAAGTGGTTCGGGTAAGGTGTTTATGCCTCAATTGAATACCTATAATCTTATTCCATTTTCCACCGCCCTTTCAGAATTAAGGCTGTCTACATTAGTGCAATGATTTACTACGGAATTGGCATGCTCGTCCTGGGCTTGTGGCCCACCAAATGGGGGGCCTTGTTATTCAGCACCTCTGCCGGTATACTCTATGGAACAATCTTCACGGTGCCCTTCATTTTGGTGGCCAACTACCATGCCAAAAATTGCGTAAGAAAAACATCAAAAACCTTTCCTTTTATTACTTTTAAATGCTATATTCAATCCTACAGTTTGCGGTGAAAAACGGTGAGACTGTGCCCTTGAAGCAGGCTCGTGGATTGGGCACAGATGTGGCCATAATCAGCAGCATGGTGTTCATTGCCCAGCTAATTGTATCGCTCTCGGTGGGACCCCTCATAGCCTGGATGGAGACCACGTGCGCGGTGCTCTTCCTCTCGACCTTCCTATCCTGCATAGCGGCCATATCGGCCCTGTTCGTGCTTTACGTCTAGGACGATGATAGAACTATAAAAAACTAATTTTTTGTCATTCTATATGAATATTTTGCGTAGCTACAGAGCCACAGCAAACTCTGTATCTTTGCCTACTTTTTGGCTGTATCTACGGCTGCACTCACAACCTTGTGGCATACTTTAAGCAGTTGAAGAAGCGTTAACCTTACTTGTATTCGTTTGCATATTATTATAATTTTATTATTTTTTATAATTTTCTTATAAATAAAATACACAATGTGACTCCTAATCTACTCTCCCTGTCTCTATAATTTCTTTCAGCCAACAATGAACTGAAGGGCGGATATTAGCTTTTACGCTCGTGCATGGCATTCAAATGCAACTTTTAATTTCCTCGAGTGCAATTTTTTCTCTCCAGCTGCTGCCAATTTCCTTTAGCAGCTGCACACTAGGTCCCGTCCTTTGGAATTCTTGTAAGTGTCAGAGACACATTTCCGTTGTCGCCTGAGTGATAAATAGCATTTAATAATTTTGCGAGCGCACAGCGCCCAGCTTCTTGTCTAGAGTAAAGCAATTAAGTCACTCCTTTCTTGGCCAAATAGCATACATTTCGCTTCTCCGAATGGGCAATGGCAGTGGCAAAGTATTAACAATAATTGGGAAATAAGTAAAAAGTATATGACTCATCGTTTCCCGGGAGCATAAGTCATTGGAGAGTCGTAAAAAAAGTGCTAGCGGAGGTAACGCTGTCTTAATAAAACTAAAAGAAAATAAGACAAAGACACATAGCAATACAAAAGACATGAAAAGTGGAAATGGGCGACAAAAGGCGAGCTTCTCATCAAATTGAAAATAAATTCTTCACGACAAGTTGTTGAGCAAACACACTAGCGTAAGTATCGGCTTTAAAAACTTTGACAATCGGGCAACGAATCGAGTCGCATGGCACACACGGCGTATGCGTAATGCGAGCTTCTTTCCAGCATTCCCATTCCCATTCCAGGGGTACACTAAAGCGCAAACAAATTGAGTTTATCGGCGGCTACAAATCTACAGGAAGCACACAATCATCCATCATAAGACCCAAAACCCAACCCATATCTGTCCCATTCCCTGTCCCAGTCCCAGTCCCAGTCCCACCATTGCCTTGAGTGAGCACTAAAAAATATTTACATTTGTCTTGAGCTCATTTCAAAATCCGAGCCAGCAATCGCTAGGGGTTTGCCGGCAAATCAACAAGCCACGTTAGTGTCTTTGTTCCGTTTCGCTCAGCTCTTGCCTTTGCTTCTGGGTCTGTTATGGCCCGGTCTGCTCTGTTCTGCTCTGCTCTGCTCTGGCGTGTGTATGTAATAAGCCAAAATGCAAAAGCCGTCGCAAATCAACAAAGGTAAATTCATTTCAGATTTGATTTCCAGACCCTGAAAAGGGAAGCACGTGCACCATTTACCTCCCGCTTCCCATTCTCCGCCTTGGCTTCCGTCCCGTATCCGTATCTGCTGCCTTTTCCGATGATGCTGACGATTTGTGACGCTAGTCCGCCATTCGATGCGTGCCGGAAGTGCAGCCCCTCCAAATACTGCCAGCGAATTCCGCATGCCAGTCGAAAAGCATATGCATTAGCGTTGTTTACCTGGTGGCGCGAACGCCCGATGGTTTGAGATTGGTTCCGCGGCTTCTGCCGCTGCTCCAGAGATATTTGCAGGATATTGCCAAGGCATTCGCTCAAATCAATGTGCAACTGTTGCTACCAGCTACACTAAGAGAAGGCTAATGAATGAATTTAAGTAGAAAATTGTACCATTACGAATGTATGTACTGATTATAATGATAGGAACTACAGAATGGGCCAAAAAGAACCAAGTTAGAGGCTCCCAACATTCGTAAACATGAAAAGGAAAATAACAAAAGAAGATCAACAATGTTTTGCTAAGGATTAAGCCTAATCGAATAAGGAATTCATCCACGATATATTTAATCCTCATGATAAATTAAGCCCCTTTCATCTTTCAGTGCATTCAAATAGCAGTGCACTTAATCAAGATTCCGGCGAGGGAATTATTGAGGCATCTATAGCACTTGAATGCCTATGTGTTGCATGTGCTATTGGTGGCTGGCCAGTTCACCGACCTTCAGATGCAAGCTCATAGCCATTTATTAGAGTCAAGACAAGGCTAAGACCCCTTCAGTATTCATTACGGTTGGTTGGGGGTTGTGCCCCCAGTCAGTGGTCCTGACACCTTTTGCTCTGGCGCCTTCAATCATAATTTATATGCAAATTATTTTGGTATGAATTTTTTGCTCGCCAGCGACGCTTAACTTTTAACTCTTTTATTTTTCGGGCTGATGTGTTGTGCTGCTGCTGCTGCTGCTGCCGCCGGAAGCGTGCCGCCATTTTATAAACATTTTGCGGAAATAAAAATGGCAGTCCAAGGCATGAGAAGAAAACGCTGGAAAGCAGGAGAATGGGGGCGGGGGAAAATAAATGCTTTAAGGGTTTCCGCTGGTTCGCTTCGCCGCCAAAAGTGATGGGATGTCAAGTCGGGCGACATGTGCAATAAAAGGGAAATAATATGCAAATGCAATTATAAGCAACTGGCTGCGATATGAGCAAGAAATCCGCATCCGCATCCGCGCCCACAACCCACATCCACGTCAAGGGAAGCTGACGCCTGCCAAGCACAAAACCGCAAAAAGTTTTGCATTTTTTTTGTATTTTGTGCTTGGCGCATTTTCAGTTAACTTAATTTTCATAGCATAAACAAGCGGATCTCATGAGAAACGAGAACGACAACGGAAAAAACCGCTTGAGAGTGATTGGATTCGAATTTGAATATATAGTATAGCATTTTGGTGAACGAATTTACGAGGTCGATTAATGTTTGTGGCAATTGCGCTTTTTAAATTGCAACCAACAGTAGTTGGAATAATAGAATGCTTCGATAAACTTTTGCCGGGCAAATCAGGGAAACTAACACGAGCCATAAATTAAGAAGGCGACGCCCAGTACGACAATGTCCCCGTTCAAACATTTCCAGTAGCAGTAGCACCAGCAGCAGGAGCAGCAGGAGCCTTGCCTGTTTGATGTGAAACTTTTGCCCGGACGTGGACCCGGACTTTTGGCCGTCCGTTCGTCTCTCAGCCGGGCAGACGGTCGGACGGGCGGGCAGCCTGCCTGCCTGCCTGCCTGCCTGATACATGAAATGTAATAAATTTCGTTATCTATGCATTATTTATGTCGTAATTTGGTATTTTAGCCCAAAACAGAAAAATGAAAAGCGTCGAGCAATGGCTGGATGGCCGACCAGCCGGCCGGCCGTCTAGCTGGCAGGACATACCATCCAACAGCAGCTAGGACCACCGAGCTGACAGCCCTGGCATCGGGTCAACATTACACATTTTCGCCAAATGGGTGCGAGTATGAAGACGCATAAATTACACTTGCAGCAGCCGCCTGCCGCACTTCTGATGTGTGCAAAATATATATGTATTTTAAATGAAATTTTTCGCCACGTCCAATGAAATTTATCCCAATCCAAAACCCAACATCACACCCCTTTTGCTGGGGCTGTAGCTGTGGCTAAGCGTTGCTAAATTGGCCTGGCCAACAGTTCACTGCCCGCTTCAATCAACTTTATGCCCCAAAATCTTAATACGGCCAGTGGGCAGTGGGCCAGGCGGCAACATCAAAAGGTTTGATTTTTTCACATTTTTACCAACATTTGCGGTGTGTACAAAAAGTAACACACAGATGCACACGCAAATAGTTGAATAAATTAAAATTTATTTGATCTACCATCCATCAATCTGCATAAAGTTTTCGGTTTCGCAAAATATCCAACGAGCCAAAGGTTAGCTGAACCACAATTAATTTGTTGTTTACTGCCCCGGAATCGGAGGGGAGCGATGTTTTGTTTGCCTTTTAAATAGGGGAATTCAAACGCAAATGCTGACCAGGACGAGGACCGGGACCCAGTTGCGGTGGCCATCGAAAGGGACTCAAAAACTTGAGTGCACTTCCCGCACTGGCTGACATTTAGAAAGCCAATTGATTTTGGCACTTTCTTGGCATTGTTTATTTTACTTATTGAGAGTGTCTAAGATATGCATTTGCCACAAGCTCACACACACGCCAGCTCGATGGTCTTCAGGTTGAGTGCTGGGCAAAAGGGACGCGGGAGGGGGCGGCATAAGCCATGAGCCAGTTGGCCAAAAGCAGAACAAGAAGATGCGGCCAAGAGGAATGGTGCGGAGGCGCTGAGGGCGGTCGAAGGCAGGGACTTTGAGGGTGAACAGCTCACTCTGCATGTGAAAGCGGTGTGAGGAAAATTGCATGAAAATTTTATTGGAATTTCTAGATGTTTTATATGGCAACGCTTTTACATGACTGCCTGCCACCGCCTGAGCCTGAGCCTCTGCCTCAGCATGTGCATGTGCCTGCTCACAAGGGTGTAACCCGAAGGAATTCCTAGGGGGTTTCGGAAATCATATATCACGGGTTAATTTCACCAAAATTTTACCCAATTTGGATGATAGCTTGGTAATTTTGAAACTTCTTTTAAGAGCATTAAATATTCATCAAAATTAATTAGTTTTAATGATTAGTTTTTTTTTAATATCTGAGTTTTTACTACACTTTAGCAATTTAGAAGGGAAACTGAGAGTTCTCTAAGGGAACTATTTGCTATATCCTTGTCTATTATAATGATTTTCCATTAATTTTAGTTAATTTTATAATAAAACCTAAATTGATTGGTAACAATAAAATATATGATGTGAAGCCCTTTTCATATTGAATTTCTTGTATCGATAAAAATTGCATCAGTGTAACCACAGTGTTTGGTGTGTTGCATGAATGGCTAACCCCAAGCCCCCTGAGACTTTTGGGGGCGCCCCTGAAGGCTGCTGTGTCTGCTGCGTTGTCTTCAGAGCTCGACTCATGGGGGTGCTGGCAGCAGCTACTTGAATTTCGCCTCAGATGCACTTACGCAATGTTTTTCCAACATAAATTGCATTTTCTACTATTGTCAACGTGGCGTATGAATAACTTTTGCAAATAACAACAGGAGGAGCCGTGGCGGGCGCAAGGAGCGGCAAGGAGCAGGAAGTCACAGGATGGAAACTCGGTTATTGGAGCTGCATCGGCCCCAGCGACATGCAATCGAAGTGCATAAACACTTGTAGTCGTGTCTGTGGTGTGTGCGCTGTAATTTTAGTAAGTACATGATCTTTAAATATATGTACAGCGAGCAGGGCAGATTGCAGTCAAGCCACCTTCTTCATTCTCCATCTCCATAAGCTCTCATCCTTTCTTTTTTTTTGTTTTCTGTTGAGGATTTTCTTTTCAGTTTCCAGGATGTGGGTGGGTGTGCATGGGCCGAGAGTACTTCTCAAAATGCATTTAACTCACTTTGTCATAGTCCGTAAATTTGAAATGTCATGGCGACTGTCGACTGTCGACCGGCGTACAACCTTGTGGCTTTCATATGACATGGCACACACACCGGGGACAGGGAAAAAGAAAGTGCAGTTCCGAATCTCCGGGTCCGGGTCCGGGTCCGGGTGCAAGTCCGGACCTGCCTGTTGCTCCTCCTTTTTGCTAAGTACATGAGGGGGGCGGTATACTGGCCGCAGGACGGGGGCGTGGCCCTGCCCCAAATCCGAGCCAAAAAGAAATGCATACATGCTACCACTCGCATAGTTTAGAGAAAAAAGCGAAGCAAAGCCGGGCTGAAAACGAAAACCGGACAGTCAAAAGTCAGTCGCCAGTGACAGCAGCGTTGGGGACATTTAAAAGCCAAAAGGCTGATAAATGAAAAAGTTGAAATGCGAAATGCAATGCGAAATGTGCTTGCCCTTAGTCTATTTGGCTCGCAACAGCAGCCCCGTCCCCCGTCCCCCGCCCGACCCTTTGGCCATGGAAATGCTCTTTACAGTTTTTTAAGCAGAAATGTAATTTAAACTTGCCGGAGGGCAGCACGAGGCCGTGATAAAAAATGAAAATTATATGCTTTGCGGCCAAATTTGTGCATCACTTTAAAACCAACGCTATCCGGCATTATTTAATTTCCACCATTTAACATTTGCTTAATCGCATTTATTTGAAGGACCACCGGAAGGATCGCCTTTGAGCGAGTTCATTGACTATAACACAACAAAATGACAACAAAAAATGGTAAATTGAAGCCAGCGTTTAAATGAAATACCCGCTTAAACTGTCAGTCGCTCGTGTTCCTTAATTAAGCAAGTGCCAGGAGTCAATTTCACGGGTGAGCCTGCACACTCGACGCTTAATTTATGCCGCCGGCCCTCAACTGAAAACCATTTTGGCAGTTTTCAATTTAAGCGATCGATCAGTTTTTAAATCCGATGCGAGGCTATGCTCACCTGCCGCACCCAGCACTGACCGCAAATAAATTATTTCTTATCAAACCGAACTGGCCGCAAAAGTTTTTTGTCTATGCCGGTCTGCAACATTTCCCATCCATCTGCACGGCTCTTTCTTGCACAGCTCTTTTACCTTTTTTGTCACACGATAATTTGTAGAAGACTGTCGTCGGAGCCGTAAATTGTCTTTGGCAGGCGGGCTGTCTGGTTTTCCCCCGCTCTTGGTCTTGGTCTCGGGCTCGGGGTCACTCTCGGTCTATGCCAAAAAGTTTTTAGGGCCATAAGGCGAGGGAGCCGGAGGAGGTGGACGCAGTGTGGGATGCGGGCCTGGGTCAAATCAACAAGCAATTGTTGCAGATAAAACACGTCTCAGCAGGCCCTCCCGCCGGGCTGCCTGGCCAAAGATTTCAGCTGTATAAAGTTTTAATTTTATAAAAACAAACTGCATTCGAATTCAAGCAAGGGCTAAGGTTGCGTGGAGGCAGGTTTAATGGGCAGGTTTCCAAAACAATGCGAAACATCATAGAAGTGTTTGGGCATAAGTTCATAGTACTTATTGGTTCAAATGTATCACTTGGAAAGGAATACAATTTATAATATTAAATATTACTATATGCTTATTAATTATTTCTTTAAATTTTAAAAACGAAATATTAGATAGATTGTTGTCACATCTACAACTTTCAAGCTTTTGCCATAAAAAGTTCTGCAGGACGGCCACATTTTAAGCCATGTTTTCCACTCTAAATCTGCTTTTATCCTGAAAGCTAGCAAAACTTTCGTTGACTTTTATCCTGAAATTAAAGCTTTTTCCAAGCTCAATCTAAGCTGTGTGAAGCGCACTAAAATATGGTTATAAATATCATTTATAATTATTAAAATAATACTTAAGAAAATATGCAAATCGTTAAATAGTTTTTTTCGTAAAACAATTAATAAACATTTTAAGGTAATATTGTAGTTAAAAAACAAGTAAGAACGATTATAGTCGAGTGTCTCGACTATAAATACCCGGTTCTCACCTGGTTTTTGACACAATATAATACCTACCTACTTTTGGGAGCAACAAATTTTCGTAATTTATTATGTAGGTGTGTATGTTTAAGAGAAGTGTTTCTATGGAGAAACTTGTCATTTTTTCATTCAACGCAACTCATTTTTGTCCTCGATGAGTAGATTTCGGAAAGGTATGGCATTCCGCTATTCGGGCTTTTTTGACCGAGTTATGAGCCCGAAAAGCATAATTTTCGCAACTTTGGATACAAATATCTCGTCCAAGACTACTCCGATCCTGGAATGATGTTTCTCTAAGGATTTGTGGAAAGATTGTCTATCGATCGGCATTCCAACTTTCTCGATTCATTTTTTTTTTAATAGTATCCAGGATGACAAGAACAACAAATCGACGCACCAGAATCGCCAACAGGGCCAAAAGTCCGGCTAGGTCATCCAGGGCCTATGGATGTATGCTTTCTATATCTGTTGATAACCAGATGGGTCAGGTTCACGCCAACCGGAACTTCCATCCACATCAGACCGTGTGGGCGAATTTTAACGGTGCGAAACCACAAAATAATTAAAAATGGGAGAAATGAAAAAAAAAATTAATTTAAAAATATGTCAGCTTTTTGGGTTTTTTAATATTATTTTTAAAAAAATATTAGTTTAATAAAAATATGAGCTTTTTGGGGATTACCCTACGACATGCGAAACCACAAAATAATTTAAAAATGGGAGAAATGAAAAAAAAAAATAATTAATTTAAAAATATATCAGCTTTTTGGGGATTACCATACGACATAGTGGCAGTATTCCTGTTTGCAAAACCACAAAATAATTTAAAAATGGGAGAAATGAAAAAAAATAATTATTTTAAAAATATGTCAGCTTTTTGGGTTTTTTATATCATTTTAAAAAAAATATAATTTTAATAAAAATATGAGCTTTTTGGGGATTACCCTACGACATGCGAAACCACAAAATAATTAAAAATGGGAGAAATGAAAAAAAATAATTAATTTAAAAATATGTCAGCTTATTGGGGATTACCATACGACATAGTCGCAGTATTGCTGTTTGCAAAACCACAAAATAATTTAAAAATGGGAGAAATGAAAAAAAAAAATTAGTTTAAAAATATGTCAGCTTTTTGGGGATTACCATACGACATGGTGGCAATGATGCTAGCGAAACCATAAAATAATTGAAAAATGGGAGACATTTAAAAAATATTAGTTTAATAAAAATATGTGAGCTTTCAGGCACACGCCCAACCCCTAACACGATTGCCAAGCAATGGATTGACTCAGGGGATGGGATCCAGTAGTGCAGTGTTGCCAGCCAGTCCAATTATCGATAACTGTCAGCTGTGAGGGCTGTCACCACTATGAGGGTTGTCAGCTGTGAGGGTTGTCATCCGTTCTTCATTATGCTCTGGCGTTACCCGTTTAAAATGTCTATAGGAATTCTTTTCGTAAAATATAAATACTATTATAGTTTCCAAAATCTAGGCGTTCATACGGACAGACGGACGGACGGACATGGCTAGATGGATTCGGCTATTGCTGCTGATCAAAAATATATATACTTTATAGGGTCGGAAAAGCTTCCTTGTCCCTGTTACATATTTGACATTCGCACGAATTCAATATACCCTTTTTCTTTTTTAAAAGAACCTGGTATAACAATATAATATTTGTCGTCAAAGCTTTATCCTTTTCAAGCACCACAAATTTTACAGGAATACAAGTTAAAGTAAAGATGAAGTAGAGTATGTAATGTCCTTGTAAAACATGAATTTATTGGACCAAAATTTGTACAAGGAAGTAGGAACTCTAAGGATTCTCTAGAGTCTTGGAAGAACTGTTGAATTCCTTCAAAAAAGTTGAATGATCGACGCATTAACGATGCAGGTAAACTGAATATTAAATGCAATGGAAAAACAATTCCAGGGTGAAAATGACTGTCTGCTCAAGGCAAACTTTCAATGCAGAGGAATATGCGCTGGAACATCATTAGGAGCGGCTGTCAGCCGCCGCGGGTTTTTCTGGCGCTTTGGTGTTGTTTTTGCCACTAATTGAAATGCTTCATTTATCAAGCTGCCATTGATGCCACAGCCAAAGCCGCAGAATGCAGCAGCAGGAGCGCAGTCTGCTGCAACTGCCAGTCAGCCGCCAGTCGCTCAAAAAGCAACATCCCCCCTAAGTTTTTCCCCCGGTTTCACTTTTTTTTTATGGACGGGTGAAAGGTTGAGGGGGTGGCGGGTGCGTCGCTTAGCAGTTAGCAGTTTCGTTTACTATTTGCTCGCTTTTTGTTTTCTGTTTGGGGCCGAGGGGTGCTTTGCAATTTCCTCCTGCACACCGAGACAAAAGAAAAATTGTAATGAAATTCGAAACTGCAACAGCAACGGCAACGGAGAACAAGAGTAATAATGGATGAATGACTGAATGGATGAGGGGGTTCGCTTGGAAATGTCATCTAAAATTTAAGCGAGTGAAAGGCAAAAATGATGATGGATTTGTAGGGGCACGTGTGTATGGTTTCAAGTTTCGGTTGCAGCCTTGATTTGACGCATATGCATTTAGTAGTAGTATCTCTCAATCGAATGCAGCTCAGAGATGCATCCGCATTTCCATTTCATTTTCATTTTAATGGAGATATTGATGTTACATATCTGTGCGAGCGGCTGTGCTGTGGTGCGACACGAATCTGTTTGGCTGTGCAAATAAATTTATTTTATTTTTAGCTCTTGGAAAAATGTCATAAATTATCTGACATCAGCATTACACACATCATCATTATCACTGGCGACAACCGCACTCAAACCCCAGCAGAGGACACACACTCTATTCCCCAACCATGGATATATGTATAGTAGGATAGGGATTTTATCCGTGTTAGAATGTTTGTGAACGTCGTTTGCTATCATTATAATCGTCAAATATTTGTATATGCTTGAGCAATATCCTGTGAAAATGCAAAGAGCATGAAATTTAAATACAACGCCGGCAAATGGAAAAAGGCAGCTGCTGGTGCTGTCTCTGTTGGTTTTGCCTTGGCGCTGTGTGTTTGCAGCAACTGTCAACCTTTGTCACTCAATTTGCTTGTGAAATACTAATCCAGTTAGGGGCATTGGAGCTGCTCCGGCTTCGGCTCCGGCTCCGCTCCGCTCCGGCTCCCTCTACCGCTTCATGCTGCCTGGTTTAATCAGTGAAAATGAGCAGAGACAGGCGACGGAAACGTGTGCGTGTGACTGCAAAATTCCATTTCCGGTGCCACAGGCGCCCACACACACACACACCCACACACACATCTTTTTCCCGCACTGCCTCTCAATTAACAAAGCTAAGCTGCGCTAAAAAATAACAATAACAATCGCAATCGCAATATATACGATATATAGTATGTGTATGGGTTGTGACGGTGCGGCCTCGTGAGTTTATGATGACTACGCAATGAAATGAGGCCAACCAGAAACTCATTCAGCCATCAATCAATCAAAGCGCGCGCCTTGCTCCCTTTTCGCCTTCTCGTTCACAGCTTGCTTTTATTATCAGTCAGCAGATGCAAGTCGATGGGGATTTGGGGGTCAGGGCTCTGGCCGGGAAAGCGAGTGGGAGTGGTGGTGGGAGTGGGTTGAGCAGGTCGAGCAGGTTGGGAGGGCGGCAAACTCCAGCCTCATCATCATCCAGCATAGGCAAATCCCCGCACGCTCACAAAAACTTGCCAAAGCAGCGCGCACAGTTTAATAAAATATTTATAAATTCTTCAAACGTAGCCCACGATATAACAACTCACTAGGGGTTGAGCCGGGTTCAGCATCGGGGTTCCTTTCAGCTTTCAGCTTTCAGCTGGCTGGACGCTGTTGTTGTGGGTCCTCTTTTTCGCTTTTCCCCCAGCCAGTTTTCTCCTTTTTTCTGCTCCTTTTGTTTCTGGTTTTTGTTTGGTTAAGGCCAAACCTGACCCAAGCTTCTTTATGTTCCTCGTTTTTTCCCGCTTTTCCCGGGTACGGGGGCGCTTAGGTGTCTGCTGATATCGGGTGTCGGTCCTCGTCTATTTTTAATATTCCAGCAATGTGTCAGTTTGCAGGGCACCCGGGCAACCCGGCTATCGGGCAACCGAGCTATCGGTGCGATAGTCTCCGCTTAATTGAAAGTGATTAAATGCAAATGGATACATTAGAGCTGCCATTGCTGCTGCTGCTGCCGCTGCTGCTCCTGCTGCTGTGCATTAAGGCAAATGATTTCTAAAATATACATTTCCCGTATCCAAGTGATTTGAAAATGCTTTTAATGTGGGCTCCCCCTCGGACAGGCTGCTGACAGGCAATTTAAGTTCGACATTTAATTGTCAAGTTCAATCCACAGAGACCCTTGGCCGGCAAAAATACTATATGCGTAATACCTTTTGAGTGCAATGGTTATGTGAAAGCCTGGTGCATTGGGGACCATGAAATTAATAAACAGAGAACTGTAATTTGCCAGGACAATAACGTTTTTCGCATTAACTAGATAGTTTTTGCAGGAGAGACAAAACTAAAGGGTGCTGGCACTACACAACGACCCTGACACTTCTTTAAATTTTATAGGAACAAAAAAACTTAACATTTACAATAGATAGCAGGTAATTCAACTTTTGTTAATGCATTTCTTGGTAGTTGTTGGAGCATGGTTTTTCCAAAAATGGTTTAGTTTTCACCGGCTGGGTGCGCTTGGAGAACTTTTTCCGGACCCGCATCTGGTAGCACTGTCAACGCCCATAATCTGCAGAGATCTACGTGTGGCATACACACACACGATGCGATGCTGTGGCGGCCTCATCATTTCCTCGTTTTATATTTCAACGCGCCCGGGTCCCGGTGCCGGGTCCTTTTCCGAGAGTTTTCCTGGGCCAGGCCCATTATGGCATTACAGCGTAACACACACGCCTCCATTGGCATACTAAGCAGCCGCATCATCATTAACACTACGCCCAGCGACATCGGCCCAACTATGGAACAGGCCGGGACGGGCCGGGCCGGGCCGGGCCGGGGCAGGCGGGAACGGGAACGGGAACAGGAGATGATGATGGAGCTCCGGCCACGGGACTGAAGCTAACAGTTACACCTTTGTTGCCTGCGTTGCGAGCGGCATAAATTAATAAAAATTTCATGTGCCAAATAATTACAATTAACATGAGTTCTTAATTAAGAGCTTGACGCAGCTTTCCCCTCTATTACCTGGTGTTTCTGCCACTGCCACACTGCCACGCTGGCACTGCCAGTGATGTTGCTGTTGTTGCTGTAATCATTTGCTGTCGTCCTTGTTGCCGTTAATAGGCTCGTTCATTTGCCGCCGCCACCGCCGAACTCCTCCGTCGTCCTCTCGGCCAGAACTCGCAGAAGCTCACCTTTAATGCAATACAACACACTCGGCTGCGCTCGGTGCGGTTCGTTAAATCGCCTCGGCAACATCAGTTTTGCTGCTGCCACTGCTGCTCCTGCTGCCGCTGCTGCTGCTGCTGCTGCCAACTGCCAGCTGCTTTATGGCCAGAAACAAAGGCGTAGTCCGCCGAAGGGCTTCCGCCAGAGGGTTGGCCAAAATAAAGGACCTTGTTGATCGACAAATAAAACTAAAAGGGCCACAACAAATAGCTCTTAAAAGGCCTCTAGAGCTGGCCCCTCAAGATTGCTATTGTTCATTTATTAAGTTTGCAGAACTACACCTCACTACTTAACTCCTATATTCAATATTTCCAAGTTGAAGAGTAATTTGAATCCCCTTTTGACGCCCCTGCCTTGTTTTCGCTGCTGGCTGCTTAATTTTCTGCCTGCCATCTTTTTTTTTTTGCAAATTAAGTGTCGATATTTTATGCCCTGTTCGTTTAATTAAAAATGCCAAAGGTTAACGCATGCGGCCCTCGACTCGTCGCCCTTCCTGCTCCGCCCAGCCACACCCCTTAACCCTGCAGCGACCCCATCACTCGATGCTCTGGCGTTTATGAATTTTATTTATTTTAAGCACATAACTTTGCTCGGCTTTGTGGAGTACAATCTTGTTACTCTGCTCCTGCTTTGGGGATACGCGCGCTGTTGTTGCAGTTTTAAGCAGCTTTGGGAAAAGGGTTAATCAAAGTCAGAGCCAAAGCAAAAAGGCAACACTCTCTGTAAATTAACCCATCCACGGCAACGGGAATATTTATGCCTACCACAGAAAAAAGCGGGGGAAAATTAAAATACAAGTATTTGTGAAAATATTTTATAAATGAAAGCCGCAAAAATTGTGAACTTTATTTGCGAACCCCCTCGCCTGGAGTGAATTTTTTTTTGCTGTTGGTGATACCCGTGCAGGCCATTTAATTTGTGTTGGCCACATGCTGGCCCGGTTCAAGGGCGGGTTAATGGACGACAAGCTGAGAGCTGCCACAGTGCGGCTACTTGATTTTTAATGCAAAGTGAAGGAACGCTTACCAGCCGGCGAGCGCAAAGGGAGAGCCCACAAAAGTTGCGTTTTTGAGTAGAGTTCATAAAAGTTTGACACAGGTTTATTAATAGCTGCTGGTCGTTGAGCTATGCCCCCATCCCGTGAAGCTTTGCATGCCGAAACTATTTTCGGGACTGGCAGCTGGAAATGAGTTCTGACTTCTAAGTCCTGAGTCCTGAGTCCTGACAACTGGCAACGGCTCCGTGCGGCGTAATGATGATGCCGGAAGTGACGCTCGTGTATAATAAAGCAGAGCGAGCGGCGAGCAGAAATCAGTTTTATTAGAGACAAAGTCAGAAGTCAGACGGATGGGCAGGCAGGCAGGCAGCCGTGCAGGCTCGGCATTCAGGTACATAATAAACTTTTAAGAGCGCACATGCGGGCCTATATAATGCATGCCCGGTAATGGCTATGTGTATATTTTTATACATATGCTATAGCCAGTATATGTCTGCCCACGTGTCTGTCTTTGAGCCACCCATAAAACTGTCCAACGCTCGGACGCTAAACCAGAGACACCAGGAGCTGCTGCCGCTGCTGGTGCTGGTGCTGGTGATGTCCTGACGGTGTCCTGGTGCTGAATCTGACGCTGACGATGATGAAAGATCAGACAACGCCCACACCTAACGCAGCCCCACTGAAGGCTGAAGTGCAGGCTGCAAAATAAAGCTGCCACAGGGGGTGTGAGATGTTTGGGATAGGCCACGGAGAGAAAAGGATGCTATTTTCATGGTCTACAAAATAAATACAATTTCTTAAATCAATTAGAACTACTAAGTACAAATAGGATAAGTGTAAAATCCAGAATTATCTAGCACTAAAGAAGATCTGAATTTCCAGAGTGTTTGCATTTGCTGGCAGCTTTCTGCCAGTGCTGGCACACTAAAGTGAGGCAAGCCAAGGCAAACACAAAGGACACAGGACCAGGACCAACACCAGCCGTAGGACCAGGCCGTTGGGAGGAGCAGGAGGCAGCAGCATAGCCAGGACCCAGTTAAGACAGCCAACGGGCGAGAGTGAATGGCAGGCAAACACAAAAAAGGAAAAGCGGCGACTGCGAGATGTGAAATGAAGTGAACTGAAGCCAAAGCCAAAGCCACACTGGAGAGATGTCCCTGCAAGGATGCCGGGGGATGAGAGCTGGCAGCTGGGAGCTGGAAGCTGGTGAGCTGGCTAGCTGGAGAGCTTGGGAGGGATGCAGACAGCCGAGGCAAGGGAGACGGGCGACAGGGGAAAGGAGCTAGGAGCTAGGCAACCTAGCGACCAACTGACTGACATAAATATGTAAACAAATGTCAGAACGACACGGCCACAGGATGCGAGGATACGAGTGCGAGAGCGGGACAGAGCCGCTCTATGGCATATTTGAATGGTGGTGGAGCTGTTATTGTTGTTCAAGTGGCGACGTTGACATTTTGTGTGCTATGTGTCCTGTATGCTGGCGCTGCCACTGCCGCTGCCGCTGCTGCTGCTGCTGCTGAATATGAAAAATGCATGACAAACGGTCCCAAGCACGCATAGCCCAAAAAGTATGCTTAGGTTTTTGCTAGCAAAGTGATAAAATGCCAGGAAATATGAGTAAAAACGCGCAAATAATTCACACACAGGTATGCCATATGAATATGGGGATATAGGGATATAGGGACACATATATATATCTATGTATAGTGTATGCTATAGAGCAAACAAACAAAAAAACATGGCAACCAGCGGCGACATCTCACAGATGCCTCGAAGGCGGTGGGGGCGCTTGCTATTTTTTATATTTGAACAAGGTGAGGCTGTGCGTTTTAATGACGTCATAACTCAAACACAACATCGCGTGCAAGGGCCGCTAACCTGGCCAAAGCCCGAGAGAAACCCAGAGCGAGAGCGTCGCAGAGTTTTGGGAGGAAATCTCTCAGTTTGCAGCTATCAGTTTAACAAAGCTCCAATCTGATTATCTCTGCAGACTCTCTCCCACCTCGTGGTCCCTCTCCCTCTCTCTCTCTCGCCATCTCCATCTCACTCCCTCTCGCTGTGGCCATCTCGCTCTGGCTGCACAGACATATTTCTCACCTGTACAACAGTGCGTATGCTTGATATCTGTGGGGTCCAGGCCAGGCCAGGCAAGTGCGGGTGTTTGTTTACACAGCCATATATTAGTTTTTATTATGAGACACTTTTGATTTTTCACTTGATTTATTAATGGGAATTTATAGCCCGCCAGCCGGGGCAAAGGTCGGATGCATCTAATAAAAGCAGAGCTCTTGCATATTTATAGTATGAATTTCGGGTGCTCCCAAAGAATTATGATACTGTTTGCTATCCCTTAGCCAAAGTCTGGCTGGATATTCATAGTTTCATAGCAAACAAGATTAATGTGCACCCTGATTTATGATTCTAATGCAAATGGCTTCGAGTCACGGCAACATTTTATAAAACAATATCACTTTGTTCATTAACTGCAGCTTGGTAAACGAGTGCATTCAAATAAATATCAATTAAATTGCCAGATCAATATCTGATTGGAACTTTTATACCAATTGTATTAAATTGTAATAATTGGTCTTCTAAATATAATCATTATCTCTTGCCTAGAATTTTAGAATAGTTAAATTAAATCAATAATAAATTCCTTAAAATACAATATTTTAGATGGAAAGTATTGCTGAAGCACAGCATGTAAACTAATCTCCTTTTGCAAACCAAATTACAGTGAGAGCCCTAATTATATTTCATCATAAGCTTCTCATCCAAATAGCACTCAAATAAATATGTTAATCAGTGCGCTTTGCAAATCATCAGCTGCTGTTCAAACAATTCGTACCTGCCTCCCTTTCAATTTCACTTTTTAATTTCGGAAAATCAGCGATAAGCATTTCTTCAAAAACCATCGAACCAAAAGAGACCGCATTAGACTAATTGAACTGCGGTCGACTCAATCGCAAATCAAAGCTCAAACATTTTGATTTTAATAAATTAAAATGTTACCCCCAACGCCCACGCCCACGCCCTCACCCTCACCCTCACCATCGCCCACGCCCCTTCCTGAGCTCCAAAACAGAATAACAACAAGAAAAAAAAACAGAAGGGAAAATAAAACCGTTTGCGGTGGCGCTTCCTGAGCTGCCCCAGCTCACCTGGCCAATTAATTAAGCCGAATGATTAGGCAAATGTGAATGCATATCGTGATTAGGGGCGCAAAACCACAAATTACATGGAAGAGGAGGACAGAGGCCGGTGTGTTGATTTTACAAAAGCCAAGGCGACGACGACGACGCCGCTTTGACAAAAAAAATCCATTATGCTAATTTGTATAAGATCTTTGCTGCTGCTGCTCCTGCTGCTTCAAAGACGCCTCAGTCAGATATACAAAAGCAGATTTTGTGGTTCGCCTGCAATGAGGCGCAAAAAAGGAAAATATTATGCTCACACAAGCAGCAGCAGCGAAAAAAAAAGAAAATATATAAGAAGAAATACGAAACAAGGGAAAACAGCAGCAACAACAACAATGCTGATGGCAAGTGAATGTAAAAATGAAAGAAAAGGTCACGCACTGAAAGCTAAGCAGCATATAAAATGAAAATGGCGCAGACACACACTCGCATGCCACAGAGATCCTTGTACAATAACAGTAAAAATAAAAATGGCAACCACAACAACAGCAGCAACAGCAGCAGCAACAACAACAGGAAAAACAAAAAGCCCAACCCCCTCGCCCTCCCAGGCCGCCCATTTTTCCGCTTTCCTCCAAACTAACACATGTATTTAACCTCAGATTAAGCGCAAGGCATACGCAATATGCGGCGGCGACGGGGACGGGGACAGGGACAGGGACAGGGAAGGCGGTGTTGTGCCGCAAATGGTACGAGATGGGTGGCACCAAAATATAATGTTGCAACAAAAATTAAGTTGAGTGCGTGGTGCGTGGGAAATTGTTTGGTCGTAAGGTGTAAGGAAAATGCACACAGCCAAACAAACAAACATGGCCAGCCAACAAAAAGATTGAAATCTACAAAGCAAACAGAGTGTGTGCGGGAAAGTGACGATTTCGAGGCAGACACAAAAGCGCCAAACGCACAACAATGAGAGGCTAACGGAGAGCGAGGAAAATCCTGCAGCATCCTGCCAGCTCTTCAGCTCTCCAGCTCCGGCGACGGCTCCGGCTCCTGCTCCTGCTCCGGCTCGCTCTCTGCTCTTGGCTTTTCAGGAAATTCCCGGGCAAACGCTTGCGCTGTAAGCTCGACGCTGTTTTTCTTGTTGCTTTTGCCTTTGCCTGCTCAAACATTAATAAGTGTTGCCATTTCTGTTTTACTTGGCTCTTGGATTTTTACTTTGCCTCGCGTTTCGTTTTTTTTTTTATTTTTTTTGCACTACCTGCCCTTTTTGGCCGCTTCACAGCTTCGAGGTTTAAAAATTCATGCAGCACAGACGAAATTATGTATACGACCCCTTGCCCCAACGTCCAACGCCCAACGCCCACCGCCTGCCCGTTTGGGTTGTTGTAGAAAAGTTTGCTGGTCGGCAGGGCTAGAGGAGCCAATTTTCACGCTAATGGCTCGTCAGCTGGCCAACAACAAAGGCAAAAGCAACAGCAACAGCCAGCCCAAGGACCGCGCCCATTACGCGATTTTTGGGGGATCCGAAGCTCGCACAACTCAACATTCAGACCTGGCACTTGGGACACTCCGGGGCTGGCTGGGATCTCTCTTTGGGCTCTTTGTCGCCACCACTTTAAAAATGCAAAACGCCAGAAAGCGAAACTAGCGAAAAGTTCTGGCGCCATTTGTGTTTGTGCTTGTGTTTCTCTGTTTCTCTGTGGGTCACACTAATAATTCAGTAACAGGCCAAAAAGGACCAAACATGCGAAAAGTGAAAGAAACATTTGCACTTCCTGCTCCTTTGTACATTGCCATTTTTTTTCGATTTTTTGTTTTTTTGCGATGCTGGGCGGGTCAGTAGTAGTAACAGCCGTGGCAGCAGGAAAATGTGCCAACTAAAATGATATTTTTTCTCCAGTTTGTTTTGCTCTTTTCGCTTGGGTTTCAGTGCTTTCCTATACGTTTTTTTTTTCTGCCCTGCCATCTTTAGCTAAAAAAAAGCTGGGGTAAAAAAAATGTTGTTGTCGCCTACATTCCGTGTGCTATTCTCTGTACATTTTTGTGTGTGTTTTTGTGCTGTGCACATGCATTTTTCACCATGTCCAGCTGCTAAGTGCGCGCAAAGGCGTTCATGTCCTTGCCACGCCCACCCATCAAGAGCCGGCAGCTGGCGCTGGCAATCCCGCTGCTTCTGATGATCATGATGACCAAAGTGGAAAATGGGACTGGGAATGGGAATGGCAATGCGCTGGCACAGCCATGAAGCGGGCCATGCCGGAGTTAGGTGTGGTGTGTGTGGCACATTAAAAGATGGCACAGAAGCGGCAGCCAACACATGTTGGGTATCTAGGTAACCGGGCTGGTTGGGGCTGGTGGATTGGCCGTGGGAATAGGGAATGCCAGGGCATCGGTTGGCATGGCTCTGCATGGAAACTGGTAAAGGAAAGAGGAAAAACCTTCTCTCAACGCCTTCCTATCCCATGCAGGGCGCTGGCACTCACATGAACATAGAGACACATTTATTGCTTATGCTGCTGCACAGTGGATCGGGAATTCTGGGATTCCCGATTCAGATTCAGAGATTCAAGGAAGCAGAGATCCCAAAATCAAACGAAATATCATTGTTTTATTCATAAATCGCCTTCTAGGAGACTGTTATTTTGATTTTATCTCTAAATTCGTTGTTTGATTACCCGAAAACCAAAGACTCCTTAAAATACTTAAATGAAATACATTTTCAATTTGTCATCGATTGCTGTGGGCTTCGATTAACTATTGTTTTGCTGAAATTTCCAAGACTTTCTGGACGCAGAAATCTCAAATCAAACCAAATATCATCTTTTGTTCAGGCTGCCAACATTCTTATAACTGCTTTATTAATGAATCGGCTTCTAGGATACTGTTATTTCGATTGTTCCTCAAAATGTGATGATTGATTAACAGAAAACCAATGACTCCTTAAAGTACTTAAATGAAATACAATTCAAATTTGTCATCATTTTGCGGGCATCTCTTTACCATTGTTTTGCTGAACTTCCCTAGACTTTGTGTAGATAATTTTTCAATTCATTGAAATGTAAATGAAAATCTGTGAAACACTTTGCCAAATATTCTCCTAATCAACTCGCTTCATTTTGAGTTAAATAAATTATCTCCATTATGGGTGTATAGTGACGGGGGAATTTGTATTCCGATCAGAGGTCCACTGTTTTTGTGTCCTGGTCCTGGTCGTGCTGTTTTACAAATGGAAATATGGCAGGGCACGCCCCCCGTAACGCCCACCCCCCTTCCCAGCCATTACCAGCACCAACAGCAATACCAACAACAATGTTGCCGCTGCTGTTGGTGTTTTTGTTTCGCTTTTGTTTCGAACATTGTCGTTGTCGTTGTCGTTGCCGTTGCCGTTGTCGTTGTCGTCATTGCCCCTACTGGCCCAGTCCCAGAAAACGGCATTGTTGCGGGGCTGGCCCCGATTGTCGTTCTGCGAACGCCCCGAGCATAGACAACTTTAATGAATTTCCAGCGCTTCTCATGTGGCATCCCCCCCCCAAGCGCCCCTGCATCCCCTCCATCGCCGAGCATCCCCGAGTAATCTGGCACAGCGGAGGACGAGATGGAGCCCATCTCGGGGCCAACAGTAGGGTTAAATAAGCGGTTAATTATGTGTTTAAAATTTCTGACATGACGCAGTGCAAATTATTTATTCACATTTTATTTTTAGCAGAGTGCGGCAACTGCTGCTGCTGCTGCTTGGGGGGCTTTTTTTATTTTTTTTTAGCTCTTTTCCTGGCCTGCCTGCGATTTATGGGCATGCAAAATGGTCTGCTCGGCTCCACAGCAATTTAGATACATAAATTTAAAAACAACACAAACAAAAATAACACACAAAGGAAAAAAAACAAAAGCCATAGCTGCACACAGGATGAAAACAAAAATTGAACTAGGTGGCGTATACGTAACGCGAACGCAAACGCAGGCAATCGGCCATGACGTATACGCAACGTGTGCCGCTCCACGTAAAAAAGTGAACAGCAAAGCCCTCGGCCGAAACTTTTGCAAAAGTATTTATCTTTTTAGGTCAAATTTGTAGCTGGCATTACGTTTTATTTGTCGATGGCCACTGGCTACACGGTCGCGGTCATTTTTCGGGCCAGTTTTCCCAGCGTTTTTCAACTTTCCATGCCACACTCTGCACTGGTGACCACTTAATTTGTCCTTGGGCCGCCGCAGTGGCAGCATCAGCAGCAGTAGCAGCATCAGCAGCAGCAGTGGCAGTCCCAACTAGCGGCAAGTGTAATTAATAACTTTGTTTGCATAAGTGACCCCAAAAAAGAGCAGGGCAGAACACAGGCCAGAACAGAGCAGGGCGAGAAAAGTCAAAGGAAGCGAAATAAGAGAATCCGCAAAGTCAAATAAAATGTAAAAAAAAAAAAGAAAGAAATGAAAGTGGCGGAACGAATTTTCCTCAGGCCCCGACAAAGTATTCCCAAAGATATACACAAGCCAGCGTATATATATATATATAATATGTAAAGTTACCCAATTAAGAGTGACATTTTCGGGCGGCTGAGGAAATATTTAATATTTGTTAGCGGCAATAGGTCTCGCTGTATCTCTCCCAATTAGTATGCCATATGGGGGCTTCCGCTCCCGACCCCGCATAAACAATATCTCGGAAGGCAGAAGGAAACAATTTCCCCATAATTTAGCTTCAAGAAGCCTCTGTTGCTGCTGCTGCCGGCGCTGCTGCTGCTGCTGCCTTCGAAGTCGTCGATAATACAGATTATGGCAAAAATATGCAAAACAGCAGCAAATATCGCTGCGAATGAAAACAAATGCCAAGCGAAATCGCACAGCAGCCAAAGGAGGAAAAAATCAACAGAAAACAAGAAAAAACGATTAGGTCGAGTTTCTCGACTATAAATACCTGGTTCTAAGCTTCCACCTGATTTTTACAACATGGAAATACTTCAATAAAATATGAATTTCCCATCATTATAGCATTCAAATCGTGGGCGCACCTTTCATTTACCATTTGCGAGGGCGGAAGTGAGCGTAATCGCGTGATTTTCGCAACACAGAAAGATATTGGCTCTAATAATGTCATATCCAAATTTGAATCCTCTAAAGTTAAAATTGTGGACGCCACAGAATTTTACGGTTTGCGGGAGTGCGAAAGATGGTAGCCGATATGCTGATCAAGAATGTATTTAGCCTTGTAGGAATTAAATATACCCTTGTTGTTTTTAAGAACCGGGTATAAACAGTCAAGAAACGAAAAGAAAGCAGAGCAACTAACGCGCAGCATTCGAGGCGCATTCAAATGAGATAAGGCAGCAATTTTTGGCAGCAGCAACATGCATGAGTTTGGGTGCGGGTGCTGCTGCTGGGGCTGGGTATGTGCGTGCCCCATTAGGCGGCAGCCAGCAATTGTACGCAGTTACGTTTCTATTAAGCCAAGCAACATTCACATCCCGCTTTCCGCCTCGGCTCCCCTGCTCCGGCCCCGTCCTGCCAGCATTCTCGTTCTCGTCCTTGTCCAAAGCCAACATTTTTCGGGCGCATAAAAGCAAATGGAAACAAGCAACAATGCTCGGGAGCTGTTGAAATGCCAAACCAGCGGGATATCCAGTGCCCTCGGAGACGCCCCAAACGGTTGCAAGCCCGAAAAGTATTTTATACAGCGTTTTCCATAAGAAAATTAAATGTATAAATAACTTGGATGTTACGCCTTCAACTTGGGATGTCTTTAAGGGATAGTTGGCAACAATGTGGCCAAAATTACCAGGAAATTAATGAGAAAAGATTCCGTATCCTTAAAGCTGCTTTACCTCAATAATGGTTAAAACCTTGCTAACTAATTTATTTCATAAAATTTGAAATAATTATTAAGCAATTTAAATATCCTTTTTCTGAATGTTGGCTAAATTTAATTGGTTCTTTTAAATTAGAATTTGTTTCAATCTAAGCAAACTCTTCAGTGGAAACCCCCCAATGTTCCAGGGTGTGCATAATGCATACAGCTTTCCACAAAACGAGAAAAAAAAGCGAAAAACCGAGAATGGAATAACACATCGCCCGCAACCACACCGACTAAGGCGGCGTAAATGGAAATTGTGAGCCTTGGCTGGCATTTTTCGGTTGGCAATTTCATGCGGCGTCTTTAAAACGCCATATATTGCTGTCACAGTCACAGTAGCATTCCCGGCTACATCCGCATCCGCCTCCGCCATCCGCCGACCGCCATCCGCATTCGGAATCACATTCACCGCCGAAAGTCGCATAAATCGCGGCGCACACATTTTGTTTGGCTGCCTGACGTTAAGATTTCCGTTTAAATAATTCAAAAATTTGTCGAAATGACAAATTACGCGACTCTGCATGTGTTTCATTAATTTGACGCAGCCAGCTTTTCAGACGGCCTTAAAAAAAAAATTGCGAAGAGGAAAAAAAGCGAGAAGATGGCCGGGATTGCGAACATACACACACGTGCCGAAAGCCGAAACCGAAAAGCTGAAAGCGGAAAAGCGGAAGAGCGGAAAAGCGCTGCGTGGCATTTCATTTTCATAAATTTCGGGGACCGCCACAGCGACAAATGACAACGGCAGACTCAATCAATTTGCGCCCTTCGAGGGACATCCTTGGCTGGAAGGGAATTTCGGGGGCGTTAGCTTGGTTATAACCGAGCATGTATATGTATGGCATGCATACATATATATCTGCGGCTTTCCCATATTGCTTTACGTGCCAAAATTTATGCTTATTAAAAAAAATCAGCAGTGCGCATCGAAAAGTCAACTTGGTTGACATCGTTCTGGCAAAGGACTCGCAGTTCGCTGGCTCCCACATCGCTGTCCTGTGGCCACAAAATGGCCGCCTGGATGTCCATTTGCCAACCGGTCCTGTGCGCCGGCAGGAGTACGTGTGTTTGGCCGGTCCCCGAACGGAAATGTATTTAATGGCCGGGCGATATATATTTTAAAAGCCATTACTGCATATGACAGCAGGAGATACATTGGAGATTGCCCAGATAGCGCGACATTTAAATCTTTTTCGATTCATCGTTTCCAAGCTGGCTTTAATCATTAATTGGCCCCATCGACGTGGTCCAAAGTGCATTAAGCCGCGTTCAAACACCTGTGGTCGCCGTAATAGCCACCGCAATCGATTATGATTCAGCGATGCTGCGAGGCCAGCCAAGGATTAAATCAATTATAAATTAGATTGCGTTTCAACGGAAACTGGAAACAATCACCAGCATAGTCTGGCTTAAATTAAGTTAATTACTAACAAATGGATAGAAATTTAGATTATTTTACAGCTGGCATGAGTGTTTCAATTTGGTAACCTTAATTTTTTGCACATAATTTGTTTCAAAAGGCTATAATACTAAACACTTTTTAAATTTCACTTGTTTGATACCAAAACAATTCCTTGCAATAGATCATATATTTAAACATCTGTAGGATGAAAACCATTTTTAATCTCTCTACATCTAACATTTTGGATAACCCCTCTTAATAGCTCTGTTATTATCTAATCTAAATCTCAATCATATATTCAATACGATAAAGCCATAGAAAAACATAGTTATTTAAATTTTAAACGATATAAGGCTTAGCTGCCATTATTTCACTCAGCGCCCCATAAAATTATTGGCAATTACGCGCCCATCTCGATTTAATTACAGATAAACCCACTGCGATTATGATGTAATATTTGTGATAGGTCGAACATCTGTGCTCTGGGTCTGTGTGTGGATTACATATGCCAAACATCAAGTTCAATTTCAGTGATGAGGAGGCAGCTGGATAAAATGAGGTTTGCCCAGTCAAAATTTGCTCAGTCATGGGTAAACAGATTTGCCCATCAACTGCATTACGCATACGCCATGAGATCCAGTCAGTGCACTCTATGCAAACCAGCCCTGTTCTGGCTGACTGGCTGCCTGGCTGGGTGGCTGGCCGACTCGCTTGCAGCTCAGCCCTCGTGTGTGTGTTACTTTGCTGCTAATACAGTGCTTCGGCTTCAGCTCCCCTGCTGCCTGCCCTATATGTATCCTGACGATTTAGCTGATTTATGTTGATTTGTGTGCGAGAAAGTTGGCAGTGGGAGGCAAAACGATTCCCGGTTGTACACAAAGCGCACACACCCAGCAGCGGCCCCAGCGAAACAGTTGCGTGTGCTTAAAGCCTGCACCAACAACAATGGTTGTATATATGTATACACATACAAACATATACATATATATGCAGGACTTCTGGAGCAGGGCAACCAACTGAGACCTACAACAACTGTGCCAGCAGTGCGATGCCGATGCCGTTGCCGTTGCTGTTGCCGTTGCCATTGCCGATGCCAAAAAAAGCTCTCCACTCGCAGCCGAGAGAAGGTCCTCGTGTCCTGTCGGCAACGGTCGCACCCTGAATTTTCGCGACTTCGTGATGTAAGTGCCAGTGTGCCAGTCGGTCTCTCGGTCTCCGCAAAAAAGTCAAACACGCCCGAGCTGAGTCCGTGAGCGAGTTGTGTCGAGTCGAGTCGTTACCGCCGAGCGGATCGGAAAACATTTTTTGCCAACAGCCCAGGCATAGATACATTTTCCACCCAATCTTTTTTGGTATGGCAGCGCCAAAGCCCAACAAATCTAATCCAAATCTCAACGAAAAACCAAAATAATTCCATAATCCAGTTGACCTCGATAAATTGGCAAAATCGACAAAAAAAAACGAATTAAAAGAACGCAGAACTTTTTGGCAAGCGACTCGCGAAAAGGCGTAACATTTACGGGTGTAGAGAACGCGAGTGCGTGGTGGAAAATCAAAGTCCGGAGAAGCGAGAGAAACGCTGGAAATATGTTTAAATACCGATACGGGGCGAATTGTGCAGGATAAATTATGAAAATTATAATTAAGCAAAGTAGTGCACAAGGAACAGGGAACAAAAACTGTAGAGAAACGACAAAATCGGCCAGGATTCGGCACGCAATACACGCAAAGTCAAAGAAAAAAGCAGTAAATAAATACAAAAGGCAACAGCAAAAAGGAGTCTGTTCCCACTGCAATGTGTGCCTCTATGTGTGCGTGAGTCCTTTTTTTGGTGAGCCTGTGTGGGTGAGCGAATTCGCAGACGCCTCTGTATTCGTTTGTTTGCTTGTGGTAGGCAGCGTCTTCGTGAATTTCATCGTCTTGGCAGCTGCTTTCCTGCCAACCTTCTCCACCTCCCCCTCCCCCACCCCCGAAAATTCTCGCTTTTCCCGCCCCCTTTTTGCACGCCCTTTGCTTTGTTTAATTTTCAAGCAAATTGCTGGGGCGGCCTCGTTGATTAGCCCCGAGGAGAGCCCAAAACCCAGGACCGAGTGCCTAGCCCGCATATGCTTTTAATTGCCAAAAACGTGCCCAGCCACACACATCAACGGGGCGCTTGAGTGCGACAGAGCCAGATGCCAGAACGACAGGGACAGGGCTAGGTAGAGGGGGTCGAGAGGGAGGCAGAGGTCCTGATGATGACAGCGGCCACGAGGTTAATGGCTTAAAGTCTTAGCCGATTCCCAGCCCTGCACATGAATATTTGAATGCCAGTTGACTATGAAATCTGGCCTCATCTCCATTAGAGCACAGAAACAAATTTCTATTAGGTTTTTAAGCCCAAACCCAAATTGTGTAAAATAACGTTTAAATTTAAATTTTAATCTCTCAAATCTAGTCTTAGAATATAACTTTAAAATCTTGCAAAAAGTAATGCTAATTTGTTCTTTAATTTCATGAACCAAAAATTAGATAAATATATTTTATTATGGTAAAAAGCATACATAAGTAGTACATCTCTTTCAAAAAATTCAGATTCGAATACCCTAAAAATTTAAGAAATTAAAAGGTATTTCAAAATGTACTAAACTTGTTTAAGCATCTTAAATAATACAAAATCTCCAACTTTATTTGATATCTCAAAATTGCAATCCCAGATAATAAACTTTTCAATTTCTAAACTTTATTAAGACAAATATCAAAGGATAATATATATACTTTTTTGTAATTGTGTATTTTCAAGTCAATTGACTTCCGTTTAATGAATAGCTAAGCATAGTTGTTTGGGCCAAGCACTCAAGGATCCATAATTTCCATTTGTGTGATGAAAGCTAAAATTTTACATTTATTGAGCCGTTTTCGGGTGAACTAAACCAAAGTCCCCTAGTTTTATTGGCGGATGCCTAATCAGTTTTTTGGGTGCGGAAGGGAGGTCCATGAAAATGTTGGCCTGTAAAATCGGATTAAGTAATTAGAAAGTTGCCAGCCGGATTAAGTATGCAAGTTCAAGTTAAGGACTGCATATTTAAAAGCCCTGTTGTGGGCCATCAAATATGTAGCGGAAAAGCGGGAAAGCGGGAAAGCCGGAGCGAGGGCCCCACAACTCATTAATAACTGTCGTCGTTTCGCATACAATATGAAAGTATTTATGCAAGCCAAACAAAGGCGGTTTTATTCAGAGCGGGCCATCGCTGGCATAAATTTCCCAAGCTGCAAGTGAAATGTAAAATGTCGAATGCGAGCGCACACACGCAACTCTTGCCATTTTAATTAATGTCAAACTCTTATCATTGAATATAAAATATGCAGAGGCCGGGGAAAAATGCGCCGGTGGAGGGCGGCAAGAAAAGCGACTCTCATATGCATACGGAATTTACATACCCAGCCGAGGGGCCGCAGCTCGCATTTTCTTTGTCAAGTTGAACAGGCAGAAAGAAACAATGCTTATTCCCCTCTAAGCCCCCCCGGGCCGTTGCCTTGACAAATCCTTTCTGTCTTTCTGTCCTCTGTCCTTCCCCTTTTTTATTTCCATTTTATTTTGCTTTGGATTGCCGCAAAAAGCAATCAAAGCCAGGGCACAAGAAAACGCAGGCTTACCAATTAACGAGATATGTGCGAATGTGCAGGAAAGCGCGAGAAATTTAGCGAAAGAATAAAAAAGCCAGCGCCCGACAAAAAGTGGCATACAAATCAAATGTGCTTGGGGAAAAACACATGCGAGAAATTTATAAAAACAAAAACCAATACAAAAGGCTGTATAGGCGCGGAAAGCAGGGCCAGAGGTGGCTGGGAGGCTAGAAAGGACTTTGGAGCCAAGTAGCAAGCGTTTATGCTAAACAGAGTGTAACTGCCGGGGTGGCCAGAGCTGAGAGTGCACGGTGACATTTCTGCAAGAAGCCAGAAAGGATAACAACAAGGTGCCACCAAGGGTCCTGCGAGAGAGCTGGCTCCTGCTTTCTCTCTCTTGGCGGGCTTGCAGAAAATGTAGCACACTTTCGCGGGCACGGACACGGGCACGGGCTCGGTCTCAGGCTCGGGCTATTTTTGGCCAACTCTCTGCTCTCGGCGCTCGTCCTTTGCGGCTGCAAAGGCTGCGCTCTGTTCGGCTCGGCTCGCCTCGGTTCGGCTCCTAGCTGGCCAACTGACTGCTAGCCCACTGGAGGTCCTGCCAAACGGTTTTCAAACGCTCAGCGGAGAAAATGTAACGGACGAACGCGGCTGGGACAACTCACAGACGGCGACGGTGCCAAGAGAACCAAAAAAGGAGAAAACTCCGCAAGAAATCTATACAAAAGTGTGTCTGTGTATGTGTGCTTTGCTTTGCTTTGCTTGACTGTGTGTGTGTGTATAAATTAGTTTGCATGCGTGTGTGTAAGGATGTTTTTAGCCGAAGCGTGAAATTTTCAAGCAAAAAGCGACGCGCCCTGATTCGAGTTCCTTGCAAAAAACTATAAAATTCAAAATTACCACGGAGAAATGATGAAACTAAGTGAAATGCTGAATGAATTAAATGTGTAAAACACACTAACAAGCAAATTTCTTGATAACTTTGCAGTGTTTAATGTCAATGAACTAAGCTAAGACTTTAAGACCTAGCAAATATGTCCCATAGTTCCCCGAGAAGCGTAGCAACCGCCGTTCCAAGTTGTAGTAAAAACAATGCCAAAAGTTAGGGCGAGGGCTGGCTCAAGCAAACGAAACACATAAAATGAGCCCAGTCGCCTGCAACATCCAGATCGGCAACACCAGCAGCGAGCAGGTTGCAGCGTCAACAGCAATAAACCAATCCACATCGAAGGCTGGGGTAAAATCATCAAGGAAAATCGAGACACTAGTGACACTGAACGAGCGATGAGATGATGGAGCGTCCGATTGGATGACGAACTCAGAAGGCGAACAGCAAAACGAAACATAAACGGGAAGCTGCTAAAACTGAAACTGAAATTGAAACCACAGCGGAACTCGGAACTCGGTGCTCGGTGCTCGGAATAGAAGAGCTGAAAAGCCGCTGAAAAGCTGAAAACTGAAATCCAAAACCCCCGAAAACCAAAGCAGTGGCAGCCATGAGCAGTGCGGATATTTTGTAATTATTAATGAGCGCATAGAGTGCGGCGGGCGGAGTGAGCGGGGAACAGAGCGATTCGTAGCGGGATATCATCATGTACACGCTGCTGGAGCTCGACTAAAACACTGAAACAAAAAGCCCCACTAAAACACTCACCACACACCCAGTCACGCCCCCCTCCACCCCCCGAGTCACTCAACCCAGGAACAGGAGCAAGGAGCAGAAGCAGCAGCAGGATATTCCCCACAGGACGCAGGAAGGCAGGAAGCAGGCAACGAAAGGCTCAATTTCAAGGAATTTGCAAAGCACCCACACTCCCTCTACCACTACCACTTCCACGACCACTCCCACTCACAGGCACAGGCACATGAGCGGGCATCTCGTCAGGATAGAAGTAATTAAAAGTAAATAAAGGACGAAGGAAAAAAACGTCGCTGGCAAGACAGGAAGTAACCTGATTACGAAGCGGAGAGCGAGAGCAATTAATGCCGCAGGAGCGAGGGGGAAGCGGAAGCGCATCAGGATCTGCCGCGACTCGATCTGAAGATAGCCAGATTCGGGAGATTCGCAAGATTGGAGACTGCAGAAAGGGGAATCACAATTTCGAGCACCCACTCACCACCACCAACCAACCACTCACAACAAACACATGCACTGAAGTACTGACTGAATGCCTCGCTGCCTAAACAACCAACTAACTCACTGACTGAGAGACTTCAACGCGTAAGGAGGGAAGGAAGGAAGGAAGCAAGGGGACAGGGATAAGGATACCGCTAAACAGCAGGATACGGAGCAACAACTAAAGGAGCAACCTTGACTAATAACTGCAACAACAAACAAACAACAACAAAACAACTACAACTTACTTTATACGCAACTAAAAGAAAAAAACCAAAGAAACCAAAAAAAATATATATAAAAAATTACTTCAATTTTTAATGCAAAACTACAAAGAGCCACGGCAGCCATTTTAAATAAGAAACTTTTGCACACTCTCCCGGCTACAAAAGAAACGAAACAAACTTTCAACTTGGAACTTCCGAACACAGCAACCACAGCACCACCATGAGTGATTCAAGAGCCGACAAGCTGGCCCGCATGGCCACCCTGCCCCGCACCCCCCTGCTGACCATCTGGCTGGCCATAAACATGGCCCTGATCGCCCAGGAAACGGGCCAAAAGCACAGGATCCACACAGTGCAAGCGGCGTAAGTACCAAAACAGAGACCAATTATGCAGACTCATCACGCGGGCGTGTTCATTTGCCGCTCTCCATACACCATACACCACATTCAATGGCATTTACTCAATTAGTGACATTTACAACTATCAATTAGGCTAATAACATCATAGACGGGGGCGCAACTCGCCTCTAATTCGCATTAAATTATGGCCAAATAATGGTTAGCATGGCCGCCCCAAAAACTTTGCTACTTAACAGGTTTGGGGACTGGGGCGCCACCGCAGTTATAATAACAATAAATTTGTTTTCGGGCCTGACACTTTGCTGCAGTGACCAAGTGACCCAACAATGCCAGCCCCCTCAGGTGTCGCAGGTGCGTGCCATACGGGTATTTTTTTGTTGTTATTCTCCATACGATAGGTATGGGCAACGCCCCATAAAAACGTGAGCCCATAATTCATGGTAATTTATGATTATTCAAATCATTTTGCTGCAAAATGCGCTCAAAACTTTTCGGCCCGTGCTAATTAGGCGGAATGACAGGCCCCGGGTCCGGAGTCCGGAGTCCGGACAGTGCGAGCTGCTCGACATTTTGAATAAGTGCAGGCCATTTATTAGGCCAATGGCCCAGAGTGGACGGCCATATCTACATCGTCATTGTCACATTTGCATGTGGCAGTCATTAAAATGTGGCAGTGGCCACTGAAAAATGACAACTGCCACTCGATGGGGCTCGTAATTACTCAGCCGTCCCGTACTCAGGGCACCTACTGCCGCTGTCCCCTGTTTATTTGTTTGTTTTTTTGCAAAGACCGACGGAAGGGCCAATTGACAGTTGTCAGCTGTCGGCGCGATAACCGCTGAACCAATACGCCCGCCGCTATACCCTCTCTGGGGAGTCCCCGGCCATTCGCTAGGGGGGGGGTCACCGCAACCGCAAGAGCACAGGCAGCAGGGGACAACACATTCGGACAGCGCAAAGAAATTGCCGCAATTGCGGCATTAGTTGTCAGCTACTGTGTGGCATTCTGTCAACTTAATCACACAAATTATGCACAGCCAGGGCTCTCCGGCTATTTTTTCCTTTTTGGGTTAGCACTCATTAGTAAATATTTGGGCAGCAAACATTTGCATAACATGGCAACCTGGCAATGGCAAATTAGGCAAACTCCAACGAGGGGGTGGCACCGCCGCGGCGAAACCCAATCTGAATCCGAATTAAAATCCAAGTCCGGATCCGAATACGGATCCGTAACCGAATCCGCAACCGTGTCCGACTGCGAATGCGACAGCATTTGGGCTCCGTACAAATGCACGTTTATGGGATTACACGATCGCGTGCTGGGAACGCAGACGAGGACACGGAGATACACGCGACGTGGCATGATGTGGCTTATACTCGTACCAGTGTAGGACTATGAGGCAGCAGCAGCAGCAGCAGCGTTACAAGAAGTCCAAAATCGAAAATGTCGTGGCAAAAGTCAAGCGACTGTAAGGCATACAGAACAGAGCACACAGCTGGGCCGTTTATTTGGGGCAAAGGCAAAGGCAAAGGCGACGGCGACGGCAAAGCTAAGGCAAAGCCGGAGCAAAGTTTACGCTACTTTTTCATGCAACATTGCACAGGCGCCGCCACAAAGTACAAACTATGCAACACAAAATGACAGCCTTGCCGAGTCAAAGTCCCAGGGCCTAGCCCCAATCCCACATCTACACATCCACATCCACATCCACATCCATAGGCACTGGCACAGCCACTGCCCCTCGCAAAAAGGTTAAAGGCCAGAGCGACACAGTTTGCTCACTTTACACGCTGCCACTTCCTGTGCGGCTGGGGCTGCTGGGCTGCTTTTGTGCTTCTATGCTTCTCTGCTTCCATGCTTCCATGCTTCCCTGCCACGCCCTGCTGGGCGTCCCGTTGTGCTCCACTTGCCACACAAGTGCCCACTTCACTTGGAATTTATTGATAGCAGATAATGCCAAAGTGGCAGCGACAAAAGCAAAAGCAAAGCGACCGCCCGTCGTGCTCGGCCCACTATTTCCCTTTTGCCCTGGGTACGGGTGTGTGTATTTTTTTTGCTTTTTTTTTATTTTGTGGGCCAGCTGCATCAACAGCTCGCCGTCGAGTGTCATTGAGCGTAAATTGTTGTTCCTTCACATTTTGAGTATGATTGAAAATATCTACAAACTGGGGGCCAGCCTCCTTGTGAGCGAGCCTGTGTTTTCCCAGCCGTTGCCGTCGCCGTCGCCGTCGCCATTGCCATTGCTGTTGCTGTTGTCCTCTCTGGCACCGCCATTTGCCAATCGCCATTCTACATGCTTCCATCTGCTTTTCAAATATTTAATAAAGCCCCGACAAGGCAGGTCCTGGCTGCCACATATATTTTTTCCACATTTTACCCGGCAAATACAATTCCAGCGAGCGGGCAACTATTTTTATTGGCCCCGCCTGGAGGCGAGAGATATCCGCGCCTTAGCCATCGCCATCGCCATCGCCTGACTCTGGCTCGGCTTTTGGGTTTTAGCCTGCTGCTAGGCCCAGCCTGCCTGCTTGATTTTGCAAAATGTCAAGGACTTGCCAATGCAATTCAATTTTTTATGCATTTACCCCATTTGGTCCGCCCGGCCAGAGCATAAGTTCGAATGCGGAATGGCCAAGGAATTGGATTTAATTTAATCAAAAGGCCAAGCCAATTTTAGGCAAAAGTCAGAGTGGCAGTTCTAGAACAACAATTTCCTTACTTTTAGTTTACTATCTAAATTAAATGTTTGGGTAACAGGAGTTGCTACGGGTTTTTTTGTTTCAAATATTTGCTACGTGCCTTAAATTTTCAAAGAAGTAAGAACTATTTTCTCCTGCATTTTTGTCTACTCGTATATCTCAGAATTGGTTGGAACCAGGTTTAAAAAACTTTCAGTTTACAGTAACAAATTTAAATATCTAGCCTTGTGGCAAGTTTTATAAAGATTGGACAATAAATAATTAAGATACGGGCTTCGCCACTGTCATTACCTTGTGAAAATAAGAACAAGGTATTTAGCTGTCGCGTAATATCGACTACAGGGTTTCTACTTGTTTTT
Organism: Drosophila ironensis; assembly: GCA_021223825.1. NCBI lineage: Eukaryota > Metazoa > Arthropoda > Insecta > Diptera > Drosophilidae > Drosophila > Drosophila ironensis. Next base: position 399,822 of record JAJJHQ010006038.1, read on the forward strand.
AAAAAGCATAGAAAGAAGAATATTTTCCAATGAAATCTATTATAAGTTTAAATTCGAATTACATCAAATGCGCCCTTGCTTTTGTTGAAAAGCAAGATCAGTCTATTTGAACCACTCTTTACCATTTTTCCAAAATATAACTAAAAGGAAAAGGAAAGGACCACTATATAATTCCCGTCCAAATCCAGTTTACTTTTTCCATTTCTTACCAGTGAATCAGTGGCTATAGTAAAGTTGCCTTTCAGCAAGCCCATCAACTGGGGCGTGGCTCAACTTGCTGAACTGCTATGCTAGCTCATAATAGTTAATGTTTCCATGTCCAAGCGGCTTTCCTGTGTATCCCGGGAGCTCACTGATGGCTGCTGGCTGCTGGCTGCCGGCTTATTAAGCGGATGTGTTTATTTTTAGCGACTGTCAGGCGGCTGTCAGGCATCAAGTTATCACTTTATTAAAAAACGCTTACTCACACTCGACCCTCGAGGCCGAGGGCGAGGGCGATGGAGAGGAGTATGGGGCACAGGACAGGATACTTGGAGGCTGGGCCACCCACGGACATTTGGCGAGTGTTTTACTGCGCAGCAGAAAGGCCTAAACCAACTTTTGCTTATCTCTGCGTTGGCGTTTGCCTCAGTTTGCCCGACTTTTTGCAGCTTCCTCGGCTGCCAAGAAATGCGAAATGCGAAATGGAAAATGGGAAATGGGAAATGCCGGAGACAGCGAGATGAAGACAAAGAAAACGCTAAAAGAAAGATAATATTTGCTAGTAGTTTTCGCATTTCCGCTTTGTTTTAACGTTTCACTTGAATTTATGCAATGGCGCGTGTCCAATGCAGCGTATACGTAATGGCTGGCACTCCGAAGTGCCACTAAAAACGACAGCGACAGCGGCGGTGGCGGTGGCGTTGGCGGTGGCAGCGAGAACGACAACAAACAATAACGACAATATATAACGAAAATACCAGCCACACCCACAGGACAGGACTCACACAGGACTCGCACAGGACACACTACAAACGTGCAGTGCCTCAAGATAAGGCAACAAACTGTGGGCAGCGATAAGATGGCGTGGCACTTGAGGCGACACGTTTTGGGCTTGGCTGTCGTGCGCATGACTTTGCATTTTGGTTTTGTTACAGTTACGGTTCTGTTTTCAGTTTTCCTGCTTTTTCCGACATTGTTTTTTTTTTGTTTTTGCCAGCCTTATGCTTCAGTTGTTGCTCCTTTTATTGCTACCTTTTTTGTTGTACTTGCGGTTGCTGTTGTCCTAAGTGCTGGCTAGAAAAACAGAAATTGTTTCCTACTTTACGTGCGCACAGCTAATTGCAGGCCAGATGCCGCACAAATGCACCTACACGCAGGAAAATCGCTGGCAATCGAAATTTTACTTCTTGTGGGTCTACAAGCCAGTAAATGCTTTCCAAATTTCTTAATTATCGGAATATATGTATGATATCTTTGATCTAGCTTGCAAATACAACTATGGTACATTTAAATTGCTTCAAACCTTATCTCCCAAATGTCTTTGCTATGAAAATTGCTATAAGCCTCTAGGTATTACACATTCTTAACTGTAGTTGCCATTATCCTTTGCTGAGTATCAAGTTACCTTTAAGAAACTGATAGGATAAACTCGAGATAGCAATAAGGACCCCATGCGAGGTTTTTTTGCTCTGTATAATGCCATAAGAGGCAACACTTCTGGCGATTGGCAACCAGAGCCTGGGGGGCAGCTCTTCTCGTATTTTTGTGCTCTTTAGCTGCCTCCGATCAATAGGCAAATATTTGACGCCTCAAGTACGACCTATTGACATTTTCTAGTGCACTTAACGACAAGCATGCCACACAAACTATTCACATACAGGACGTGTGTGTGTGTGTGGTGGGGCTGCATAAATTATTTGACAATACGTCGGGCATAATATTAGTTTCACTTAGCCCACGGAGGGAACACATTTGCATATTACGTATACGCCACGTTCCGCCCTGGGAATGGAGCGGAGCGGCAATCGGAAAGTTTTTGGCGCGTCCTTCAAGTAATTTTTATTGCAGGCTGTCAAAAACTTATTGACAGCACCTGCCAGCAAAAGTAGCGGCAGTGCATAAATTAAACTTTAATGGCTAGAGCAGCGAGAACGGGGAGTGGGTTAGTTAGTAACAAACCAGGCGGCAAAAAAAAAGAACCAAAATCGCAATCCACAAACATTGCGCATACGCAGCATTGTGGGGCAAACACCCAATCAAAAACTCAAATCAAATAGCAATCAAAACTTTTTCATTATCAACATCAGACAAGAGGGCCGAACAAAATAAAAACCGCATACCAAGTGCGAGTATTTTCATGTATATTTATAAATAGGCTGCCATTTTTGCCGTCGGCTTTCGCTTTGATGCCCACGCTGCGTATACACAATGGCCCGCAATCGACTTGGGTTAAAGCTCAACCGAAGTCCCCGACGGGGAGCGGAAAAAGGAAAATGGGAAATTCAGGGTGATGGAGAACAGGAGAGAGAGCCAAGTCAAGTAGAGCGGAGCAGAGAGTGTGGGCTGCGGCACGCCCCGGCTTGATTACAAAAATTATGGCCGACTTTTGTGAGCTGCAAAATTAAAATCACATCAAATCAGCCACAACAATTGACTGGCGAATGTGCAAATTGGCCAAAATACACACATATATTAATAGATATACATATACCCTACACATCTATGTATCGGTCGGTATATAAATATATACGAGATGTGCGAAATGAAAGGCAAACAAGACACATGCCAGCCAAATGAGACACAGGACTCCCAAAAAGCGCGCACGCGCGCGCCAAGAGACAAATTTCAGCTTTTGCTGCCGCTGCCGCTGCTGCCGTTGTTTCTGTTTCTGTTTATTTGCAGGCACAACTTTTATTAAATTGTGATTTTGCTCACCGCATCGCTTTGGGGACCCGAGAAACGAGCCCCAGCCGGAGACCGAAAACCGGAGACCGGAGCCGTGGCCCGCGTCTGAGCTGTGTATCCAATGGATTTCTGGCTTCTGCCAGAGTTGGGAGCAAACAAAAAAAAAAAAAAAAAAAAAAAAAAAAAAAAAAAAAAAAAACAGAAAAAGAAAAAAGATAGCAGAAACAACAAACGCGCTTTAATAGCACAGTTTAGCGTAGAATAGACGCAAATAAACAGGCATTGAAGTGCCTTTGCCTGGCAGTCAACTGGCGACGTATGCTAGTGCCTTCATTGCCAGGCACATGCAATAAATATTACATACAAACGCTCGTGTCGGGGCGCACTTGATGCCGCATAAAGCGAAAGTAGCACACACAGACTGTGCCACACTGTGGCACTTAACCTGCAACGACCGCCGAGCGCAATGTCTGTGTCGACTGTCAGTCGCTTTTCCAGGAAACGCTGAAAGTCCTGCCACACACTCACGCCCCCGTCCCTCACGCTTGAAAACGATGCACAGCAACAAATGCTTGAACAAACAACCAGGCTCCACCCTGTACAGTAAAGCCATCTTAAGGTTGACCAATAAAAACTAGGTTAGCCTGCCAAATACAGGAACTTTCTGAGAATTCTAGAAGAAACAGGCAACTCTTTATTGGTTTTATCAATTCTTGTAAGACAATTTTTGAATTTTTTTGCACAAAACTATGGAGTTAACATTACTTTGGATCTATATAGTATAAGTACTTATTTTCTAGCATAAGATATTATTGAAACTCACGGTTTTTTAGTCGAGCGATAAGATAGAACCCTCGCTAGGGAGTTCTAATAGTACTGCTTTCATAGCTTTGTGGCACCGAGGCTCCACTGTATTTACAGATTCACATTCCAATGGTGCTGCCTGACAAATGGGTGGCCGTGTTGACTTTTGAATTGAATTGAACTGCTTTGCTTTGCTCGCACTAATAAATTAAAAATTTCCCCCGCGCTCTTTTCTCTTTTTTGCAGAACTGGCGGTGGCAGCATGCTGGGGGACGTAAACATATCCGCTATTCTCGACTCCTTTAGTGTTAGTTACGACAAAAGAGTAAGACCCAATTATGGTGGTAAGTAGACCAATCTGCGGACACGCAATGTAGCCAGAAAATGTAGTCACACAAACCCAACGCGACCTGAACGAAACGCAAATGGGGGCACAGCCCGGTAAACATTTACTAAATATTATTATGCTATATAGGGACCAAAGCGCAGCGAACCTAAACACTAGACTAACCAAATATCTTTACACCCCCAAACCGTACAATTAACAAATTAGCTATGTAAAACATACTATAACATACGTGTTTGCAGGACCTCCTGTCGAAGTCGGAGTCACCATGTATGTGCTATCGATCAGCTCGCTCTCAGAAGTGAAAATGGTACAAACTAATTGAACTTTGTACCTTTCTATTATTGTTATCGTTAAGCGCTCTCTCGCATACTCTATCTCTAATTACCTATAAACTATCTATCTCCTAAACTCTATTTCTCTGTCTGTTTTGGTCTTTGTTGTTGGACTTTACTTTCTTGATTTTCAGTTTTCAATTTTAAATTTTCCGAACCACTTAACGCATTAGTTTACACGCTCTCACTTACATCCAGTCTTGAGTTTCGAACAACCAACCAACCAACAATCTGTTTCAACTGTTTTGCTTTGTATGAATAACCTGTCTCCTGAACACTCTCGTCTATTTATCTTTATGGATAGATCGATCTATTATTTCTAAACGTTGACCAAAGTACACCAGTTGAAAGTGTTATTTGCGATTTTAATCACACACCCCCTGTATTGTGTTTTAAGTTTATGTTTCCCAATGATTTCCTTCCTTCTACAGTTTTGGTACTAAATCTCACAAGCTCTCTAAACTCTTTTCGAATGTTCAGTTCGTTTTATAGCCGCTGTGTTTTGAGTGTTTTTCTCCAACAACAGTGCTCCACAGTTAAATTTGATTTCACTTCCGTAGGTCATTGCTAGGAGCTGATTCGATTTAGGCCAGAAATTTATAGGTCCTTCCCTTTTTTTTCTCAACTCTATAGTTCGACACAATCCCCTGCTCCCCCGCCCGTGTTCAGCATCGTCAACACATTGTAAACTAAATGTCAACTCGCTCGAATCTCTCGACCTTTCTCTCTGTTTCTCCAGCGAAGAACCAACGATTGGCAAAAGCTTTTTATGTTCCTTAAGCTCAACTACAAAATGACTTTACTTTTTACCTCTGTGTGTTTGTGTATGTCTAATTGGCCAAGCACAACTCCAAATTACCCAAAAACCACACAGACACACAGCAACAACAAAAAACCATCAACATTTCAACCCTTCCGAAGCATTTTCCCGTCCATTTTCTGTGTACAAAATATCGAAGAAAAGCCAAAAACCCCAACCCAATCTCACACATGCCACCCCCCACATGCCGCCCACTTTACTCGAAAGAAAACTAAAAAAAAAAAAAACTAAGCAAACTCTTGCCTCTCACTTCATGCGTATTGTTTTATTGTCTCTTCTTTTTATAGGCCCACTTATACGTAACTCTCATTCAAAGCTTCAAGATAAATTTTATAACCTAACTGCTGCCAAATCGCCATTCCCAATACAAAATATATAAACAAGAATACAAAAATCTCTAACTAAGCAATGCAAACATAAAACAATAAATGGTGTGTGAAATCCGCTATTCAAAACAAAATAATCCACTTAAAATTAGATAACATAGAGATGTTTTGTTTGCCAGGCGCCTTTATTCTTTAACTGCAACTCTTTCGTATCGCTGAGCAACTAAATAAATATACAACAAAATATATACATTTAGCAAAATCGAGTAGTTGACTGATTTGGTTTTCATTCGGCGCGTGCAAAGCAAAACAAAGCAAAAGCCTCAACACAACTTAGTTTAGAAAACAAACAAACAAAAAAAAAAAAAATAAGTAAATAAGAACTACAGAGCGCACCGCTTGCCAATTTAAATGTTAACCGTACATTATATATTTAATTTTGCTAATGGAAATTAAAGAGCACCCGTTTGGCTGACGAAGAAGCCAGCCGGCCCCAAAATGTAGGCAACGAAAAATAATGTACGTCCTGCGTAATGCGTCCATTGTTTCCTGTGTGTTTCTGTTCTCATATAAATAAGCATATATACTTTTTGGGTTTTAGTCGCATCCAATCTAACATGAACATGAACTACAGAACTACGACAACAACCAACAACCAAAAACAACCTACAACCAAACCAAATAACGAGCAAAATGAAAATTCCATCAATCCGTGTGTGTATGTTGCAGGTCCCCCTGTGGAGGTTGGCGTCACAATGTATGTCCTCAGTATCAGTTCGGTTTCGGAAGTTCTCATGGTACATACGTTTTAAAAAAGAATATATATACCACAAAAAAATAATACTAAATACTACAAACAACAACTTACAACAGATACAAACAAAAGAAAAATAAGAACGTTTTTCTTTGTGTTGTGTTTCCTTCATTTTTTTTTAAAGCAAACTAAAGAAATTCATAAATCTACTCGTTTACTTCCTAATTTCTCTCAGTCTTTACCTTTCACCTGTAACTATCTCTCGCTCTCTCTCTGTCTATCTCCTCTCTCTCTCTCTCTCTCTGTCTCTATCTATCTCTGTCTCTAATTCTATATATATATTCCATATATATTATATATCCAAATCTCTCTCAATGTCTGTCTCTGTTGCTTAAAGCTCATTTTAAGTCTTAGCATTCGATTTATTTGTTCATTTTCCCAATTGGCAACAGACATACAAATTAATTACAATTACTTTGATTCGCTCTTTTTGGTTCGTTTCTCGACCATGCAAAGCCAACTGCAAAACAACCCGATATACAGTATAAATACTATATATATACCAATATAAATATATGCCAAATTTCCAAATTACCAATTAAATGTTGTGTGAAACGAATTGTTGAATTATTATATTGCAATGAAGTCGATTTGTCTCATTGCCAAACAAAAAAGAATTCCATTGTTGCATATACGTTTGTGTTTATTGTTTCAATGTTAATATCCATAGGCAATGATGTTCGCAATTGTTTGTTGTTCCATTTCATTTGTGCTCCAAGCAGTTACGCCCGCAAAAGCTTCTCAACTCAAACAAAAGACAAAACAAAATTCACATTGAAATTACTTGAACCGAAAGTCGTTTTTTACACATTTTGGTGTTAATCTTTGAGCTCCCTCTCTCTGTCTCTCTCTCTAGTTCTTCTCTATCTCAACTATGCTGCGTATACTGTCGCTTTGAAATGCCATTTCAGTTTCAGTTTGTTGCCTTTTGCCATTTTCCTTTTGGTCCCCATCGCATTCCCTCCCCCCCAACCATATTCTCTGGAAAATTGCGAGAAGTCAATCAATCTAATTGCTGTATAAATCTTTATTTATCGCCCCATCGAGTACATGGCAAAAAAAAGAGAAGTTCATTCATTCCACAACCACCCAGCCACCCAACCATCCACCCACCCACAACACCCACACAAGACACAATGTTGGGCCTCCAAGAAGCGAGAAACGAGAGATATTTATGCCATATTCATATATCTACTTATATATCTATTATAATAACCGTCATTCTGCTACCCAATGTACTTGTTGTGATCGTGATCTGGTCAAATGCAAATTAAAATCAAATTAATCACAGCAGTCCCATTGACAGCGGCTGCGCGCATGCGTATTTGTTAAAAACAAAAATCAATTTAAAATTTAAATGAACTTAAATGAATATGAATGAATATCATAATCAACACAGCATACTATATACCATATATATAGCATACCTATATAATCAGCTCGGTGTCAATGTGTTCGTCAAACGATATCTATGAAAAAGGGGACTTCTGCTCATTTATGCCTGTTACTGTGATTTCTTTAATACTTTTCGTTTACTCTTTTCACGGGGACAGCGAGGGGACAATAGCCAACAAAAGGATCTATAAAATTATATTATTATAGTTTATTATTATCCGAAAATATATTGGATTTTTATAACATATATTCCTAATTATAATCCGTGCACGTTCTCATTGGTTGTGTTACGTTTTTTCTTACAAAGCTTTTCAAAATTACTTCATTAATAAAACATATATTGTATGTGGGTTATTTTTCATTCAACTATAAACTTCAATTCGTAAGCCTCAGAAGACACATATTTATACCACTGAATCTTTGTCACACTTTCAATCGATTTACATCCAATTTCCGACTTCACAATCTATAACAAAGAGAGCATCTGAGGGATCGAATTAATTGGCAGACACAAAGATAACTCCCTAGAAATTGTTGAGAAAGTTTTAAAGTATTCAGGACACCAATCACACTGCACTTTTGCTGCAAAAACACTTCCATACTCTCACATTTAAGAAATGTTCGTATGACACAGAGAACACCAGCACTGTTTGGCTTTGGCAATCAATTTATGCGAAAATAACATGCCCAACACTGACGTAAACAAGGACCTTCTGTCACACTCACAATCCTGCAAAGAGTAAACAGCAACATGTTCATTTTCCAGGCCCCCTCATTTCCTCCTACATGAGACAATTTTTCATTTTCACATTTTGTGTTTAATTCAGAACAGAATTGCTGCGCTGCCGATGAAAATAATTCACAAAACAAGTGGGAAAACTACAATTATAATATTGAAACCTGGTTCTCAGTTTATATTAGTATAAGCGGCCATTTACATTACAATTTATGGGCATAACGATCTTAGTAATTTAAGGTTGGAAAATATCCTGATCAAAAATATACATTCAAACCATGGGGTGGTCCAATATACCCTTCTTCTTTGCGAGAACCAGGTATAATAAACTGAGCCAATGCCAAACCGAAACAAGAACAACCACACGCATACACACGAAGATACAACAACACACAGATACGCAGACACTCAGATACAGATACAGAGCTACACAGTGACAACGCAGACAAATTTACATAAGGCAACCCATCCAATCCAATCCAAATTCAGCCGAGCAGCCAGGCAGTTAAAATCAACATGACACAGGCCCAGAAAACAAACAACAACATCAGGTTACAGCTGCAAAAAAAAGGGGGGAAAAAAAATAAACACACACTATACATATGTAAATTGTAAATGGTATAAAGAGATATATAAAAATAAAACAAACAACTCGATAGACCCGCTCACGTTTGGGGTTAATTGCGATGCCATTGTAGGCACATTTCCATTTCAACGATATATACAATATATACATATACCGACATGCACATAAGTATTTGTATTTAGAATTTATTTGTGTGGTGTGTGTGTGCCAAGAATAAATAAAAATAAAAACGTAAAAAACAATGTTGACCCCTGACCCTGCGAACCCTTTTTGCCAAGACAGAGTTATGGAAATTGCATTATCCACACGAAATGTTCTTTTCGTTTTCAATTGCGCTTTAAGTTACCCTTTTCCGTTTACTCTCCTCCTATATTGTTTGGTTAATATTTGTAAATTTGTGTCTGAGAAAATACTCGAAAAAAAGACCGAGAACGATTTGTGTTTGAGTTTTTGTTTTGGGCGTACAAAAGTCGAGTGGAAACCAAATCAAAAATCAACGTAGATGCGAGTGAGTAGAAGATTGCAGGCAACCCACGACCAAGAACCGTGTGCAATTTTCGAGCATCATAAATAATATACACACAGCTTTGTATACCTCTCTCTCTATATATATTTATACAAATATAAATGCGTATACGCCATGTAGACAGCAGATATGCGAACAGCGTGCGTTAAAGTACTGGCAAAGTACCCGAAAAGCAAGCAGTGTGTGCGCTCTATAAATATTTATAACTACTTACAAATGTTATTACCTGCTGTAACTACTACAACTACTATTATTATTACATTTGCATTTGCATTTACATTTGCCTTTACCTTTACCTTTACCTTTAGCATTTACATTTGCATTAACATGCTTTTCCGTTTAATTTTTGGTTCCTTGTCGTGACGCGCTTGAAGATAATGATATGCAAGACTGAGAGAAACAACAACTCGAGTAGTTGTCTTTATGCCAACCAACGCCCCCAATGCCACCCCCCCAATGCCACCCACTCACCACCCCAAAAACACAGAGATACAAGATACAAACAGAGCCGCCACACAGCCGAATTGTTTGTCGTTTTTACAATCCCATTCCCCAATCGAACTCAAGTCAAATCAATTGAATCCAATCCAATCCGTAGCCTAGAATGCTTAGCTTCGAGCCACTGCAGCGGGACAAGCAGAACAAAAAACCGATTAAAAAAAAACTCGATTACAACAAAGAGCTAAGGCCAAACCAAAACGATACTCCTGTATAAAGCCAGCCTGTTGCCATAGATGCCAAAAATTAGTAGTTACCAAAACCCAATCAACCCCCTTTTATAGTTGTAGCCAGAAAATGCCAAGCTACTTCACATCACAGCAATGAATCCATACGAATATTTGTGAGAGGTTTCTGTACTACTTATATGCTTACCCGATCCCAACTTAATATATGTATACGTTCCCTTTTGCTACTGTAAATAAGCCAACTTAAAACTTAACTACTATAATTCTTTTTAATTAACCTCCTCGTTTGTTTTCGTTTCTATTTTTGTTCCCTTTGGTTGATTGAACATGTCCCCTGATAGCGCTGTACAAAGTTTCAATTCGATGTTTTTGCATGCCGTCTAGCGACCCATCCTGTTTTTCCTGTCCTGTATAATTAACTGAACAAAAGATGGAAATTGTTGCACGTTATGAATTCTCCTTTATTTCCATTTGCCGCAAGTTCGTTTCTTTGTGCGTTTGTGTTCGTTCGAGTGTATCTGTTGTGCCAAAAAGAAAAGAAAACTTTCCGCCTCTCAACCAATTTCCCTGTCTCTCTTCATTAGTTTTCCTTTGTTTTAAGTTGATCAAAATGAATTTAAGACACACAAAACTTTATGTTCCTAGACTTAGTTTTTGTTACCTAGAAACTATTGTACTCTAAGTGCTCACTGCCAAACGTTTACTAATATGAATAACCTCTCAATCTCTTTTTGCTACCTTCCCCCTTTGAACCGATAACCGAAAACCGATTACCGATAACCGAAAACCAAAAACCAAAACCGTATTGAATCGAATCGAATCGTGAATTGAATAGGACTTCACATTGGATTTTTACTTTCGTCAATTTTGGACCGATCCTCGTTTAGCGTATAGAAAACGACCTGGTGTAGAAACACTGTCGGTTGGATCAGAGTTCATTAAGAATATTTGGGTACCTGACACCTTTTTTGTAAATGAAAAACAATCATATTTTCACATTGCAACAACCAGTAATGAATTCATACGTGTGCATCATTCTGGATCGATAACAAGAAGTATTAGGTAAAAACCAACTCTCAACTACTGCAACTCTCAATGAAAGCAAAAAAAAAAAACAAAAAACATTAACATTTTATAATTGTCTGTATATGTGTATGTGTATTTGACTATTTTTACAAACTAACCCCACCAAAAAACCGAAACTAAAACAAAAACCAACCTAAAACCAATAACCTCCAACCTACAAAAACCAAAAACAAAATAAACAGCAAATACTTTAACATTTCGTAAACAGAATTTTATGATTTATACCCCCCAAACTTTTTGCAACTAACTTTTTTTCTGTGTGTGTATAAATCGATGTTGTAATTTATTAAAAATATAAAACGAAAATGGAAAATTTCTACAGAACGAAAAACAGTTTTCTTCCAAACGATTTAAACAATTCAAGTGAGTTCAATTGGCAAGTGAAAGTGAAAGAAAGTTGGCAACTTTTGGAGCGAAATAGCAAAGCGTATTTGTGCATTCTTCCCGAAAAAGTCATTGGTGCGATTGTATTATTTATTTTATTTTGCCAGAACAGAAAGTAATTGCTAACCGAATTGCATTAGATTGGCTGGCAAAATCGTGACTCATTTCATATCATCAATGGGATAGTTCTCTACCTCTCTATCACCGAGTGTGGCTCATGTAGAAAATGCCAAAATGTCGCCAAATCAATCCNAACTTTTGGAGCGAAATAGCAAAGCGTATTTGTGCATTCTTCCCGAAAAAGTCATTGGTGCGATTGTATTATTTATTTTATTTTGCCAGAACAGAATTGCATTAGATTGGCTGGCAAAATCGTGACTCATTTCATATCATCAATGGGATAGTTCTCTACCTCTCTATCACCGAGTGTGGCTCATGTAGAAAATGCCAAAATGTCGCCAAATCAATCCCCTCACAAGTATCGAAGGACAAAGGATTTTGCATGAATCTAGGGTACCTGTGTCTCATTTAGTACGTGTATCTGACACCGCAAAAAGGTTTGACCGGCCGCAGTAGCTCCCGGCTACTGGGCGAACTATTTTCTACTACCTTTAAACAAGAATCTGTCCAAAATATCCAAAAACCGACCCCGGCAGCCATCCACCAAATAAATACAATAATAACTACAACAAAATGCAAAGTCGTAGTCAAAGCAAAACTAAGTATTAGTAGCATTTAATTTTCCGTAGCTGTAAGCAAACAACTTAAAAACAACGATTTAACAACAAAGCCTACCTTATGTCAATGTAATAATAACCCTGCGTAAGAGCCAATCGCCTCACTATCTACAACTAAACTGCCACTAAAAGTATCTCTCACTTACCAAAAAAAACAGCAGCAAAATATATATAATATAGCTCATATCCAATTGAACTCGCTCTGTATGTAATTACTTGAATATATACTATATCCCCCAAACCTCGTAATATTGTATATACTAGAAAATGATTTTTATTGAACCTCTGCTCGTGTTCGTTTGTTAATGTTTACCCGCTGCCTTTGAATCTGCCATTACTAATCGAGTGCTTTCTTCCCCCTCCAAAAACCCTTTCACCCAAAACCAAAAAAAAACAAAACCAAATGTACCCTCTAGATTGACTATTACCGCATCGTGTCCGATGAATCTACAATATTTCCCAATGGATCGCCAGCTGTGCCACATTGAAATCGAAAGCTGTAAGTACCATGATCCCAATTATTATCCCTGAAATTTAGCCAAGTAACTAACAACCGCAAGAAACGATGCTAAATGAAACAGCAAGTGCAATACATTGTCGATAAATGTCAATTAAAACTGAAACAAAGCAATAATTGTGAACAAGAAACCAACTCATTCAGAATGTGAAGCAGCCAGCTCGGCAGGGGAGTGGCCAAAACGAGGTGTCCTTTGGGCCAAGATAAAGAGCTGGTGTTGTTGTCAAGTCATACATATAATCCTCCTATTTAGCCAGTACATACTCTGTTTATCTCTGTAGCCTGCACCTTCTTAGCCAGAGCACCATCTGCACTGAGTTTTGGCCACTCCGGATAGCCGGGCTCAATTCAATTCAAACAGAACTGAAATGAATTCAACTCAATTCTCAAGCAAAGGCCGTGCGCTGTTTGTTCGGTGTGGGCAGAAAATTGAAACTGAAAGCTTATGTGAATGAAACCAAACCGAAACCAAAACCAAAACCAAAACCGAAACAATTGAAATGCAAGCAAGTAAATTTTAAGTGCCTTCGACACAGAAACAGAAACAGAAACAGATACCAAAAACAACACACAACACACAGAGCCTCAAAAAGCAATTAGGCTGCCTTTGATGTCTATTGTGAACAGAGCAATTATGTTGCAACAAATAGCAGGAAATCGAATTTGAATACAATTTAATTGTCCTTAGCCAGAGTCTAGGTGCAACAATATTAAATCGAATTTTCGGGATTAGCTCTTGATAGATTTAAAACCTTTTTATTTGTCAATATGTCTCTTTTATGTTCATTGTGTGCATATTTTGTTCAATCGAAAATGTCGTCCCTTCGCCCAAGCAAAAAACTCATCCAAATATTCAAACGAGTTCAAACTTACACCACTCAGATATTTTTGGTAATTTAAGTTTGTTTTTTGAACCCGCCCACAAAAATATACCCAAAGGTTTTGCCGAGCTACCAGGTCTCACGTGAAGTGAAACCAGTCCATATGCATCTTTATCTGCATTTACCTGAATCATTTACCCAACAGCAATCAACCAGTAACCAGTATTCGAATCATTGCAAGTGCTCGCAGGCACAGTTCACAATTTCATGAAGCAAATTGGTTGGTTTTCGGTCGCCTTCTCAATTTCAGCAGCCATGAAACCGAAACAATATTTTCTGCCTCTGCCTAAGGTTTGCAGGCGATCCCCTCCCGCCCCACTTGGATTAAGTTTAATGTTATATAAAGAATTTACGGATAAGTCAAGATTAACCCCCATACACAGCACGCTTTTGCTTAAGATCTATATATATTGTATATACGTTCCAATCTGCATACATACCATTTACGTATAGACCTTCGTTTGTCAAAACCCGCCAAGAACACACCCAAGAACACACCACAACATTAGCTTTAAGTCTGTATATCAACCTATTACGAACCAACATCGAGTGTGTGAGTTAAGTATTCTGTGTAGAAGTCCCCGCAACACCACTAAAAAATCAAATACAGAACATGAACAAAATAACATAAATTAATTAACTACTGAACCCCCTTTTTGCAACAACCACAACTCCTACTACAACAATCAACAATCTTCAACAATCAACAACAATCTACAACAATCGTAATCATGAAGTCGGTTACACGATGCGAGATATCCGATATTTCTGGAGAGATGGACTGAGTAGTGTTGGCATGAGCAGTGAGGTCGAACTCCCGCAGTTCCGAGTTTTGGGACACAGGCAGAGGGCGACCGAAATAAACCTAACCACAGGTACCCCCATACATTACAAAAAAAATATCAAAAAAATATCATAAACAAAAAAAATGATACATATATATTTATATATATATGCAAAAAAAACAAATAATAATAACATCAATATAATCACATTACCATTTCCTTTGTTTTTGAAAAAGCAATTTTCAACTTGAATCTTTATCCGTTTTGCGTTTGTCGTAATGGATTTCGTAACCGTATTTTGATTTTGTGTTTCCGAAAAAGGGTTAGCGCATATCCGAGTACCGAAAACACGCACATTTTTTGTGTTCATTTCTCGTCTAATTCTAATTCTACTTCTACTACTCTACTACTTCTCTCGTCTTCACCAATATATATATTTATCAATATGTATCTTTATCGAGTGCTAACCGTAACTTGTACTAACCAGAAAACAATCGAACAACCAACCCCCCCATCTACTACTTGCTACCTATATATATTGTGTTTGAAGTGTCCTCCTACTAACCTCTGTTGTGACTACTCGTTGATTTGTTTGTTTGTTCTCTTTATTCTCAACATTCCATTCCTTATCCTTGTGCTTATCCTTTCGTTTGGTTTGAAACGATTTACCGATTAACCGATTTACCGATTTCACGATTAACCGATTGCCGTTTACGGTTTAACCGACCAGCCCAGCAGCAGTTAGTGTGGCGTAGTGAGCGATAGTCTAGGAGCTAGCGCTTATGATTTCCATTTCCGTTTCCGTCTTCAGTTTCGATTCCAGTTTCCGTTCGTTTTCGCGTCGCAAGAGAGTCCAGTTTCGTTTGCTTGGGTAGGCAACTAAAGCAACCAAAAACAAAAAACCAAAAGAAAAACAAAAAAACAAAAAACTAATAAACCAACTAAGAACCACAACTTAAGTAAATGCCAATGAAACAATGTAAAAGCCAAACAATTAAATGAAAATATATATAGCATACAACAGAAGACACAAGAGCACCCATTTCTGACACCAAACATCTAGTTATTTATCGACTAAGTTTACTAGCTTTAAGCAACCAAACTCTACTACTGCCAATAAGAACAAACAGTAGCCTGTAAGTCAACCAGAGCGTGTGCCTACTAAAAGCTCATCAATATCAATTATCCTTTCAAACTAGTTATGCTTTGCCAATGGAATTTGACAATTAAAATAATTATTAGCCTTGTTAGTGCAATTGTAATATATATACAAACTATTAAGAATTCTTAGAATTTCTTAGAATTTCTTCTCGATCAAATAAATCAAAAAATATATTTTTGAACAACACTTAAAGCGACAAGTTCTGAATGAGACTATTAATCAAAAAACAAAAAACTACAGAAAAACCAAACAAAAATAAAAATTGAAAATGTTCAGCGAAACAAAATACAGAGAAATAAAAAACGAAAAGAAAAAAACGAATTTATTGAATTGTAATAACATTTTCTACAAATAGAATAGAACTTATTAATAGTCTCACGAAATGTATTTTTTGTTTTATGCATATTTTTCAACAACAACAACGACAACCTCACCACCGAACTGTGCCAACAACAACAACAACTGTAAAATAAACTCGCTCAACAAAACCAAAACTTGAACCACAAACCAAACAACCAACACCAAACTGTACAAAATTGCAACTGCAAACATAACTACAATAACCACAACTACAACTAAAACTACAACAACGAAACAACTGCAACTGCAACAACAACAACTTACTATATACACAAATATATAGTCGGCTACACGATGCGTGACATACGCTATAAATGGAACGAGGGCCCCAACTCGGTCGGTGTCTCGAGTGAGGTATCGCTGCCCCAATTTAAGGTCTTGGGTCATCGCCAAAGAGCTATGGAAATCAGTCTTACCACAGGTACCTGTAGACGGTTACCGATTTTCTTTTAACTCAAAACTTTACTTTTACCTATATTATATATATATATTTATGCCGATAATACCGATGATGACTTATCCTATATACAAATATATATATCTATATATGCCGTACTATATATGAATATATCTCGTTTTGATTTTCAGTTTGCCACTTACGTTTTCGATTCTACTACTTTAGGCTCTTCAGTTCCCTGAGTTATTTCTGCTTATGAACGTTCGTTTTTTGGTTACTCGTTTCTCGATTTTTGTTTAACGATTCGAGATGATTTCAAAGCTGCATTTGTAAAAAGTTTTTAACCCAAAATTCAATATCATTCAATGGAACGAACGGGCAGGCTTGCCCCCTAAGTCGAGGAAGAGATTTTTGAAGCCACCCAACATCCTGTTTCAAGCATCCCGACGATCGATAAGTCCGATACGATAGTCGTGGGGGCTTCAAGCAGGGTGAAGAATCGGGGCAAGTGCATGTTAAGCATCCTAAGATTTTTAACATAATTTCTATTTCCATTTAGCTAGCGTTTGTTTCATCAACTAATCTAATCCATAGCATACCAAATACCAAGCAAAATAATAAAGTTAACAATCGAAAAATATGACAAGTGCATTTTAAAACATTCTAAATTAGATCACTCTAGACAGCCGCCGCCTGATAGACTAAGCCGCGTCTTAGAGCTTTCCCACTTTTACTCGTATACCTACAGGATACAACTATTGTTCATATGTATATCTTTAAACGCAAAATCAACGCATGTTACAACAAGCTAGCAACAATTTTCCGATTTGGTTCGTTCATCGAATTTGATTTTCGTTTCCGATTTCGCTTACTTTACTTCCGATCTCTCTCAGTTGATTTCTCGTTAAGTTCAACGCTCATAAGTTCATACTTTACAGCCAACCATGACAAGAACAGAAAGCAAACCAAACCCCGAAAAAGTATTACAAAAACCGAAGCAAACAACCCAATTTAATCATTGGTTATGTCACCAACAAAAAATAATGCAAAAATCAAACCGAATCCAAAGAGAAATCAATATGAAATTGAACAATTCACCCAGCGACCTTTGTATCATACCAAACCGAATAAGCTGAAATGAGAATATATTCCTATGCAACAAGCCAAAAACATTAAAGAATAGAAACATTATCGAAATAGCAAAGCTTAACTGAATATGGCTTTTCCTTAGTAAATCATGCTTTTGATTTATGCCTGACATTATTACAATATAATCAATTCAATTTTTTAAGCTGCCAAATGCCCACACACACATCATACTCTCATACACTTGACACTTAATTTTATTAACTAGTCACAGAAATTAGTTTTTACTACTACCAATAACAGCAACAGCTATCTAAAAAGTATTTACCAGTAATTTAAAACGCTATCAAAACTCATTAGCATAATCAAACAACAGCAACGACAACAATCAACACCAAAACATTCTGTATTGTAAATCAACAACAACCACAACAAAAGCATTAATATTAAATTAAAATCGAAAAACCAACAACGTTATGAAATTTTACTCAAATCCTATACGCAAAAAGCATTCAAACGTTCAACCAACCAACCAAAAAAAATAAGAACAAAATTTACGAACGAGAAACAATAAGAAGTTCAAACCATTTATACATACTATATGAATATATATATATTTACATAAACCAAGTTAAAATATCGCAAAAATATATATATATCGAAAATACAAAACGCCCTCCCAAGCATGCTCTCATCATATAAAGTTTCTTTTATAAAATCTTTAACAAAATAAATATGACTATATAGACAAAACAGCAACAATTGCAGGCAATCCAAATGCTCCAAAATTAGGTCTTAGACTAGCTGCCTCTAATCATATATTACTTTTCCTTTTGATTTTCCTCCTTTCTTCAGATTTCCTTCCAGCCAGTTTTAGTTACTCTAATGCAAGCCACTAATCTACTACATATATTTCTCCCAGTATTTGTGACTAACCTAATCCAATATCGATTATTTCTTTAAACTAAAAACATTGAGAATTTCTTGCGGAAAACCAGAATATTTTAATGGTTTCGGTGACTCCTGAAACTGATTGTGATTCAGATTTAGCAGTTGCCCCAATCCTTTCTGTTGGGTTTTCCGCAGGGATATGTGTGGAATGCCTAGAATATTTTTTTCCCAGTTTAGTTCTTGACCTTAGCTTTGACTTGACCATTTCAAAGTTTCGTTTCTAGCCCACTCAAGTATCTGTTAATTGCCTGCCTGATAGCGAAGCGTCGCCTAGATCGAAACTAACAAATATTTCCAGGAAAAGTGCCAGCCGATCATGATTTCACATAAAATGCGCTCATACTTAAGTTCTTAAAATTACAATTTCGTTTCCTTATTTGGAGTTGAATGTTTAAATCTTTATTTCCTTTTGGTTTCGGTGAAGATCTATTATTTGTAAATATTTGCAAACGAAAAACGAATCTGTGGGAAAAAAGCAATTACTAATAATATTCTTATATATCTCTTTCTTTCTCTTACTCTCTCTTTCTCTCTCTCGCTCCGTCTACTGCTAAATAAACGCAAAACAATTGAAATCATAATTAAAACCAACAAAAAACTGTAATCAAATGTATAAAAATCCGACGATTGATTGGCGAGGGCAGGCAACTATTCGCGTTTAGCCTGCGAAATACAGTTCGTGCGTTCGATGGGCTACTACCTTATACAAATCTACATACCCTCTGGACTGATCGTTATTATATCATGGGTATCATTTTGGCTCAATCGCAATGCAACGCCGGCGCGTGTGGCGCTCGGTGTGACAACCGTGTTGACAATGACCACTTTGATGTCGTCAACAAACGCAGCGCTGCCAAAGATTTCGTACGTCAAATCGATTGACGTCTATCTGGGAACATGCTTCGTTATGGTCTTTGCCAGTCTACTGGGTAAACAAACAAAAACTACCAAATACTAACCAAATACCCGACCAACCAATTCCAAGTCAAACCGAAACCAAAACCAAACCAAAACCATTAAGCAGTAGCAAAACGATTAACCCCATATATCTCACACACAACACACTACTATATATACCAAATGCAGGATCACACGGGGGATAACCCCTGTGAACTCTGAATTTATTATTTCGTGTTTCGTTTCCGTTTCCCGTATGATTTAAATAATCCTGGCGCAGACAGGCCGACAAAGTCGCGTGCCAGCCTTGAGTTTCCTTAACGATTTACAAACACTTTTGCCAGCTTTCCGTGCCACGCTTAGCGTTGTGCAATAATACTCGTAGTAGAAGAAAAAAAAACCAAGTAACACACATGATTTTACCCTTAGCAAAACGAATCTGCGTATTGCAAAATTCTAACATTGATTTACCACTCAAATTGGCCCATAGAGAACGCAGTGAAGTTTTACGCTTCCACAGTAGTTTGATTACTATCTTTAACCTTAAACTACATATTTCACTTTTCTTATGGAGCCAACTGGACCACTAAAGTTCCATCCATAAGGATGCTGAAATGCACTGCACCGTTTGCTTTAAGCTCGAGATACTTTACGCATTCGTAAGATACGTTTCTCCCAAAAAGGATGAGTTTTCCAAATCCAAAAAAAAAAACCGTATCTCCAGCTTCGGTGCCATCGAAATGCTAACTTTAACTTTCTTTCCAACTATCTAACAACTACAACACCCACAACTACAACAACAACAACTCCAACCAAACAGCAACAACAAGAGCAAGAAAAAAAATGAGAAAACCCAAAAGAAAACAAATCTCTTTTTTCGTATTTGTATGTTCTTGTTAATTTTTCAATACAAAGAAAAACTGTCATCCAAAGAAAATGTATGCAAATTCATAGATACGCGCCCGAAAGGCAAAAAAAAAAAAACGAAGTAAAGGCACGAAAATTTCCCACCAAAACCGTCTACCTCCCCCACTCACCTGTCCTCCTGTCCCCAAAAAAAAAAGTTTTTCACATCGCACCTAGAAATCGAAGCATGCTTCAGCCAAAACAAAGACAAAGCAAATAAACCACATTAGCCTCTCCATCTATATACGCTCGTATATACGATATAATATATATATAGCAGCCGACTCAGGTTGAGTTTGTGTTCAAGCACCCAGACGAGCAAATCTAACACACTTGAGCGAACACACTTCAACCTGAAATGGTACCCAGATATCAATATACGCCCAGCTTCCGCCAAATGCAAACAGCAAAATGCAAAACGCAATCTCGCAATCGAAAAAAAATATATATGTACAAACAAAAACAACGCACAATCCAAAATGAAAAAAAAAAAAGATAATGAAAATTCAATAATCGAAAACAAACTAATTCAGAGCCCAGGGTACGAGTAGAACAAATAAAATCAATTACCAAAACCTAACAATCGTAACAAGGGAGCGCAAAAAAAAATACGTATACGAAACCAGCATGCCCTGCGCCACACCTGGCTTGACTCGCGATTGAATTGAATCAAAAAACAATACAAAAAGTAAAATATAGAACAGACACAGTACACTGTAAATATGGTTCAACAAGTCGTCGATCAACAGCCAGAAGACGCAGCCCCCAACCCCCACAGAAGACTCTTCAGACAACAGAGCCTCGTAAAGCAAGAAAAAAAAATTAAAACAAAAAATGCGCCCATTAAAAACTATACAAAAAGTATCCAATACGAGTCTCTGCGATTTGGAGCCCTCAAGTTTGGGTCACTTGAATGCGTGTCCCAGACATGATGGCTGCTCAAATTGCTCTAAAAAATGTAAAAATAATATAAAAAATCGTTGTAAAAGCGCACCAAAAATAGTAACCATTGCAAGGTTAGGTAAGATATGATTTGTAGTCTGCTTTCTGTTTTGTTCTATTGCCATTTGCAGCAAATTGGTTGCGGAGTAGCGCTGGGGTAAGTACTTTCGTTACTAGTTACTCGTTACTTTCGTTACCCATGTTTTGTATGCCCCCATCATCATCGGTTCTCCCCATTGAACACTCGATTTGAATCTGTATCCGTAACATTGCCAAGGATAACAGCAACATCTAAAGAAGAAGCTGAGCTGCAAAATAATAACAACAACTCAACAGAAAATAAAAAAAAAATAAGAATGAAAATGCTGGAAATTTTCGTGTCCTTTATAACGGGCGACTCTGTTCAATGAATTTGCATTTAAGGCACGCACATGAACATTTTCCTTGAATGATGGTCTCAACTGCAGAAATAAATGTGTACATAAATCGTTTGGCTTACAAATGACTTTTTCCACTCATTTCACAAAAACAACAACCCGATACAGAACAACAACAGCAACAACCGTGAACACGAACACTCTATCTTTCCCTCTCTGTCTCTCTAGAATATTGCTAACTCTGTCACACACACACACCCATACACCCACACACCCCCACACGACTTGCTTTATTCGAGTTTTTCCTTTGCCTTTTGCTAAAATGGGAATACGAAAATAAATTCACTTTAATTTTTGATTTCACTTGCCCCCCAAAAAAAACAATAAAAAACAACCAAACACACTGAACCACCAATCTACAATATTTGTTCCAAATGACTCTGAATGTTACATAGCTTTACTAACCGCCCACAAACAAATCCAAGCCCCCAGCCCAAGACCAAGCCCAACCCATCCCGAAGCCTCCGCCCTTAACCCATTTACCCAACCCATCCCTGCCATATATCGTCCTTTGGCCCTGCCAAATATTCACCTCTCTCTTTAGACGTTGTGCGCAAAATGAACAGAAATTGATTGCTAAATTCTTCATGGAAATTAAATTCTCTTTTGTTTTTCTATTTGTCTTTCTTTGTATCCGACTGAAAAATGCAAACAAAAAACAAAAAAATCAAATTAAATCAAATCTATACCCACCCCACAAACTACTACTGCAACAATCCAACTTTATCTGACAACAACAACCAACCAACCAATCATCCGAACTTCATGTGGAACCCGAACTCGACTCTAAATTCTTGAACTGCATCTGCATCAACTTGTCAACTAACCAACCAACTTACCCCCCACCCACCAACCGTATGCCAAACCGTCCATCAACAATGTATCGAAAATTCCAATCGAAAACCGAATTCATCAACTATCTGTCGAATCTATCAACCAAATTCAAACATCAACAATCTATCGACAAATCAATTTTTTCATCGCCCAAATTCCAATCAATGATCGATCTATTAAATATCGAAATCGAATTGAATATCAATCGCCCCCAAAACAAATTCCGAACCAAAATTCGAATCCGAAATTTGCTGAAAACCAAAAAAAAACCGAAAATCGTTATCGTTTCGTATATCGTATCGCATCAATAGAATACGCCACCGTCGGCTATATGGCAAAACGAATTCAAATGCGAAAACAAAGATTTATGGCGATCCAAAAGATAGCCGAGCAGAAAAAGCAACAGCTCGACGGCGCCAACCAGCAGCAGGCCAATCCGAATCCGAACGCCTCCGGCGGAGGTGGCGGCGGAGGCGGAGGAGGCGGCGTCGGTGTTGGCGGAATGGGACCCGGAATGGGTCCCGGAATGGGAGGCGGACCCAATGTGGGCGTGGGCATGGGCATGGGCCCAGAGCATGGTCACGGGCATGGCCACCACGCCCACAGCCATGGCGGTCATCCACATGCGCCGAAGCAAACAGTGAGTAACCGCCCAATCGGCTTTTCCAATATCCAACAAAACGTTGGTACGCGCGGTTGCTCGATAGTGGGACCCTTGTTCCAGGAGGTGAGATTCAAGGTCCACGACCCGAAGGCCCACTCCAAGGGCGGGACGCTGGAGAACACCGTGAACGGTGGACGGGGCGGCCCCCAGTCGCACGGGCCGGGACCGGGACAGGGCGGCGGTCCCGGTGGCGGCGGCGGAGGAGGCGGTGGCGGCGGTGGCGGAGGCGGACCGCCAGAGGGAGGCGGAGATCCGGAGGCAGCGGTGCCAGCCCACCTTCTGCATCCGGGCAAAGTAAAAAAGGTAAAGGTAAAGATCGTACATGATGCGGCGATAAAAAAACTTAATGCCAGTCCTGCAAATGCTAATATATTTTATTTTTATCCATCCTTCCCCCGCCGGTCCCATGTTCCCATCCCAATCCTGCAATCCCCTGGATCCACGAACAGGACATCAACAAGCTCCTGGGCATCACGCCATCGGACATCGACAAGTACTCGCGCATCGTGTTCCCCGTGTGCTTTGTGTGCTTCAACCTGATGTACTGGATCATCTACCTGCATGTGAGCGACGTGGTCGCCGATGATCTGGTGCTCCTGGGCGAGGAGTAAGCGGTGGAGCCGCAGGAGCAGCGGGAGCGGAGGGAAGCCCAAAGGGTGGCCAGGACTCGCAGGAGTGAACAGCGCACCAGAGAGAGTCAAACTGTGCAGGGCGCTGAAAAAAAAAACATAAGAAAACCAAAAATATAAAAAACACACACACAAAAACCCAAGAGGAATAGAGGCAACAAAACTAATTTTAACTAGCGATATATGAAAATGCAAAGACAAAAATTATTGTTTAATACCAAACAAATAAAAAAACAGAGAAAATACAAAAAAAAGGAGGAAAGGACACACACACATATTACAAGGTCGAAAGCAAAGAATATTGTTAAATAGATTTACACACGTATGAATAAAAAAAAAATAAGAAAAACAAAAGATTAGAATTAACAAACCAAATGAATATAAATGAATGAAGAATAATCAAAAGCAACAGATTAGCGAATTGTAGTGAAAATTATATAACGAAACGACATAAGTGAAAAATGTTTGAAACCGTAAAACCATAAAACCACAAATATTACGATCAAAATCATACGCAACATAGGCATAAATTAAAGAAAAGGAGAGCCCAGTCGAAAAGTGGATTTCAGACGAAAATAACCAAATAATAGAATGCTATTAAAGTGAGATGGTTTAAACGGACATGCTAGGATGAATTTGTTTCAATAGTTTCCATTATCTTTGAGGCGTTTTGTGTTTAAGTTTAAGAAACGAAAGACCTTTGCTTCCCCACTTCAAAAGCAAAACACCCGGAGAGTCTTCCTCTAATTTTTAAGTGCGTTCTGTCCCCCGCAGCCCTCCCATTTAATTGCACGCTCTCGAAAACTGAACCAAGGGAAATGTTTTGAGAAAATCTGAAGTAGGAAACTCACTTTTTTGATCCATTGGATTGCCCCATTCAGTTGGTTGATTTTTTATTCAGAACTGACTTAGCGCTTCCAAGTGAAATGGCCAAATTTATTAGAAATCAAAACGTAGTGCAAACAATAAATTTCGACAATTGTGAATCAGTTTAGCGAATGGTTATAAGTTTCGTTAAGTTAAATTTAAACGTAAACCACGATCGGGAGGAGGTCTTTAATCATTCGCACCCACAATAAAATAAAAGTACTTTGGAGCGCACCTTTTATAAGCAAGCATCGGAGGATAAGTCATACAAATAGTTAGTGCAATTGAGATAGCAAAATACGAGTAATATAAATACGAATGATAACAACTCATTTTAGTTACACACCACAATTTTGATATCAACTTTAAACTAACAACAAATTATTCAAAACTGCACTCAGTCACTCAGTCTCAATTCGATTCAAATAAATCACTCACTCACTCACTCGATCGATCAATCACGAATCAAACTCAAGAAATACAACTTTTCGATGACAACTTTGCGGCACCGTATAAAATCAATCTAAAGTCTAAGCGAAACTTTCAAAACGCAATTAAGCCCAGTAAAAAATAAATACACATACCTAACAATAAATAAAAACGAATACAAAATAGAACATAGACAAGTATGAATGAAACTGCCTAAGAAAATAGCATATAAGTCTAAAAAAATAGTCACTAAAAAAAGTGAAAGGGAGAAGGGTTATTGGATTTTCAATTTGTAAATACAGAAAAGAAAACACTCGAAACTCGGATCATTCTCAAAGCAAAGTAGGAGCAAAACTTCGCAATTGAATTAAACTTAGTTAATGTAATTGAGTCTAGTTAAGCGATTAACTCAGATACACAATAAAGCCGCAAAAAACAGACAACCGATACTTACGATGCACCTAAGTTAGCCTAAAAAAAACAAACAGACAGACACACAGATACTCGAAGTATACATAACATATATATTTGAATTTTCGCTCAAGTTCCTCAATAAATCACAACACAAAACGAGAAAGAAACAAAAGAGTTAAGTTAATTGACAAAACACACACACCACACACACATAATTAAAGGCAAGTGAGTTTAAATTTAAAACTAAAATATTAAGAATAATATACAATTTAGCACAATGTAGATAACTAAGCAAACCATACAAAACAAATATCATCAATGAATTTTAATTTAGTGTTTATGATTAGTGCAAGGGCAGATCGTAAGGCTAAAGAATTTTGTACAGATAGCTAAAGTTAAATCTAGGATTTAGTTATATGCCATACAATATGGTCGAAACACACGGCTAGACACCCAAATGTATATAAATATAGAGTTTGGCTTAAGAAACACACACACACAGAAAACACAACCAGTATATGAGGATATATTCATATAACGTATTTAGGCACCTACGTATATGTAGCACGAGTTTTTTATATGTAAACCAAGGAAAATTTCCCTAATCCAAATACCCACAAACCAAAAACAAAAAAAAAAACAATTATACTGTATATACGAAAAGTACTTATGAATGGAACACTGGCAGTGTAAGCGGAGGATGATGGAACAGCTATGGAAGCCTAGATATATATGAATAAGATGACCTTTAACCCCTTGAACCCCTTCTTAAGGACTACCTAACCAATTCAGAAAGAAGTGAAAACGACTACCGGAGAGGCCCCAAGGAGAATTACTTTATTAACGATCTAGACAGACACTGAAAACTAAACACACAAAATAAATAATAATTGTACTACAGAGTCGAGGACTCGACTATCAAATACCCTTTAGCCGTTCCAAGGAAAAAGTATCTTCATTTGGTCTGTCTGCTTTGAGGAAAACCCTTCCATATTAACCCTAATTTTGTGTAAGGGCTAAAGAGTATAGACACATATTTTTAACTAGGAATCTGAGCAAAAGGAAAGCAATATGAGATTTAACCAAAATTAATTTTATTAGCAATTTTTTTCTAATTTAATGAGCCAAGTGAAACGGATTTGAAGCAAACTGCAATTGATCTACACAGAAAGAAAATACCAAACAAGATAGTCACAACCCAAGAAAGTAAAATCGGTGATAAAATAAACATAAATAATATGTATATCTGCTTATATATACTATAATAAACCCACAAACAGACATATATATGTATACATATATGTGTGTACACCTAAATATATTTTGTAGCTATACAAAAGGTCAGAAATCAATTATGTTACCGAAGACACAAATCAAAATGTTTATAAACTTAAAAATCGTATCGCGCGGATGATATTAATTTGTATAAATGCTATATTATGAATATTCCCCAAAAGAAAAAACTAAAATTTTGATGCGAACAACAAAATAGCTGCTCAACGGTTTCGGAGCGTATTTCCAAAGAACGTAAATTAAAGGATAAAAAAAAACAAACATTTTAGTTGTAAACAAAACGTAATAGTTGAAGGAAACATTTTTAAACGAATGAGGATTGTAAATTGTCCGTTTAATTTTTCATATGGGATTTTTTACTCTACAACCTAGTTTATGATATTATTTAATTTAGTTGACCATAGTGATCAAATTTTTATAAAAACCAATTCAATTTTCGAAGCAAGATGATGATGAAAAAAAAGTGCATATTTTACGAAAGTATCTATGCAAGAGCATTTAGGACAACAACAACAACAACAAGAAGAACAAAAACAATGCAAATATGTAAAATGTTAAATTATACACACAATGAAATGTTTGAAGCATTTTTGGTGTTGCTGTTTAGACGGCAACACCAACACCAAAGTTTTATAAAGCAACCGAGAAAATGGGAGAAATATATTAATAATGATATATGCATACGTGATACATGATGTAATAGTTGCGTATGCATGTATATGATGTATATTTAATTATATATTATATATGTACGGTGGTCTCAAGAAAACAAAGCAAAACCAAAATGGAAATTCTAAAGTATTTAGATAAGCAAACCAACAACAATTTGAGAACCCTAGATATTAAGTTGAACAACAAGAAGAACACACAACGCAGAACCGAATCCAAATTCCATGGAGAATGATGCACCGAAAACCCTAAAAACACACACAAAACAAAAGTAAGAGCAAAGACACACACACACATTTTTAAAACGAATTCAAAGTTAATGCAAGTGAATATTATTATTGAGAAATAGTCTATAGCCCTACGCAGCAAGACGCGATATTGATTGAACCATGAATTGTTGGCAGCCTTGGGGCTGGGAATCAAGTTACACTAATCAACACACTTATGGTTGTACGTTGCATATATTTTAGTTTGTTGCATTTGGATTATTATTACGATTATCATGGAGCATTGATTTTAGAGGCCCCAGAATCATTGTCCGTTGACAAAACCTTTTGCTCAAGCAAAGTAAAAAATGCGAAAATTTGTTACTACATTTTAAGATTAGGGACCCATTAAAGAGCACTACCAAAACCCACTTACCATTCATTTCCCCGCGGGCTCTGGCTACCAATGTGTGTATGATTTCTGTCAGCAATCACTTAACCAGCTTCAAAGTCTCATCACCATCAAGCAGTGAAAACTACTCGTATATATAAAATATTCGGTGTGACGTGTATATCTGTATAATTTTTCGTTTTATCCGTCCATCAAAAAGAGTTCCTAAATGCAATAAATGAACATTTTATTATGATTACCAGCCAGCCAGCCAGCTAGCCCGCCTTCCGAATATAACCCCCTTAAAAATAAAAGTTCACACGTTGGTCTGCTGTCAATTATTGGTTCCCCCCTCAGAGAATGGGCTTTATTTCCGATCACCCACATCCAGAATTTCGGTGGCTCAAGCCCCCTCCATAGCACACCACCCACACTCATCAGCCTCAAATCTCGGATTGAAAATGAAATGGAAATTTCTGGGAGAGACCCCAAACCCAAAGTATGGAAAAGCAAGAATATGTTTGACGGGGCCCCCGCAGAAAATGGGGCGAAACCAAGAAGGAATAATTTAAAACGTAATGCGTATGTAATGATTGATCACTGATCACAAATTTTGACTGTGTTAATTTCGTTATATAAAATGAAAAAAACAAAATTGAAAAACCAAAAAAAAAAAAGAACAAAAAGCAAAACTGAAATGAGAATAATTATCTATAGCATATAAAAATAAACACACACATAACAAAATAATTAAAAGATGAATGTTACAAGAAAGTAAATGATAAAACCCAAAAGGAACCTATATTATTAAGTTAAATACTAAAACTAAAAGAAAGAACATCCAAGAGGAAAAATGCAAAACCAAGATGAAAAATATTATAATATTGCAATGAAGTGAATATAAATAAAGATATGTAAAAAAAATTACAAAAATCCAACGTTGTTTCACTGGAAAAGTAAAACAATCCATTTTTAAATTCTTGCTTTAAAGTGGAAATTTTATTTTGTAGTTTTACTTTTTGAACAGAAGGTTTGATAAACTCACTGGGCTGGGTCATTTAATTACATACAATGCGGCCTAGTTATGTTTGTTCTATTTAATATCCTTGATTATGCGAATATGGAGTTATCCCGGATTGGTGAGTCTTGAACTGGAGTATTCGAGTATCGCAAACAAAGTCTCGCATTGCATTAAGTAGGCTTTCACTAATATCTTCGTTCTGGCATCCAACATTAACTTAGACCATTTAACTAGACACGAAAAACATTTAACTAATTAGGCTACAGTGTTTTGCATTCAATTACAACAATATTTAATAATTCTTCGGGATCCGTGCTTGATTACAATCCATTATTCAGTTACTTTAGAATGTGCATAGGGATCCTACGACTAAACGATGGATGAAACAATAGCAAATGAATTGACAATTAAGTTGATTGGCAATCTGGCTATAATAATGCGTTACAAGATCAAGCGGATGGTTATCCTAACCCATTAGATTACTTAGATATATATACATATTGCTCGATTAGTTTTGTTGGGATGCTGATATTCGAAGACCCGTGTCTGAGTGCTACATAAACGTTACAATATTTTCCATTTATAGTAATTTATATATATCAATGTCTGAGGTTATAACACATTACAAACTAACATAATTATGTATATATTTATATATAGAATATATATATTATATCGTATGGTGGTTTCTTGTTTTTCGTTTTGTTATGAAGGCCCAGTTGATTTCTAACTATAACCCCCGAGGCAGTACAGAAAAAGTCAAAGGTCAAATGGATGTACACAATTTGAGCGCTGTACGTGAAAAAGATTGATGATCGAGATCCTGATCTGCTACAAGTATAGACGCGTTTCTATAGATAGTCCTGCTATTGTGTCGTTGTATATTTAATCGGTTAATCGGTCAAAAACAAACCATTTCTAGTCAGCTTTGATATAACTTATGGTAGAGCTACAAAGAGTCCGTCTGGGTCGTGTTTGAACAAAAACTTCCAACGCCACTTGAAATCCTCGGATTTCAGAGATTCTCAAAGCCTTTGTGGTTCTTGTTTGGTGTGTATTGGTTGGATTTGCTTGGATGGGTTTCAGGAAAGTGTGATCCTAATCTGTGTTGTGGTGGCTACTGTGGTTGGATTGGGTGGTGGTGGTGGTTATGGTGGTGGTGGTGGCTGTGGCTGTGGTGTTCCGCTGATCTTCCGCTCTATAACTGTCCGTGGCTATAGTCTATATAGTATATATCTTGCTCATGGTCGTGTGCCTACGAAAAAAAAGAAAAACAACATTCAAGTAGCCGACCAAGAGGAAGAGTCTAAAGAGTCTAAGGGACGAATTTAAGCGTTCGACTCCTTGAGATTTTGCAAACGTGCCAATTGATTTGAGTCCAATTCCTCGGGTATGCTAGCTCGCCCACCGACCACCTGCTTGGGTGCCTCAATATCCTGCTCGCCAGCTGCTTCGCCTGCTTCGCCAGCATCGCCTGCCTCTCCTGGTCCACCGTTCACATCCAAGTCATGGGACTGCTCGCCTCCCCCACCACCCCCGCCTGAACCGGAGCCACCGGCAAAGGCATCATCGAAGTTAGCATCGAAATTGGCCTCGAAATTGGCCTCAAATCCAGCGGCGGAATCGGCGCCCTTGGCCTTCTCGTTGAACGGATCCTCGGCCTCCGGCAGGGCGGGCACCGTCTCCGAATCGGTGCCCTCTGAGATCGACTGCTGGTCGGCATCCTCTGCATCACAGGATGGATACTCGGTCAGTGTTATGCTCACCACGGGCCGGGGCCCCACCACCGCTTTACCTTCTTTGGCCGCAGCGCCCTGTGGCGATGGCGATACCTTGGCCAACGGCTTGGGGGCCACATCGGGCTTTTTCGCCGACGTAGACGCAGACCCAGACGCCTCCGTCTCCTTGGGCTTCTCCTCCTTATCCGACTGCGACTCGCTGGAGCTCTCTCCTACTGGTGGGAAAGATTTATCGGCACCGTCTTCAACCATGGGGGTTGCAGCGGTAACAATTATTTGAGCCATACCTAAGTTCAGCGTGTTGGCGGTGCCAGCAGCCGCCTTGGTGGCCACTGGACCGGGTCCCGGTCCGCCCGCCTTTGGCAGCGACGGTGGCGGCAGACACGGTGGCGGCTGACCATCGTCACTGAGATCGTCCTGCAAAGCATAGAACATTTTCAGTCAAGGATTTCTTTAAAATACTATATACCCGTCTTAAGAATAGGTAGCCTATAATGTGCAATAAAAGTTGCAAAGGAAACACATCTATCAGTCAAGGATTTTTTCAGAAAAATATCTGCATTTTGAATAATACCTGAATTGGTAGCAGCCTTTTATAATAGAAATTTTCTCATTAAAAAAAACAATTGCTTTACAAAATGTTTTTAACAATTTTTTTAAAACCAAACGTTGGCTTATATGTGTATGAACTTTTAAGATGAATCTGATTTTAATAGACATTATACACTTTATGTATATTTAAATCTGATCTAGCATCTATTTGAAGCTTTGAAAATGTTTTAAATACAACAATTTAAGCAACCCGATTGTGTGGTAATGGTTTCTTATAACTATGTACAATATTTACATTATTAACAATAATGTTTATAGTGTTTGCAAAATCCAGTTTCCTAAAAATATGTACACAAGGCCAAAAGCATAGAATTGAAACCCCTCCCAAGCCATTTCTTTACCTAAAAGTAACAATTACCTATAATTTTAATAGATTAATGCCTAGTTCCCTATTATAACTAATATTGTATCTTCTTTTTCTCTACCCGTAGTCATATACACCTAAGTTTAAAATGTTTGTATATCTATTAAATTTAAACGACAAGTTGATTTCAAAATTTACCTCCATGCCAGGCTCTTGGATGAGTACTGAGTATGCATTAAAAATAAATGAGAAAATGGTGGTTTGTTTAGTCAAGAATCGTATTTGTAGTTAAATATCACTTATATGAATACAAATTATTGATCAAATCGTTATAGAGCGGTGAGAAAGAAACTAAAAAATTATAGGATCAAGTCAAGGCAGCCTTGGAACAAGTACTATCTAAGTTCACGGAATGATTTGGCAAGAGAAAACTAAGGGAACAAAACAAGGCTGGGAAATAAACAACAAATATATATTTTATATTAGAAATAGGTACACTTATGCATAGTATTTCGATAAAGGTACCGGGGCACACAAACATGCGGGAAATCGGGGGTGACAACTAGGGACTATTTTATTAAAAACTTTATTCGTTTTCTGGATTCGGTTTCGAAACTATGGATCTACAAATGGAAACCGATTGAACATGATTCTATTGTATATATACACAGGAAAAGGATTTCTGCTTAACATGGTTGATATATATTTCTTATATATTTGGATAAAAAACCTGAACATACTTGATTTATAAGTAATTTCAAAATACCAAGAAGAAAGACTCAGTGAACAAATTCGAAACATTAGGAAAGAGGAGGAGATTTTTCATGCTCTCTAACTTTGGAAATGCAAAATATATTTCCCTAGTGTTCTAGAGTTACTGAACAAACTTTTGGGAGGAGGATAGAGATATAGAATTTAGATCAAAGAGCATATTTTATAGATTACCCTTCTTGGCAGTTGGTTGGCTTTGGTTGTTGCCTTAAATGACACAGAGACACAATTACACGGAGAGGAAAAAGTAACCAATGCAAAAACAGCAATGAAAGAAAAACGTAATATTTAGACAATTAATAACCAATCAAAGCATTTCAATGCAATTAAATTGAAACTTTAGTGCCACACACACATTAAGATTGAATATCTTTAAGAAGAAGCTGCAAAAGAAATAGATCGAAGATGAGGAAGTAATACGATAGTACGACACGACACTGTAATACGAAAACACTGTAAAAAATCGTAGGACATTTCTTCGGTTGCGTTTTTTGGATTTTTTTTTATCGGAGACTGGTGGAGACTTTGGAGGCGAGAGACAAATTAGCACATTAACGGAGAGATCAGTGGAGAGTAGTTACAGTGATGTGGTGGTAATTGGTTGTGAGATTTTTGGTTTTCATTTAATTTTTTTGTGGTTTAGTGGTAAGTGATGGTAAAGTGGTGGAAGAAGTGGTGGTAGAAGTGGTTAGTAGTTACACGAGCTGCACTTTGGAGAGATTAGGTTTACCTCTAGAGAATATAGAAGCAGGTAAAACAGTACTTTTTGATTGGAAATTATCTTTTGTTTGGTTTTTTTTGTAGGATAGTGAAGATTGAGAAATTATACAAATGTTTGGAACTAGAGGAATCGTTTTCGAGTGACAGATATAGTATGGTATAGTTGGTAAAGATATATTGAAAGGGAGAACAAAGAGTAGGTTCTAGGGTGGATAGTCAAGTGTGGAGCATTTACCTGGCGGAGGCATACTCGGGGCAGCCGCACCGTTGGGATACACACCGCTATCCTCATCTGTCAAAGATCACAACGAATATGGATTATCTCTCAGAAAATATACATTCATCGGGTTTAAATTCGAGTACCAAATCAAAAACAAACATGAAGAAAACTCAGGAAACTAAAAGGTATTTGTAAAATCAATCTTTGAGGATATATTAAAATTAATATCTCAAATATCACAAATATCGGGAAAGAAGGTTTAACTTTTATCATGGAAAAATCTTTATGTTACAACAAAAACATGATAAAACTAAAATATTTTGTACTATATAAAGAAAAATATACATATATTTTCAACACAAACTAAAGAAAAACATAAACCACTACTATTCTTTATAAACGCAAGAGTTAACCCAAGAGAACCCCCATATATCAGTCGAATAATCTCCCTTGAACTCACCTGCCGTGTCCTGGGACCCGAACATGTCCTCGGTGAGCTCCAGCTCCAGCTCGTGGGCGTACTCCGGCGGCAGTGCCGGGGCGGGGGGCAGGGCAAAGTTGGGTGCCGCCATGGGCGGAGGTGACTCGTCCCCGCCCTCGCTGAGCGGCTCGCCCAACTCGTCGCACTCCTCGACCACCAGCGAGGGGAAGTTGCCGAAGCGCCCGTCGAGCTCGCCCTCCCACCAGCCATCGTCGACCCCGTGGGCGGTCTTGGTGATGATCTTGATCTTGTCGCCCTCCTCGAAGGTCAACTCGTCCTCGGCGGTGGCGTCGTAGTCGTAGAGCGCAATGCACCATTCCACATCGGATTTGGGACGCTTCTGGGGCGCCATGATGACGGAGACCTGGTCGGGGGATTGCATCGAGTCCACCGTTTGATCTTCGTTGTCAACAGTATAATCGACAGATGAGAATGAGATTTGTGAGCGCAATTGATTGCCTGAAGTACCATTAAAGGCGCTGCCAGCGGTCTCCTGGTCGATGTCCAGATAGTTGTGCGGCACATAGCCCTCCTCGCCGCGATAGTTCCTAGCCCGCAGCCAGCCATCCCCATCGCCCTCGCCCACGACCTCGAGCTGCTCGTTCTCGACAATGGTCAGCTCATCGGGGTTCTGGGCCTGCAATCAAAAATTAAAAACAATGTCATTACCAAATGCCACAAGGACCATCGCTTGACCTACGAACCGTGTAACTGTAGAGTGCCGTGCACTTGAAGATTGCCTCCTTGGGCTCGGGCACAATGGGCTCGTCCTTGTCGTCCTCATCGTCGGCCCCCCAATTGACCTCGGTGGGGTCATCCCACCCACCGCCGCTGGCCATCATCGAGGCGCTCGAGGCCGCAGCCGCTGCCGCAGCACTGGAGGATGCCCCGGCTGTGGAGGCCGCTGCCGGACGCTCCTCGGGCTCATCGTCGCTGTCGCTGAAGGTGCGATCCCGGGACAGCTGCTGCTCCTGCTTGGGCTTGGCCTGGGACTGCGACTGGGCCTGAGCCTGGGTCTGGGTCTCCTCCTTGTCGCTGTCGTAGAAGGAGTCGGAGCTGGGATTCTCGCCCTGGCCGGAGGCATCGGTGCGCATGGAAATGGAGCTGGCCGAGCGGGTCAGCTCCTGCACGCCCATGATCTCCGCCTCCTGGACCCACTCGTCCACATTGATGCCGCCATCGCGCAGGCACTGCAGACAGGCCTCGGCCTTGGCCTTTTCGGTCTCGGAGCGACGGATTTGGTCGCGGAACTCCTCGATCTTGGTGTCCAAATCCGGTCCATTCGGGTCATTCGGATCCGTGCGCTGTCCGGAATCGCGCAGCGACTGGCACAGGGCCAGCTTCTTGGCATTCTCGCGAATGGAGGCGTTCTCCTTGACCACCCGACCGGCCAGGTTCTTGGCCTCCTTGGTGAGGGTCTCGGCGGCGGACTCGTGCTCCGCAGTCACCTTGCGCACCGGATCGTTGTCGCAAGCCTCGAAGTCGTACTGGATGTGCTGCTTCAGCACCGGATAGAACAGGTAGCAGCACTGCAGGTTGTACTCCCGGGTGAGCTGCTGGGCCTGGTCCCGGATCTTCCCGAAGCTGTTCTGCGTGGCCGAGCAGGTGAGCAGCTCAGTGCGGCTATAGGGGGGAACATTTATGTATAATTTTTAGTGTTTTAGCTTTACTCATAATTCATTGATTTGGGAAACTTTGCTTTCTGAATGGCCTCCGAGATAAGAACAGTCGTATCTTATCGCCTAACTTTTAAAATAAACAAAAGCATAATCCAGACGAATACCAAATTAACCTCTCATCGATTTTCCGTTTCAATTGATATTGATAAGAAGGCTTTCTATCACGTTTTCCTAATTCAGTTAAGAACCTTTTCAAACATTTTTTGTTACTATGGAAATGTAAGCCCATAAAAAACAGTCGGCGCCGGCGAATTTGATTACAAATGAGACATTTTTGTAATTTGGGTATTACTGTTTAAATACTTAAAGCCTCTTTACGATATTGTCAAGCATAGACAAAACTAGACAAAACTCTTTGGTATACGACTATTCAGAGGCCTACGCATGCTCTATTTCAAATATAAACATTCCAGACTTTACCCTGTATTCCATAAACACAATGTGGCTTATAGATTGGTTAAAACTTAGCAAACATTAGGTATTATATATATCAGCCAATGATATTACCGCCAAATCGTGTTCTGAGTAAGCTATTCAAAATGAAAGTGAATAAACCTATTGATAGTCTTGAATCAAGACTCTTGATTAACGCTTACAAACCTATCTGCAATTGCGCCACGATTAGGTTTACAATTGGCCAATGACATAATAAAACAATTATAGCGAAATTATAGCTAATTGTTGATATAACTAATCCCAAACCATATTCGCCTGGAACCCAACTGATACCCCTGGTAACCATTTGAAAACCCAGTCCCGACTCTTACCCCATCAGCATCAGGTACTCGGCGACCCGCTCGAACACATAGTTCTCCATGGTGGTCATCGTGGTCTGCAGATCGACGGTGAAGTAGCGATTCTGGTGGGCATTGGCCGCCGCCAGACTGAGAACGTAATCGTTGCGGGCCCCGGAGGACTTCTCCTCCAGCAACTCCTTGCGGGACGTGACCCGGGCACTGTTCTTCTGCAGCGAGGTGATGGACTGGAAGAAGGAGCCCTTCTTTTTCTTCAGCTTCTCCTCAATGTCCCGGGCCTTGTCGCGCACATCGTGGGCGCAGTGCTCCTCATCAAAGTAGGACTTCTTGGTCTTATCCACATCGCCCACGCTCAAGTGCAGCTCCTTCTGCACGTTGACAATTCCGGAAAGCGATCGCTTGGCAATGGCCAGCTTGTAATCTCGCAGTACCTTCGCCTCGTCGGCAATCTGCTGCTGGAACACCTCGATGGCCGCCAGTCGTGCCCGGGCCAGCTTTTCGTTCTCCTCGAGAACTGTGCGCCAAACACTCCACATGTTCCTGGGGATCAAAATTCAATGGTGAATATGAATATCTGGAAGCCTGCTAAAGTTTTTCCCAACCCACCATCGCTCCTCCATGCCGTCCATCTTGATGTCTGGAATGTTGGGGATCTTCTTGTTGAGATACTGCGACGAGATCTTCAGCAGGGCTTCGCTGTACGACTTCTCGATGGCCGAGCGCTTGATGGTGAACTGCCGGATATCCTCCAACAGATCGCACTCATGCTGGTTCTTCAGCTGCAGCTTGGCCACCTGTTCCGTGTGCAAATTCTTCAGGAATTTCACATAGTTACCCTGCGGAATCCCAAGAATTGTATTAGCGTGATAAGAGTTTTACGAGTTTTGGGGGTTTTTAAGCGTTTACCTTGCGCGGCGGCGGCTGCATTTTGGGTTTTTGTGCTTTACTGGGTCACTAAGTTTACTTTTGCTTTTAAGCAAGCCAATTGGTTAAGTTGCAGCTCCGATTCAATAGCCTTACATTACCACTAAAAGCTAAAATAATGAGAAGACAAGGATGATATTTAATAGGCAAATGGCACCCCTGAGTTTATTTATAGCCGGAGCTTTTATCATTTTTCTTAAGGGTTTCGAGTGGGTGGTTGGGTTGAATTTGGTCTCCAAGCCGTTAATGGTTTTTGCCACGAACTTATGTAACAACAAAATGCAATGAAGGCTGACCCGCAAATGTTTCCGAGCTTTTCCTAAACTACATTTAGATTGTTTTGGGAAAAGGAAATTTTCACTGGCCAAAGCCCACGCAGCAGCCCCTGGGTTTTTCTCTTCTTTTTTTTTTGGTTGCGGGTAGAGGGTTCTTATCGATTTGTGGGTGGCAGACTAGCTTTGCTTTTAAAATGGCTGAGATTTCGAAACGGGGAATTCAAAACACTTGGCTAACACTTTTCTTGGACATGGCAGGAATTGGTTGTTGTTTTGCAGCTTGTTTAGTACTTTTATCCGCAAGATTTCCCCACAAATTCGAGCACTTTTCAGCGGAGCTAAAAAATCCGTTGCTTACTTATCGATTTCGATTTTCACGTCGTTTTCTGCGAGGGCGGCGGGGCCACTTTTCACATGCACCGCTCTGCGCAGGAGTGGGCGAGAGCGAGCGAGAGCGAGAGCGAGAGCGAGAGGCTTTTCCGACTTTCATTCATCGCGTAAAATGGAGAAGAAAACAGTGCCAGGCACATGCGCCCCAGAGGGTGGGTTTTTTTTCTTTTTGTTATATTTTCCTTGTTTTCGCGGTGTCAGCTGCTTGATAACACAGA
This sequence comes from Drosophila ironensis, assembly GCA_021223825.1. Classification (NCBI taxonomy): domain Eukaryota; kingdom Metazoa; phylum Arthropoda; class Insecta; order Diptera; family Drosophilidae; genus Drosophila; species Drosophila ironensis. The sequence continues at coordinate 438,115 of JAJJHQ010006038.1, forward strand.
AAAAACTCAAGTCCAAGTCAAGTGTAACGCGGCACTCGACTGTTTATATCTCCAAGCACCGAAATTACCTCAGCGGCCGCAAAATAACACAAAATAGTAGTGGCATGGAGCACTCGACGACGACTGCTACCAAAAATATGCTGCGGCTATCAAAAGCGGTGGATTCAATAGATAATTTCTGATACCAGGTTTGGAAGTTTCGTTCTGATAAGACTTTACAGCGGCCGCCTGAAAGTATGCAATGGAAATTATCAGAACATTGTTTGGTATTATTCCAATTGGATTTTATTTTTTCTTAATATCTTATTCATTTAATTTTGGTATTGCAATGCATTGCTGTTAAAATGAATATATTGAAATTGTATGTGTTTTAAGTGTTTTGCAGTTGCTAATTCTAAAAATTTAAATTAATTCAATTCATTAAAATAATTTAACACCTAGATGTCCTTTAATATATTAAAAAATTATAATAGTTAATAATTCGATTCCTTAAACATCAAGGTATGTAAAACATTTCCTTGGCGTTATGGTTTTAAATAAGTATAAAGAATAAATTTAATAATATTATTGATAAAGTTATTTGATTATTAATAATTGGTAATTCCTTGATAATTTGAAACCCAGACCTTGCTTATGATTAAGTAACGTAAATGTATCCCTTTTATTTAATTAAAATTATTTTATAACAGCAAAATACAAAATAATGAGAATTTGAATTTCAAAATACTGGTTGGCTGAAAATATCCTCTATTTTTGGTTTTTTTATTTCGTCGCTCAGCACCGCCTGGCCACACTGGGCCAACTTGTACTTTGTTGTGTCCCCGATTTTCTTCTTTTTTTCATGTTTGCGCCCCGGAAATGGCCACGAAGCTAAACGTGAACATCCGCACCTTGCTGACCAACTGCGAGGACCTGGCCAAGGACGAGCAGAACTTCTGGCGCCTGCAGAAGTTCATCAAGTCCCTGGACACGATGCTCGCGGAGCTGGAATCCCTTGAGGACGCCAGCAGTGCCGCACGCATTCCCGGCTACCGGGAGCGCCTCCAGAGCCTCAAACTGGCCTCCGGGTACACAGAATCGCCTGCGGCAAGTGCCACGCCCGCCCAGGAGGCCGGCGAGGTGGCCGTGAAGGAGATGCGACAGCTGCAAAACACCAAACAACACAACGACCTGCGCAAGGAACTCCTCCAGGGTAAGGCCTGCCATTCGAATATGCTTCAAGGAAACCTTCACCACAACCTTACCTACCTTTAGATGACTCCTTGCGCAGGCGACGAGCACCGGAAGAGGCTGCCAATGCCTCTGCGGACAACATGAACGAGGCTGCCAAGTACTACACGAATGCGCAGGAGAAGATCACCGAGCACATGCTCTCCCTCACCCGGAACCTCAAGGAGCAGACGGAGACGGCCAACAGGATCATCCGGAAGGACACGGAGGTGGTGTCCCGGTCCTCGGGCATGGCCGAGCGCAACCTCAACTCGCTCAGCAAGGAGGCCGACAAGCTGGAGCAGCACTCGAAGAAGGCCTACAAGTGCTGGCTCTGGCTGATGATTGTCTTCGTCATAGTCACGTTCATCGGTGAGTCACGGGTGGCAGGGTCACAAGCTGAGGGTTCCTAAGAAATGACGGTAATTTGGGGGTCTTCTGCCTAGTTTCGGGGGAATTTCCCCTGCTGGTTGGTTGAATTTTATTTGAACTAGGTGGCTCCCATTATTAGTAGGAAATGTTCTTCCGATGTGACTACTTCTTAGGATAACAATATTACAAGAGGTCTATTGTACTGTCTGCCTAGAATATCTAAGAGATTTCCACTACTTATTGCATTAAATCAATTCAAATTAGGTGAAATGTTAGGACCTTTTATAGCGACAACTACTTCTATAAAAAAAGGTCTTTCGGATTGTCTGCCCGAGATTTTGGAAGTTTTATTGGATTGAAACAGCGATGGGCACAGATTTTCAACTTGGAAGCCGGCATGTCGATTCCCTTTTTTTCGAGACATTCACTTGTTTGTGTTTTTGGTTTCACTGGGAGCCGAAAGAGCCAAAGGCTGCCCATAGATGGATTTAACCAATTCAAACCAAATCACTCTCATTCTAAATATATAAAATGCTTCTAATGCATGCAAAAATGTAACGCTTCTAAGGCAAATATATGCCCAAAAGACGTATCTTCCTGTTTCATAGCTAGGTCACATGTGACAAGTGTTCTTGAACTGTCTGTATTCCCGAATGTTTGCCTTAGGATATGAGGTTTTCCTCTATGGTTTCTGCAACATCTCTTTATCACCCAAACCAATGGAAATCAATTGAAATCCAGAACCCTAAGTATTATGTTATTTACTTAGATACGTCGCAAATAATATCACCTAAAACTGAAAGAATCTTCCTATAAAGCTGCCATCTCACACTTGAGAATGTTTTCCTTATAGAACCACTGTATTCTTTACATATCTTCTTAATTTCTTACCCAATCAGGTTATTCAAAAGTGGAATATAGCTAATTCTTAATATATGCAGCAATGTAGATTATGCTCATCGAAGAAAACAACATTTAAGACAGATAATACCTTACAAAACTCCGGTTTGGTTTATTTTTAATTGCAAAATGAATTGCCTCACAAGAGTTGCTAAACGGCAAACAAGTTTCCAATGACTCAGCTGCGATCGATCCAATTTACTGCACTCACTTTTTAGTCGTATAAAGCCTCAATCTAATGAGTTTGTTACCCTTTCCCTTTTGCAGGTATGGTGTTGTTCATGAAAATAATGAAGAAGAAGAAGACGTAGGAGCGCTGCCCCCGAAATATGGAAACCAAACACTGATTATTCTAAGACAGCTTTAATGCGATCGTTCCGCTGCCGAGGCCAAGAGGTTATCCCCAATAGGTTATCCCCCAGCAGAGAGTAGAAAAAAAGGCTCCACACTTAACGATCGAAAGCCGCCCAGCGATTTATTTATGGAATAGTTTATATGTACAAGCGAAAGCAATTATATTTGTGTGGTTATTGAGCATTCTTGTGTTTCTTATGTTTCTTGCATTTACTCCGCTTCGATGAGCTGGGTCACTCCGTTCTTGGTGATCAACTGCAGCAGGGATCCGGTTTTGGGACGATCCTGGTTCTGCGTCCACTTCAGGAACAGGCCGGCCACCTCGCTCAGCGGCGTCCACGTGCCAAAGTCCGCCTCGGGCATCCATTTCCGGTTCATGGGCGTGTCCAGGGTCACGGGCAGAATGGAAACGGCCAGGGAATTGGCCGGCAGGCCGGACTTCTCGCCGCCCAGGGAGCGGGTGAGCTGGTGCACGGCGGCCTTGGCCATGCCGTAGCCAATCATGCCGGGAGTGCCCTCCAGGGCGGGCTTGGCGCCTGTGAGGGCCAGCAGACCGCCCTCCTTCAGGTGCTGGGCGGCCACAGCGGCGGAAATGGCCGAGGTCCACACGCTCTGCTTCCACATGAGGTCCGCGTTCTTGGCCAGATCCTTTTTGGCATTGCCTCCGGCCCAGCCGCCGGCCACGCAGATCACGGCGTCCAGCTTCTCGCCCGCCAGCGAGTCACCCACCTTGGCCACCACCTCGGCCTCCTGATCCTGCCAAGCGGCATCCCGCGGCACCACAATGCTCACGTCGGCCTTCTCGTTCTCGGTCAGGTCAATGCTGCCCACCCACTTGGAGGTGCCAGGGAGAGAACAATGCAGAACAATTAAACTATTATGCGATTACTTGGTGGCAAAGTGAAGGGAAACTCACGTAGTTGTTGGCTTTGAAGTGATCGACGCAGGCGGAGCCGAGGGCTCCCTTGCCGCCGTAGACGAAGACGCGACCTGCGGACATGATTCCAAGACGTGCTGCCAGTTTGGCGGTTCAGCTCGAACTGGAAGTGGGAATGCGGGAAAGAGATTCCAAGCCGGTGGCGCTGAGTCAGGGCAGGCACAACCTGTTAGGCGGGTAATTAAACGCTCGAGAATGAATTTGCAAGCGAAGCCAAGCTTTTGGGCTCTCGGCGCCGCAGCAACAAGTTAATAATCAATAAGCGGCAGACCTGCCAACGCTGCCCATAAAAAACGGATCCTCAACGCAGAGTTGGAGGGAAACGGCTAAAGGGTAACAAGCTAGAAACTAAAAGTAAAAAAGCGTTCAATTTAAATAAAACAAGTCGTTTAAAACTTGGTTTAACAAGCTAGGAAATAAGACTGGCAGAACACCTTGTAAATTAAGTTAGCAGCTGCAGAATTAAAGGGAATAGCTTTCAAAACCGGTAACTTAACTAATATTATTTATATTTTATACTATATAAATATTATTAAATAAATCGCATAAGGTGTTACTTTGTATTAAAGGGAATTTCTTGGAATTTATAGCTCCCACTTGGTTGTTGCCCGTCCTAGCTTAAAAACGAATCAGATATATACAATTTTAAAAATTTCCCGCTCCTACCTCCCCTCTGATTACAAATAAAAACCCAAAATTCTGGAAAAATTCGCTAATTTGAGGTCTCAAATTTCAACCGATTGGGTTTTGTCACCATGAGATGCCTCCGCTTAACCGCTGGAGCAACAAGTGGGAAACCTCCTATCGATATCATCGAATGGCGCGTTTTTCCAGGCGCAGACGCGCAAAATAGAGGGAAAACTGGCGGTCCGCCGGCGTTAGCCAACACCCGGACCCAGTATTCGCGACCCAGTATTCGTCGACCGCAACAGCTGTTGTTTGAAAAGGGAAATGCGTGAAGTTCGTTAGTTAGTTGTGCGCCGCATTTCCACACGCCGTGTTTTTCGCCCCCTCTCAGTTACGTCACGCGTTTGCCAGCAGCCGCACGGCCCACCAAAAAGTATAACCCAAAACCAGTGTTAAAGCGTTCTTGTGAGGCCGGAAAACTGCTAAATCAAATTGAAAACACATAGTTGGCTTTTCAGTGTGTGGGAATGCTGGTGCGAGTTTTCCCGTAACAAAGTAGTCGGCGCCTTGCATTTCACTCTTTCATTCGACTCGTCCGGAACGTCAAACGCTTCACACTCATTTCTAATTGTGATTCGTAGGAAGTAAGTTCTCTAGTGCAAAATATTCTAATAAAATAAATAGTATAAAATCGGAACACAACCAGTAAAATAAAATACAAGCCAAAAAAAAACATCCACAAATTATCCGAAATAGAAAAAAATTTGAACCGACCTAAAGTAGCTCCATCGTTTTTTCGCCTCGTTTATCGTTGCTAACGTTCGTGATTGAATAATAAATGCAAAACCGTGTGTGTGTGAATTCAATATATCCTCTGGCCATCTCACGTAATCGCTAACGCTAACGCTAACGCAATCGCAACCAGCAACGTAACCGCCGCGCATTAACGCAACGTAAACGCAAAGCAAACGCAAGGACAACAAGAAAGCGGAAGCCATATCCCATTGGTACAACATAACGGTGAGTCTTTCATACATATGCATATGGGGGAATTGCAGAGTTGTGGGGAGGGGGAGGGGGAGGGAAATTCTTCTTCTTGGGGGCAACCCGTTTCGTGTGTGTGTGTGCGCGCGCGGAAAACGTGTATTCTTGGAGAAAAACCAGAAAATCGAAACCCGGAATTGGGTCAGTGTGTCAAACGCTCCAGCTCTTGGCCTCTCGGTTTCTGTTTCTGCTTTTCTGTTTCTCCTCCGCCAAGTCTGGCCTAAGACTCGGTCTAAAACGTGTTCGCTTTATCTGCTCGCAGCTGCGCCTCAGTCGCTGCTGCTGCTGCGGCTGCCTCTGCGACTGCTTCTGCTGCTGTTGCTGCTGCTGCGCCGTCTAAAAGGCCTAAACCGCCTAAACAGCATCGCCTCCAGAATGCCTAAAAAAAACTCTAACCGGCTGCTTGCATTGGGCATACAAAGAAAGGCAAGGCAAGGGGCAGAGCGAGGGCAGCTTGTCACCCGCGCGGCTAACTTAAAGCACCCTGGAATTGCGTACGTTCAGCGGGCATGATGGGCGCGCAGATCACAGCCAGAGATCATTGACAAGAATTTCAACAGAAAAGGGCGATAATTTATGAATTTTTTCTGACAAGCTGTCAAAATGACAAGCTGGTCAAGGGTGGGTTGATCAAAATTCTAAAACAATGTCAGTTTGACTTAATTCATTTATCTTTATTAGTTTTTTAATTTAATACAACGATAAAGAATAGGCAAGACATCTCAAGTTCTTCATTTGTGTAGCTTTAAAAAACAAATAAAAAGAGGGACATCCCACGATTCAGTTGAGGTCATAATGTGGCCGTACTGCGTTGACAGATAAAATGGGCACATTTTCCATTCATGAAATTGTAGAATAGAATGACATGGATCGGGAAGAGATACAAGAATGCATCGGGGAATATAACCTGTAAAAACACCAATGCGGGCAAGATGTTTGTATCATAATGCTGGGTACTTAGTATCTACTAATCCTAGAATTGACCGGATCCCCCTAGTTGCCGCCTCCAATAAGTATCTTCCAGTCGCTTTGGTTTTTTGTGCCTCAAAAAGTGGTAGCTTGTTCTCCGCCTCTCTAGTTTGCTGGCTAGCTCTCTCTTTTTTATAGTTTTTATTTTTTTCGGCCACTCCACTTGATCTTGCACTCGGAAAGCGCTGCAGTTGCTGCTGCTGCTGCTGCTACTACTGCGGTTGCAGTTGCAGTTGCAGTTGACGGCGACGGCGACTGCAGCGCTTTTACCTTGAGCACGCCTGCACTTGTCGCACCTGGGCCCCCTCCCCTGGGCCACCTCTTCCCGCTGGCGTTTAAACTTCTCTAAAAAAGCCAACACCTTTCGAAATTGTAGTAGTGGCTGCTTTTATTTCTGCTTCTTTAGCTTTAGACGCGGCAGCAACAGCGGCGTTTTTTCATATTTTTCTGATGTTTGCCAATAAAATTATTACGACTCGGCCGGCAGTGGCTGCTAATGCGTTTTAAGGTCGCCGCGGCTGCTCTTGTTTGTTTTGCCTTTTTGATTCTGATTTTGACCCAATAAAAAGCCAGAGATGCTCCCGCTCACATTTCTCGCCCCATTTAACATGTGTCCGTTTGAGCAGGATTCGGATTTGATTTATATCAAAGTTATTTATTATACAACCAGGCGCGAGAATAAACAAGATTACGGGCAGAGGCGTGGGCGGCACGGCCTTCCGAAGGGGTTAAATTTAAACAGCAGTTAAACAAATCTATTAAATTCTGCTTCTTATTTGTTCACTTCTAAAAAGAGATATACTTACAAACTATGTATTACTTGTTGTATGACGGTGGAATTGATTAAATTATTTCAATAGGTATTCTAGAGCTACAAAAGGGGTTACATTTAAATAGCAGTACAATAAATCTATCTATTTACCTCTAACGAGAGGTATACCTACATACTATAAAATACTAGATATTATGGGTATAGCTATGGAATTATTTATATCATTTTAATAGGTATTCCAGAACTACAAAAGGGGTTACATTTAAATAGCAGTATACACCTCTAACTAGAAGTATACTTCCATACTATGAAATATTCTACGAGTATGTTGTGGATATGGCCATGAAATTAATGATATTATTCTAATAGGCATTCTAGAGCTACAGTTTGCTTAGGCCATTACTCTACTCTAATTATTGGAGCCTAATATAATCCCTAGATGTACAATTATTCAGTTTATTACGCGTCCTACATTATTCGGCAATCGTAAACTTAAATATTAGCTCAAATAATTTGTATCTGAAGCTCTCAGCTGTACATAAATTAGTAGCCGAGAGAAGAAGGGGGGTTCCTAAGCCCCACAGACCCCCCCGGAGTGCGACCCTGATGTGAAAGGGAACAAAGCCAAGGAGGGGGGCTGGGCAACCCAGCTGGTGCTCGTTTTCCAGGATGCGAAAAAAGGGATAGGAAAATAGGAAAACCGTAGACGATGGGTTGTTGGGGGGGATTGGGATAACAACGCGGAAGAGGCTCCATTATAGGTTGCTGGTTTACTAGTTAACTGGGCCCAAACGCTGCGAGCGAAAGAGAGGCCGCACCGGATAGAGCGAGTCGGCGGCCGGGTAGGGGATGTGGGGTGGGATTTTGGGGCTGGGGGTGTGGGGATGGTGGTGACACTGAACAGTGGAGCACCTTCGTCATCGTCAAAGGCACTCGTTCGGGCCGTATAAGAGCCATAAATAATGCACACGAAGAGCGGCGGCGACGGCGGCGGCGGCGATGAGAGATGTCGGAGATTTTCCGAGAGACAGCCCGAGAGATTCGGGGGGAAAATGAGTAAACGAGAAAATGGCATTTTCCTGCTGCGAGAGAGCAGTGCTTTGGCGCTTTGGCGCTTTGGGGGATGGCTCGCGTTTGATTTTTGCACTTAAGAGCGCAAAAAAGTGGCTTTGATTTTCGGCCTGCCCTTCTCTTTGCACGCCTCCTGCCGTGCCCCCCTTCCCTTTTGGGGCATGACAATTTTGGCAGACGATTTGACCGAGAAAACCCCAACCTCATTAAATTGATAACGCTGAGTATACGCCATTTGATTTGATTTTCCCTCGCAGGCACAGCGACCGCAAATGGTGTTGAATTCGTGGCTAATAGGAAGCAGCTTTTTGTATGCAAAGCATTTAATTTCCAAAGTGCAATCCCGCAGTCTCCACTTGAAAATCGTTCCTTTTCTTTGCTAACATTGTTGGCCGTGGGCTGGCGGGCTGCCGAGTGGGTGGGTGGCTTGTGAATGTTGCGACCGGTGGGTGGGTGGCTGGGTGGTTGGGTGGCTTTGCGTGGGCAGTCGCCCCACATTTGCATTCTCACGAGAAAAACCCGCTCGCTCTCTGTTTTCACTCTCCCGATTCGGCCAAGTATATAGCCCTACCCCCCTCCCTCCCTCGAGTTTCAATTGGGAAACATAGGGATGCGAAGGCTAGCGTTAACCTATATAATTTTTTGTTCCGTTTCAAACAACAAGCACATCCTCCGTGCACAACCACAGCGGAACCTCTCTGGTGGTGTTTTGGCAGTTGAAGGTTCTTCCCCGCTTTTTTTTTCCCCCCCGCTTTTTTTGTTTAGATTTTAAAGCATTTTTGTGTTGTATAGTATGTAGCTTTTGCCTGAGCTCTGCTTTTGGCTTTGGATTTAATGTTGAGTATACGCATCAGTGAACTCAATTTAATTATCGTGATTGTTTCGCTGGCTGTCTTTGCTTTCACGTTGCGCTCGGGCCGGGCCGGGCTGCTGATGAAATTCAGATTTTCCAACTTCACAAACAGACGCTCGCGCGCTCGCTCGTCCGCTCGCCCGCTCGATTTTCCAACGTGTTTTCCATCGTCACTTATTTTTACGCTTTTTTTCCCTACGATTTTGCTTGCAGCTTATGTAAGTGAAACGTTGAGAGCTGATAAAAATAAAAGCGCTGGCTGGCCATAATTACGTTCGCCCTTCGCCCATTTTTTATCAGTGGCGTTATTTATGCGTCCTCCCACAATGACAAAAAAAAAAAAAAATGAAAAAAACTAGTAAAAAAAAAAAGTACAAACCAAGTACAAACAAAAATGGAATTAAACTGATAGACAACAATTGGGCATTTGAAGTGCAGCGTAGCGCAAAGAGAGCAGAATAAAAATGGTTGTAGCTACTGCTGCTGCTGCCGCCTTTGCTGCTGCTGCTGTTGTAGCCAAAAACCCAAACGAAAAGCAATTAAGTTGCCACGGATCATTGCACAATAAGCAAAGAATCAAAAAAACAGTAAGGCTAAGGCAACAACGGCCGGGGGAAGCATAACTGTGTTTGCTTGGCCAACCGTTGACGGTGACGTTGACGTTAGTGCGCGCGTTCTCTGCCAGCGTCGCTGCCGGCGCTGCACACTGCTCTGCGGGCAGCTCTCATATGAATAACAATACGCGGCTGTTTTTTAATGGTCTATATGGCTTGGAGTCCCCTCGAAATTCGGTTAATTAGTCTACGGGCCGAGGGAGACGGGTAGGTGTCACTGACCACGCCTCGTTCGGCGGGAACCTGACCAGATGTGGGATTAGCATAGAGTGTTGGCTCTGGGTTAAGGGATCTAGGCAGGGATGACTAAGAAAGCCGTTCACTCGAGTGTGCTCATGTCATCATGATTTTAAATTATTAATCTAAGCTGAAATCTATGCACTAGTATTAATATTTTAAAGATTACGTAAATAAATACGCTCAGACGCGGGTTACGTAATTAATACCATACAAAATATGATTTATTGGGAATGCTTTAAAAGGTCTCGTTACTAAAAGATTACATGACAAATGAAATTGCAATTGTATTCAATGAAAGTATCACTAAATACTCATATTAAAATACATTTTTAAGCACTTTATATTGATATTCTATTATAAAAATTATATTGATTTCACTGTGATTTCAATTTAATATAATTCATTTAATTTATATTATTCATTGAATTATATTTATTAAATCGACTGGATTTCGTTACCCCCAATAAAAATGAAATAGAATTTTTAGAATTATTAGTATCCAACTACGTTGTATTTGTAAAAATACCCTATATCACGGATAATAAAAAACAAAGCTAGGGTTATTACTTTAGGAAGGCAGATTTACGAAGGTATATGCTTAGCAATTTATTTTAAAATTATAATGCCAGGTTTTTAGAAATTTTTAGAAAATCAATAGTTCTGTCGGCATTTTTGGATATTTGGAAATATATTCAAAATAATAATTCTGAAAGGTTTTTAGATTGAAAGGTTTTTAGGTTTTCTAAACCGTTTCCAAAAAAAATAAGTTGTAAGACTTAGTAGAGATTTTAAAATTTTGTTAATAGTTCCGTATAAATTTTTAGAAAATCTTTGTGAGATTTACTAGGGATTTTCAGAAGCATGCCTATCCAAACTCGGAACGATTGAAGCCCTAGCTCTGCATTAGCAAACAATATGCTAAAAAAAAACGTACTACAGCATTGTTGGAACGCTTCTCCGTCTCAGCCGCGATTGAATTGCCATTTTCCGATGCAAATTCACTCAGAACGCCAAACGAACTAAATCAGATAATGGCAACCTTAACCGTTATTAGATCACTGTGCCGTTCAGCTGCGCCGTCGTCTCTTTTTTTATACATTTTTTATACCTACCACACACAAACGCACTTCGTATTTATAGTATTTCTATTTTTTAAAGCGTCCGAACGCTCTAACTCTAATCGCGCCAAACAAGCGAAGGAGGAGGAGCTGTTTAATAAATAGGCCAAATATGTAATATAGCTAAAATGTGTTTATTGTAATCTTGATTCCCTTCTTTTGCTTCACTTTTTCTTAGTCGTTTTTTATTCCTAGAGCAACGCACGTGCAGCCAATGCATCCCTCGAATTCCACCCAAAGAGCAAGCGCGCCCCAAAAAAGAAAAAAAATAAATAAAAAGAAAAACCGAATGAATAAAAAATAGACAAAGAGAGCGGCGGTGTGTTTGCCTCTCTCCGAAGCGCGTTGCCTCTGCCACTAGCGCTGCCACCGCCGCCGATTCTGCCTCGGCTTCTGCCTCGGCCTCGGTCTCGGCCTCTGGCGACGTCGACTGCGCTGTTGGGGGCCCCCAAATCGCTGGGCGCTCGTCACTTGGCACTGAGTCGTTGTTCTACCGTCGTTGTGATTGCAACACATTTCGATTTCGGATTCAGGTTCGGATTTCGGAACGATTCTCGATTCTCCGCTCCGCTCCGCTCCGCTTTTTCGGCCAAAATACAACTCTCTCTCGCCGTCGTCGCGTTTTCACGTAAATCCAAAATACCAACGTACAAAAAAATCGTAACAAAATAGAAGAAAAGTTCTAAATTTTGTTATAACGTGTGTGTGCCAGTTTTCCATGCGTTGCCACCGCTGCTGCTGCTGCTATCGCTGCTGCTGCTACTGCTACTGCTGCTGCGGCGAGTGCTACTGCCTCGGTCGCTGCTGCGGCTGCTAGTGCAACAACAATTAACAATAATAACGACAACAAAACGGTTACCACATCGCCCTGCTCGCTTCCCTCACTCACTCACTCACTCTCTCGCCTCGCCTCCTCTCGTCTCGTTTATATATTTTTAAACTGCGTTTTTTTCGCCAAAAAGCCATAAAAACAAAACACGAAGCTAGGGGGGGGAGTAGTGGGGCTGTAAAAATAAGACACAAAAAATACACTTTTAAGTGCTGGCCAGCGGACAAAAGTCAACGAACAACTACTATTTTTTGGCCCCAAAAACAAGGCACAAAACAGCAGCAGCGACGACGACGGAGCCACAATAAAAAACACACTTACTACTCCGCTCAGACATGAGTACATACATATATATGTACAAATGTATGGGGAAGGAAAATCGTGTGTGAGAACGTACTTGATTTTGGGCTCACAAGCGGTCTGTTGTCGGATTTTTCGCAAGAAAAACAAATTATGGCCGGGCGGGCAGGAGGAGAAGTTGGTCGAGAAAGGGAGAATAGAATGCGTGTGGTTCAGGTTGTGCTGCCTGGTTTTTGATGTTTTTGTTTGTCAGCCTTAGCAGCCTGGCAGGCAGCGGCGGTATTGAAACAATTTTTGTGTATACCGAAGCAGTGGCAATCCGCCCACAACAATCTGCCCCCCCTACCCGCCGCCCACCACCCGCCACAAGCCACTTCCGCTTTTCCCCCATTTTCTCGTCCTTCCTTCAGCAAAATAGTCACAGTCGTATCAACGAGGAATCTTTCTCTCCTGCCTCGCTCTTTTCATACCGACCACCACCCAACCCCCGAACTCCCTCCTCCTGCTTTACCGCATCTCGTTTTCCCACAGTCGTCATCGCCAACCCCCCCAAAACCCCCCAGCACAGCAGCCCCCCAATCCCCAAACCCAGAGTCCTACTCTCGTGTAGCCTTTTTCGCACACGTTGCGTATACGTAATGGCCATAAACAACAACAAAGAGCAGCAGCAGCAGTGGCACACTAGCACTCGCACTCGCATAGTTACAACCCTTCGCCAACCAACCAACCACCCAACCACCCACCCAACCCCCCTGCTCACATATGCGGAAGAGAAAGCTGGAAAATTTGTTTATTCAAATTTTTCCTGGCTGGCCTTTCTGACTGCCATTTGATGAGTGGATAAACGATGGTCCGACCACCGAAAAAAAAAACAACCTTAACGCCTCGGTTTGCCTTGCAGCGCTCTAATTGAAAAGTTCCAACCAAAAAGAAAATAAAATAATCCCAAAAGTGATAAAAAAGAAATAATTATATGCAAAGTCAAAGCTGAATAAGAGAGCCAAACGTTCCACGAAACAGGTGCTAATATATGTTTAAACGTTTCATCAGTTGTTAAGTTTGAACCAACAAAAAAAAAGTTACAAAGAAAAGCTACCAATTTGAAGGAAATCACAGCGAGCGGAAAGTTTTAAACTTGATTATATTCTTGGCCGCAACAAACGGAAACAACAACACTCGGTGAAAAGCGAGAAAGAAAAGGTAAAGATTCACACTCCCCAAGCCCCTAGCATTTGAGATGTATTTTTAGTTGCATTCGGTGATGAAATGGTCGGGAATCAAAAAGTCGCATAAAGAACTGTGAAAAATGCCAACAGTTTCGAAATAACCCACGCGCCTTGCTTGCTGCTCGCTGGCGTCTTTAGACAAATCTCTAATAAGCTGTCGAGATCGCGGGGAAAACCGGGGGGGCCGGAAAACGGAGAAAATCCGAGAACCAATGGGAACTGTCGCCTGGGGATAGAGACTTTTCCTCTTTAGAGGGTGTCCCCTTCTTCGACCGATTGATTTGTCTATCTACACTTGAAATATTCAAATTGCGGAAATGATAGCCGGGCCCCGTTTCTGCTCTGTGTAGATTTTGTGAATAAAGATATGCTGCTCGGCGACATTTTTCGCATAGCTACCCGTCAGCAGAGGTCACGGGGGAAAAATGGCTCCATCTTGCCCCCGGCTTGTACTGGCTTTAAGCTTTCAATTCCGTAATTCTTGTTTTGGCAACCCGCCTGCCTTTTTGGCTTACATAAATAAAAGTGCCAGCGCGTATTCCCTCCGGCTGGTTGTGCCGGCACACTCTCTGAATTTTCATATCCCTCCCAGACACCAGCACCCTGTACATAAATCTAAAATTATAATGCGCACCGCTCTTCAATATTCATTTCTTCGCCCCCCAAAGCCCCAAGCCCCGAGTCCCATCTTGTTGCTGTTTTCCACTCTTAGCATTTTTCGGTGCCTTTTTTCCCTATTTTATTTTTTCTTGGCTGTCGCCTAGGCTACAAGTGAATCTCCTTTGCTCGAGAGATTTTTCTTTATAAGCGACAACGCACGCATGCCAAAAGAGCTAAAGTACTTTTGCTTATATGTATGTTTTCATTTAATTTTCTCGCTAAAGATACAAAAATGGCGAACGGGAAAATTTGCCGCCGCCGTCGATTCCGCTGCCATCATTGGCGACAGCTGTTCTGCGAGGGGGTGGCGTTTGGTGGGGGGGCCAGAGGCGCGGCCACGCCCCCATCGGGCGACGGCAAAGGCGAAGGCGACGGCTGCTGTTGGCAATAAAAAGATATAATGCCCGCCAGGCTATGTTATCGAAACGATTCGCTAGCTTTACCAACGAAACTCGTAAACCAAGTCAAAGTTCAAGTCAGAATCTGGCCGGTTGGCAGGGGGGCAGGCGCGGCAGAAAGCGTGTATGATGTGTGTGTTTTCTATCCGTGGTAGGGGGAGCGTCTGGGGGCCCTGAGGGGTTAAGTAGCAGCGGGTGAGAGGCCGTGGTGGGTTAAGGCCATAAAGAAAATCTGTGTCAAAAGGAAACAGGGCGAGGAAATGCCTTTAAGCTTTGACTTTTCAAGAATCAAACTAATCCGGACCATGCGTGAAACAAAGCCCAGGGCACTGCGAGAAAATAGAGAAGGAAAGTGAAGCTAGAAAGCTATAAAATATATTAGTATCTCTAGGGATTTAACCTTTGAAAAACTTTGGTTACCCCAGGGGCCTTAGGTGATAATCGCTGAAAGAAATAGGCAATAGTTCCAGGGAAGTATCTAAATTCTTTACAAAATAAAGCCATCTGTTCGATACACTTTCCTTTCGTCTATCAATGGCATTAGAGGCTTTCGATTTTGGTTTTGGGTTTGGGGGCCGCATGCAAAATGGTCACCAAACGGTAACCAAACTTGCACTCTAGCGTGGCGCTGGCCATTTGGACCGCAACGCAGACAGACTATGCCTATAGTATATCCACAGCAGATACAGATGGAAAGCACAGATGCAGATACAGCTACAGCTATAGCTACAACGAGGCAACATACGGTTGCAGACCCGGGGACACACCCACCTGAATAATCTATATGCTAAGAGGGCCGAGGCCTCCGTAGCACCACTACCCGAACCCGAACCCGTACCCAAACCCGTACCCCTCAACGACCGTGTGGGTCAACTGAACTGCGTGCGGTGCGGCTTTTATGGTCGCCCCGTTCGTTTGGGATTTTGAAAAAGTGTGGCCATAAATAGAACCGGACTGCTGCACGCACTGTTCCCAATTTCGTGGCTCCACTGACTCTGCTCTCGCCGACTGGCGGCAATTATACCGAGTATAGCTTTTATTTTTGCATACAACTCATAGAAGTTGGAGAGCCGGAGAGCTGCATTCAAGCGCGTCGGTAGAGTCGGTTGAGTCGTTTTTTTTTGTTATTTCCATTCATTCATTCATCTAACGAGGCTTGGCTTTATTTTTTTTACAACCATTCCGTTTCCACGCTTCATTCATGCATTCGAACAAAAAGATAATATTAGTTATCTGCATATTTTCACGGTTCTCAAATCGTTTGCGCGCTGCCCACAAGCGGATACACAATCGCCAAGACACATCCGCAGATACTCGTACTATGTTTGAACGAGTGCATACGACGCCACCTGACACAAGTTTTCACTTGGCGGCTAATGTGAGAACTTTGGAGCAATTTGCTAGAGTTGCCATAGAATCCCAAACCAATCCTAAACACTTATGCATCGATTACCCTTATGAAAATTCACATTATTTGGCTAGCCCACAAGAATTTTAAGTGAGTTTGGGTTATTATTTGTTTACCTATCATCTCACTGGCAGCCCCAACTAATTGGGGGGGGTATTTCGTTTATGTTGTTTACCATTTAAATGGCATTAGGCAGCTGCTAATCGAGTTGCCTGATTGTTGCACGTTGAGGAGAGAATTAAATAGCTTGTCGCACTGCTCGAGGCACTTGCAGTGAGTTCCGCTGGGCCCAGTCGGGGCCAAAAATATCTCACAGATAGCAATTTTGTGCGAGAGTTGTTGGCAACTTGAAATATTTCATTAACTTGAGAGGAAATGCACATTTTTGTGTGGGTGCCACAGTGCCAGTGCTTGAGGTTTGTGTGTGCGCATAGCTTTTCTCAGATATTTAGGTAATTCTCATATCTAAACTGCATTTTGTGAGCGAATCTCATTTGCATAACTCTTGATGAAATTAGTTAGAGAGCAGAGGCAGCCATTTCCTCTTAACTGGGTCGCCAGACAAAGCTTAACGGCGCGAATTTAAGGCGCAATTTGGGCCAAAAACGTTGCCAAAAATTAAAGATGCGGCAAAACAAAAGGCGGCGACAGCCACGCGAAGACATCCGCCGAATAAAACCATACATATGCATATGCATGCGAATACGTTTGCCTTTGCAAACGGAAAATGATTGAAGTGTGTTAAGGGGGGCCAGATGGGTGGGTGGTAGGGTGTTGGGGCCAACAACAAAAAGCAGAAGCAGAAGCCTGGAGGAGGGCCCACTGCCTGGCTGGCTGCCTTTGAGGATGACGTGCTCAGCTGCGCTTTTTCACTTTTTCACTGGCAGTGGGGCCATTGTCTGCATTTTCGCATTTTAATTTTATGCTTTTGGCCTAGGCAAAAGATGGCAACAAAGGCAGCCAGGCAGCTGCGTCTACAGAAATAGTTGGCAACCGCTTCACGCCCACAAAGGCAAACCCACCTATACTATGTGTGTGTTCGCACTCTGCAGGATCCCTTGAGTCACACTTTACGTCATTTTCTTTTCACTTTTTCTTTATTTGTTTGCCGCCTTTGGCTTGTACGTTTCCTTTGGCTTTCCCTTTGCTTTTGCTTTTTGTGTGATTGCATTTTTATGGCTGTCTCCACTTGGAAATTTTGCCGAATTTGCATATTTATTTTTTCGGCAGCGCCACCTGCTTTCAAAGGGATTCACTGTGTCTCTGGGCATTGCGTATACGCCCCCGGTGCTGTGCTGTGCGGCTCAAAAATTGTTTTTTAATGACTTAATTTGCCGTAACAATTTAATGGATGGCCTCGGTGTCCTTGCTGTATCAAATTCCGCTTAAATCCTTTGTCAGCATAGACAATAATCCGCCGCAAATTCGGGGGAAGGACATCAAGTTAAACCATCGCTCATACGCAGCGTCGTCGACGTCGTCGTCGTCGTCGTCGTCGTCGTCGTCGTCGTCGTCGTCCTTGTTGTCCCTCCTAAAGTGGCAATAAATCATCAGACCGAAATGCTTCAAAGGGAAACTTTTTGCAGCCACTCACATATGCTATGCTGCCATGCTACCATGCTGCCGGGTGGATGGATTTCTCTTCTGTATACATTTGCTTGAAATTAATTCCTAAACCGAATCCGACAGACTTTAAGTTTGCGCAAATATTGGACAATGGCCAGGGAGAATATAAAGCTAACACAAATACCGAGTTTCGGGGGCAGAAAAGTTTCATTGTTTCGCACACAAGTTTCTCTGGCTTACAGTTCAGATATATAGGAAGGAATATACTCACTCGTGGATATATATATATATGTGGATTTTCCGACACAGTGGCAATTTGTGCTCGCGCTTTGGTAGTTTGGCGTTTCCCTTTTGCTGCCTTCTGCCTCCTGCCTGCTGCCTGCTCCTTCAGCTTCTGTCGAGGATTATGGATTTTTGTGTGCCACATACACACACACACACGGCTTGGTTAGAGGGAGGAGGGGAGGGGTTGGAACTGGGCTGGGCTTTTGGAATACGTTGATGTGGGATGGATGCCCCGATGGCAGGCCATCAATTTAGCTGCTGAGGCCTCAGCGCCACCATCATGATCATCGTGATGATGATGTTTGTCTGTTGGTTTGTCTGGGCCATCTCTCCTTCACCCGCAACCCCTCCTCCTCCCTTTCCTGTATGCTACAATTTCCTTTCACTTGACTGACACCCAAAAGCTTCGTCCTCGCTCGCCGCACTCAAGGATTGTATAACATGTAGACGAAAGGCGGCAGAGTGGCGTTTTCTTTTTCTCTTGCCATTTTTCGCTACCCGGCCCAGGTGGGGGTGCATTTCCACTTCCGGCGCACTGTCAGTCAGTGCATCCAAGTTTCTTCCGTGTCTGTGTGTGTGTGTGCCATTTTTGCGCTTTCTCACTTTACACTTGACTTGCGCCTGCCCCGCCGGCCCCGCACCGGATTTAGTCCTGCGCTCCCTGAAAGTTTTAGCACCGCAACTCCAATTGACCTTTGCCATTCCGCCCCCGGCCCACGGCCCACGTCCCGGATGAAGCGGCCCCTGCTCACTTCATCTTCACCCAGTGACTTTCTTTCGTTTTAAGTTATTCACCAACACGTACGCTTTAGCGTCATCGTCATGCCCCAGCCATCAACATGATTTCCCCGATCCAACCCCGACTGAACCGACACTGCCACCGGTTTTCCTCTTTTCCTTTTTCCTTTCGCCCTTTTGCCCTCCCGCCTGCTAATCGTGCTCCTCTGGCCGTTATGTCCTCTTAAACTCTTTGAGCTTGGGCGAGCTAATTGTCCTTATGTGACTTGGATACGCTTATCTGGACGAGCGGGGGGACACGGGAAGCCGCCCCTTGTGCACCTGTTTCGCATCCTGCATGCAGCACTGCTTGGTAGAAATTTCATAGATATATCGTACAACCTAAAAGCTAGAAGAGTGAAAGAGTAACCTATTTTCTGAAATTTAATTTCCTCGTTTTGTTGAAAATGTTTCCCACTTTGTCCTTTTTTTTCGTGTTCCGCGTGGTTTCTCTCGCTTCTGTGTGTCAGCATTTATCGCTCGCCTTGGGTCTGCTTGGTTTTTAGTTTCCTCTATCCATTTTTTTTCTTTTTTGGACAAGGACACGCCAGGATGTGAAACAGAGCGATACACAGTGTGTGCATGGTGAACTCGACTCGTTATCTTCAGGACTCGCCTGAATCTCAGGTGTCTTGACTGTGGCCTGTATGCGTTGCATGTGTCTCATGTGGGCAGTTTAGTTTTAAAATAGTGCTTACGCCTTTGGCCCCTGCCCTCGCGTGGGGTTCTTTCCGGTATCGCCCCGAACCCGCCCCCTATTTTCCGCCCTTGCTGTGGCCACAGCTGGCTTTTCCTTTATTTAATTTTTTCTTTTTGCCACTGCTGCTGCTACTGCTTCGTATCTGTGCCAAGTGAAGCGCGCCCACGTTGCCGTTTTATAGGTCAAACTTGCACTCTCTTCAGCCACTGGCTCCACCACACCCACTTTCCCACTTTCCCGCTTTCCCGCTTTTTTGGCCCTTGGATTTTCAACTGCTTGGGGGGGCTACGCAGTCTGGTTATTCAATAGTTCGCCGCTACTAATTGCATTGCCCTAATTGCCCAAAGTTACGCTCGAAATGTGCCAAAAATGGTCATGGCAGGCGAACGAAAAAAACCCAAATGGGCCACCAATGTTTTTCCAATGCGTTATCAAATGCCAAACAATTGTATTCGAATCGGGGATTATTTTTCGATCAGTGCTACATTTTTTTTTTTCACTTCAATTCTTATTGCACAATTTTCATTATTTTCCTTTTGGGCAAACATTGAATTTTCTTTATGCCGCTTCCAGAGATATCATATTCCCTCGTTACGCCCCCATACTCGTACAGCTCATGTATATTTCACAGCTTTTCCTCTTCGCAATGTAAATTTTCATGATTATTTTCGTATGCATGCCCAAAGGGATATTAAATTCTTTGCCTGCTCCGGCTCTGCTGTTTTACTATTTCCCCAAAAATCATCCCCACCAATAATTCAGATCATATCACACCCCGTTCGCTGAGGATTTCCCCGGTCGTGGTCGTGTCGTACCTCCGGCATAAAACTCTTTTTTTCTGTTTTGTTTGTCCTGTTCCTGGCAATATAAAATTCTTTGGCGGTTCTCGTTTCCATTGGCATTACTCGCGCAATTTTCGCACGTGGAATTTTGCAATATTGTACGAGTGTACAGGAGGAGCACCTCAACCGGACTGATGGAATGGCTGACTGCCTGCCTGCCTGACTGACTGACTGACAGTTTGAGCCACTAGAGAGGGCTAGTGGGGTTGGGGATGTGCGAGTTTTGAGTTGGCTGCTGTTGCTGCTGCTGCTGCTACTGCTACTGCTGCTGTTGATTAAATTCCATTGATAGCGCTGCTGGCGTTGTCATGATGCGATTCAGACGCCCCGGTCCGAGTGCGAGTATATCTCTCCGCTGACTCTGTGATTTTCCGGCTGACCTCTGGTTGCTGCTGCTGCCGCTGCTCTGCGCTTTTCAGTTGCCATGGCCGATGCCAGGGGCTTCAGTAATGAAGATTTTAATAATTCACAACGCCCCTGCTCTGTATTTTCTGTTTGTCGTCCCCGTGCCCGCCCGCCACTTTTGTCATCAATTTTGCTAATGCCCAGGAATAAAGTTCTCAAAAATAATTTCATAATATTGTAAATAATTGAGAGCCGCACATAAATCATGAGCAGCACTAGCCATCCCATTACCAGACCCTCCCTCCCGTTTTACAGCTCATCATGAATCATGTCAGGGGCACTTAGCCATCGGCAAATCAGCTTTAGCCTCTGAAAATTTCCTTTGCATTTGCCTTTGCCGTTGCCGTTGCCTTTGGCTTTGCCATTGTGGCCTCACCCACTTTATGCTGCCCTGGCCACCACATCCGCTCAAGAGCCTAGAAAAGCTTTTAGTTTTTCACAATTTTCTGCTGGGCCAAATGTGTATATTTTTTTATATACCACAGAGACATATATGCCTGGGATATATTCAGTTTTGCCAACGTCATTCCGGGGGTAAACGAAGAAAACGATTTTGTTTTTCTCATATCTAAAAATATTCGCTATTCCTTTCTATTTATTTTTATAATTTTTTGGAATGTGACGCGTTTTAATGAGCGGAAGATATATCTGTTTAGCTGGCTTTCTAGATTTATGCCTATTTACAGATCCACTTTTAATTGTTCCTATAAGAATTTATAGCCCAGATTTAAATGTATATTTTGGGTAATTTATCGGTTTGATAGAGCAACGAAAAATATATACATAGTAGACAACGAAAATGGGTCGAAATAAAGCAAAGCCGCCACCACAATCACGTGTTGGGGCAAACTTTCCCACACCGTCCATTAAATACGATATCTCATGCACGTATAAACATATATCTTTAAATCGATCATTTCGCCGCTTGTCGGATGGATACAATTGAAATGCCAGGCATAGCAATGGCAACCCAACCCCAACTTCAAACGCAAACGCAAACAATTTTGACATTTTCATTGTTAATGAAAATTTAATTATGCTTTCATTGCTATGTCTGTGCCGTGTATATCCGGCCCGTACATGTTCACTTGTCTTTTGTCCGGAATTGCAATCGCAATCGAAGTTGGGAGTCGTCGTAGTCGTAGCGTTTGGGGCTCTCTGATAAATTCGAGCGATAAGCAACCAGCAGCGGGCAATGGAGCGCGTCGCCCATCATCGATGAGCCGTAGATACAGATACCGAGTTAAAGATACACCAAAAGCAACAGCAACAGCAACAGCAGCAACAGATACAAATTCAGATAGGAACCGAATACCTACATGGCCGGGTCTCGCATACGAATATGGATCGTTAAGTGCCGCCCCCGTTTGTTGTGTTGGCCAACAAACATGCGACGCCCGAAACATGCAAACATCCATCTACAAACTATACATCAAAATGTTTGACGAGGGCTATGCATTCGTTCAACTCGAACTGAAATTAGTGCGCTCTGAAGTTTTCCCCCCTTCGATCATCGGAATATAACCATTTGGCAGCTTATAGATACGACATTTCTATTCGTTGCACAGAGAAAAATTTGCCCCGTTTCAATGTATGATTTTACAATATTTGCCAAAAATTTAGTTGGCAATAAAATGGCTTCAAGACACAAGTATCTAAACACCATAGATTTTATGAGAAATTGTTTTTAGTCTGCCAACGAAATTGGCTTCCCGGTGACGAGTGCACTACCTAAATTCTATGCCAAATTTTTCAGAGAATTTAATTTTTATTAGCTAAGTAAACAAATTATTTGGCAATAAAATGGGCTACAGGAATCGGAGATAGAAAACAAATAATTCAATGTGCTTTTATCTGCGTGTGCATGCGCATGCCTCTCGTGTGGCCCAAAAAAGTTTTTTTTTTATTTTTTAAACCGTACGTATTGTTGACAAGGCAAGTTTATTGTTGCTGCTGCTGCTGTTGCGGTGTGATGTGCGCTGTGTGCTGCTGCTGTTTTGCTGCGCTGCGCTGTGCGATGTGTTGTTAAAATTAAACTCTCTGTGCTATTTAGTTGTCTCGCCGCCGCTTCTGAAGGTGAATTTATGGTGCACACATGGTGTTCGAGCAACGACGACGGCGGCGACTACCTCTGCTAGTTTTCTCTGCTTTCCTGCTGCCTGCCTGCCTGCCTGCCCGCGTTGAGTTTTCCTCGTGTGACATATGTCGGCTGTGCCAGAAATAGATTCCGTTTCGAAATGTAGGGGGCAATTCTTAGCTCTTGTTCTTGCCGAGATTCGAGATTCAAATGCTCTGCGTTTCGCTTCCTTTGTTTGGCGGGCCGGCCGGCCATGTGGCCGATTATTTTAATGGTTTATTAATGAGCACAACTAATCCCCGATCATCGTCTCTTGCACTCTTTTCAGATTCACGCAAAATATTCAAGAAAAGCTCGTCCAACTGGTATACATGCGTGCTACAGATAAAGCGTTAGAATCCATTGCTCCAACTGCTGCCTAATAATATAATATCGCCGCAAGATCCTCAGTGTCATCGATTTTAGCACTGTTCGATCCGATCCGATTTGATTCGGTTTGAGACGCTTTGACGACCCAGTAAAATCTCTGCACGCCCGTAGCCGTAGCCGCGGCAACTCTCGCTCAGCGATCTTTTCGGCCAGCGCGCACCCAGAGTCACAGAACAGCCTCAACATTCTTCCCTTCGGAGCCGCCAACTTCCGTCTGGAGACGACACCCGCAGAGATGCACAAGATCGCAGCAGCGCCGCCTCCAGCTTCAGCGCCCGCTGGAGCCTTGGAGGCACCTCTTGCAGCACCAAAATATGGCACACTCATCCCCAACCGCATCTTTGTGGGCGGCATCAGGTGAGTCTCAACGAGTTGCTTGCCTAAAAGGATTTGTTAGCTCCTTTCCGTTCCAGCGGGTTAGGGGATTATGCTTGTCAATTTGTCCAGAGCTTAGGCTTGGCAGGACATTAATTATACAATTCATTTAGTTGCTATTCCTTGCCTAGATTTCGAGATACCTTCTTCTGAATATTCATTTTATTCTAAAGCCATAAAGTAATAAAGTTTCCGGTTGAATACCTTTTAAATCCAAATATAGTTTATTGAATTCCGATACTACTTTTGTTATGGTAAATAAAACAAAGACTTTGGGATCCAAAAACGTCTTTTAGATGTATAGATTTGCCATAAAGCAAATCCTATAAACAAGGAAAAGAATATATGCCCCTACTCTGGTCCGTCCGTCCGCACCCCCGAAACGTTCTTACTTGCTTAAACTTAATTTATTGAATATTTTGAACCAAAACTAATTGATATCTCTGTCTACTTAGCGGCGATACCACCGAGGCCGATTTGACGCGCGTGTTCAGCGCCTACGGGACCGTAAAGAGCACCAAAATCATCGTTGACCGTGCTGGGGTCAGCAAAGGCTATGGATTTGTCACATTCGAAACGGAGCAGGAGGCGCAAAGACTGCAAGCCGATGTGAGTATTACTCCACTGAGCTCTGTTGCTAATGTCGCCTGTTGAACGATTTTTGCAAAAACTAAGACAACAAAAACTAAGCCAGTATTTTGATTTTGAAGCGCAATCATCTTAGTCTCAACTCTGACGAACGAATTGATAGAACGAACATTTAATTCATATAGACTTTGTCGCGTTTCGCAGCCACTAAAAAATTGTGTTCCGATCTTTTAGGGCATTACCTGACCCATCACACACAAAACTACTACTATTCTACTACTAGAGTACCATGAGACGTCGGTTGAAACTACTGAAAATCACTACCGAATACTACTACTAGTACTACTACTCGTACTACTACTACTCTACCCCACATGAGATATAACGATAAAAGTTACGGTTATGAGATAGATGAGACATGATCTGATCTGATGATCAGATCAGTAGTACCGCCTTAGGTACGGACGGCACTTTGTTCTTTTATCAATTTTCTTCTTATTGCGTTTTTGTTGAGTTTACGTTTCCGAGTTACGTTACATTTCCGTTGCGTTGCCATTACGTTACGTTACATTCGATTCCGTTGCGTTTCTTATATCGTTTCATTGAAACCAAAAACCAAACCCAAACAGAAAACACAACACTTACCAACCACCACCACCACCACCACCCAATTGTATAACCCACATTAATACTACTACTTTCCCAAGCGTAGGCAGTCTTTTTTCTACATATATATCTCTCTATATATAAATATATTTATTTCTTTGATCCCACACAACTACACTTAACACACATAAATAGATTATATCAAGGTTTGCCCGTTTAAGCAAAAAAACAAACCAATACAAAATCAAATTGAAATGCAAACAATGTTGAGTTCGTTGCACCGTTGTTTTTAATGCTCATTTTATGCA
Source organism: Drosophila ironensis (assembly GCA_021223825.1). Classification (NCBI taxonomy): domain Eukaryota; kingdom Metazoa; phylum Arthropoda; class Insecta; order Diptera; family Drosophilidae; genus Drosophila; species Drosophila ironensis. Next base: position 462,974 of record JAJJHQ010006038.1, read on the forward strand.
ATCAATTAAACAAATTAGCGAATTTGCTGCGTTCTTATGGCTCCGTTTTTTGGAACATACTATATGCCTTTGTCTTTCCATAGACACGTTATATAGACAATATCTAGACAATTAGTGCGTTGCCTTGTTGCCTTGAGTTTTCTTCCCCCCCGATTTTCTTCCGTTTTGAGTTGGCGTTTAAAATTCGTGTAAAGTTGCATTGTTGGCACATCTTTTGCGTTTTGCCTAATTTGCTGATTTATCGAATCGGATTTGATTGTTGTCCGGGGGTATTGCACAATCGAATTAATTATTAATTAATCCCAGCCAGGCCAGAGCCAAGTAAGTGCGCCGTAAAAGGGCTCCTCCCGGGGAAACCGATCCAATCCAATCACTTGCTTCCCCCGAGCAGCCCACAGCCCACTCACCTGAGATGATGCGACGGCTGCTGCTACCGCTGCTGCTGCTGCGGGGTTGCAACTACTTTCCTTTATATAGAGTCAAGTTCTGGACTGGACTGGGCTGGGCTGGGCCATAAAAAGTTTCATCAACCTCGCAGCGGCTGCGGCTCATTACAGGCAGGGCAACCTTGCTGCCATATTTTGTTTGGGCATACTAATTGATTATAATTATTGCATAACTACTGTGTGCAGTAGCGCAGTGCCACTGGCCTCCTCCGATGCAACAACTTTTACCCATTTTCAGGGCAAATTCCCATTTACTTTTTAACCCCGCCGCCGCCGCCGAGCCCCCCTTACTATTTTCTCCTCTCTGTGGCATATTAAGTGAAAAACTTTTGCCGCTCGTCATTAATATGCATTGTAGTCGTCAGGCTGTGTGTGTGTGTTGTTGTTTGCCGTTCTGGTTGCTCTTGTTTGCGAGAGTCTAGGACACGAGTGTCCTTGTGCCCAGCAAAAGGGGACGACAGTTACGGCAACTACAACTAGTATATCAAGTAGAATGCCCGGCGGCAGAACAAGGATAACAACGACCACACAGCTCAGTCGGCAAAAGCTGAAACGGGCACACCAGCAGCAGCAGCAACATCAACAATAAATACAACAATGGGCTTATGACTAGTCCTGGCAACGTTTAACGAAGTTTTAATTTACACACAACATACAACACACACAATACAGAATACAGTATACAGTATACAGCATACAGTATACAGAAGAGACACACATTACCCTAATTAAATTTCATTTAGAAAAGTTTCGCATTTAGTTGCCGAGTTTTTCCAACCACGAACTCATCAAAAGCCACAACATCAAATAAGTGTTGGGCTAATCCCCCAAAACTTTGGGTATATTTTCTTTTTCCTGTTTTTGTTCTGCCACACCACAATTCCATATCATCTATATTTAATGTGTCAGCTGCTCCTAAATCTCTACGCCCGGCGTGTACTAATTTTTGTGTATATGTTTTATGACGGCAAACTAATCCAACATCCCATCACCACCTCATCCATGCATAATTACGCAACACAAATAGGAATTCGTCCATAAGGATTAGGCCAAAAATGAACTCGAAACGAACGCAGTACACACATTTGGCAAAGTCCAAAGCCTTAGGTGCCTTTGGGTGTCTCCATTTGCGAGCAAATAACTCGTTTTTCGAGTGCAAGTCTTCAATTTTAAATCATGCCAGAAAGGAGCCGGCTTTGTGTTGGCCTTTTTGCGAAGGCTGTGCTGTGCGTGTGCTTTGCAGGCACAACCGTGGGTGAAACAAAGGGCCACCGTAAAAGCCAGCCACCAAAAGGATTCTTAATTAAATTCAGCCAAGACAAGAAGTGGTTAAGGGACGAAGGAGCGGCGGACAGGCGGACAGGGCCGGTAGCTCCTTGCCATACGTTTCATCTTTAGTTTACTTTCTCAACTGCTGGCCCTTTGTTATGGCTCTTATCCTTATGTCGCTCGCCGAGGACGCTCGAGGGCGGCCAACTCGAACATAAATGAAAAGAATGTTTGCCCTCCGGCGGTCAGAAAAGGATAGGCCGCGCGTTGCTCAGGTTTTCCGTGCCCGTGCCACCCCCCCGTCCATTCTTTTCATTTCATTTTCCACAATTTTGTTTTTTCTTTTTTTTATACATATTTTTTGCGACGACAAAGTAGCTGGCAGCATCTCCTTGGCCCGCAAACATTTGCTTAGGTTAATGGTTATTACCGCTGCCAGGAGACCATCTCGGCCGGGTCAGCACTCGCACTCGCACTCGCACTCGCGCTCTGTGAAGGAGTCGGTGCTTATCTCTCTTGGTCTCGGTCTCGGTGTCCTTTTCATGCATTTCAAGCGCAAATCACAAGGGTATCAGCCGGGACTAATTGGCAATTAAAGATGAACCGGGCTTGCGTCTGAAAGGAATGCTGCTTCCTTCAGGCCGGCCCGGCCTGTGTCTGTAGTACACATTTTACGAGTATAGTTTGGTTTTAAATGTAGATTGGCTGATTTATTGGGTCGAGGAGATGCTAAATGCATTTTTAATGGGACCATCGCCCAAACAGGATTACCGGAAGAGCAAAAGGACGACTCGGTTGCCAAGTTCTTCGATAATCTCTCTTCAAAGGAAATGCGATTTGCGAAAACTTTTCCGATAGAGACGGACAATCGACCTTTTTTTTGGTTATATTATACAAAATTACCTACTTAACTCGGTGTTGGTGTTACATTTTCAGTTTTCTAATTGGTTTATACAGTTTTTTTAATATTCGTTTGTTTTTTGTATTCAAATAATTCCAAACACGAGGCGAGAGAAGAAACAAAACCAAACCAAACCAAACAAAAAGCGAGCTTTATTTTCCGAAATTTAATTTGTTATTTAACGCTTTTGTGCCATTTCAGTTTGTAGTTCTTTTAAATGAGTTCATTATTCTGGTTAATGAATTTTTGTGTTTTTGTTTGTTGATTAAAATAAACATTGTTGATTTTTGTGCCACGCAAAGAAATAAAATTTACAAAACAAAAATGAAATAATGAAGCGAACAAAAATGTGGCGATTGAATTTGCTTTTGAAGCCGATTAAAAAATAATACAAGCAAAAACTTTGCAACATATGTACATGACATTTTGTAATAAACCTTTGTTTAAACATGCATACACACTCCACACAATATATTTACACCATATATATATATTTGGTAATGGTAATTTTGCCTTGGCACGTGTTTCTCTCTCTCTTTAGCCATGGCCGTGCCATAAAAAGCAAATAAAAAATTAAAAAAAACAAAAGAACAAAAATATATAAAAAAAATATTAAGACACAAAACCAAAAGCGTTGCGCATTAATTTTTAACTATTTTGAGAATTTTTTGATGCTGCTGCGTTCGATTTGAATTTGAATTTCTTCGTTCGGCTTGTGCGTTGATAATGCAATAAATCGATTCTAATGCCAATTATTTATGCTCTTTCCCATTTTTTCGTTTCTTCCCAATTCTACAACAAATAAACAGGGTGAATGCGTGGTTCTGCGCGATCGCAAATTGAACATTGCACCGGCTATTAAAAAGCAGGTTAGTTGGGTGGGTTTATGCAATACATCCTGTGGAATTTCGCCACTAATGTTCAATTTGTTTCTTCGCAGCCCAATCCGCTACAGTCGATTGTGGCCACCAATGGGGCTGTTTACTATACCACCACACCGCCGGCACCGATCAGCAACATCCCGATGGATCAGTTTGCAGCCGCTGTTTATCCGCCAGGTAAGTAATGGCCATGCTACCAGATTGGGCTACAAAGCAAATTAAGATCTCTGATGGTTCGTCGTTGTCTTCATCTCTGAGTTTCACTTCGGTTTTTTATTGACATTTGTGTTTTTCTTTTCTTTGTATTTCATAACTTTGCTCTTTCTATTTGAACACACTTCATCTTCACAACAACAACTTGAACAACAACAAATATAACCAACCAACCATCATCATTTGGGAATACATTAACCAACCTAAGTTACTGACTTTACAGCCGCTGGAGTGCCAGCCATCTACCCACCTTCAGCTATGCAATATCAGCCATTCTATCAGTACTACAGTGTGCCAATGGTGAGTGTTTAAAAAAGAAATTCAAAGCCAGCGATGCGCACCCGAGGACCCCTAGGCTTTCTACTTGCCACGAAGCTGTCACGAAGTTTCCCGAAGCTCGTGGAAAACGAAAGCTCTGGCTAGCTCTCGGGTCATAGCTGGCTTAAATTATAACAATTGCGATGCAAAGTATTTAACCTACAAATTTTAATGTCTCTTTTAGAATGTACCCACCATTTGGCCTCAGAACTACCAAGGTGAGTGTTGTGAGCGAGAATATTTAGTAGTAGACCTCTCTGTTGGTATTTTGTCGTTTGTCGTAGCCTACACAATATCGGTATTTGCTTTCTTTTCTTTCATTTTTACTTGGCGCACTACCAACCACCACCAACAACAACAACTACTACAACTCCAACTACATCACCAAAAACCACGAACAAAAAAATATAGGTTAAATCCCAAAAAAGCAAAAAAAAACTAAACAAATTTTCATAGTCGCCAATTTTTCGTTGAGAGCTGCCCTGAAAAGTAAAACCATACCAACTGCAACTGCAACTGCAACAAAATGACAGATGCAACAACTTCAGCAACTGAAACAACAACCAAAACCACGCTATTTTGCCCCTCAACTCTGATCGAACTGCAGCAGCAGCCGCACTCCTAGTTTATAATTTTAGTTTGATTATTGCTTATACGATACACTTTAAGTTGGAGCTTTAGTTTATGATTTAAAGATAATTTTCGGCCAATACGCATTATGTATTTTGTAGTAGAGCATACGCAAATATTATGTACATGTAATGTAATGAATTAGTTGAATGCCATGTCCACGTGTAGTGAGCCAGGAATTTCTTTTTTTTTCTGATACTAAGAATGATACTTTATGGTTTTTGCTTGCTGTAAATATATATAGCAGAGAATTAATGAGTTTTGTAAATAATATAGCGCACTTGCTTTAAATTCTATACCTAAAAAAAAAAACAAAATCAAAATAGAAAACCCATCTCTCTATATGAAATGGCAATTTTTCGATTATTTTGTAGGAATTTATCCATGTTAACTTTGAGGAAGCAGCCACAGCAACAATATAGTGATGCTACAACTACTACAACAGCAACAACAACAAAAAGCCACAACAACAAAAGTAAACTAGACGAGAAGGGAAGAGAAGAAAAGAAAAAAACAGCATAGAATTTATATGAAAACACACACACTACATGAACACGAGCACACAGGACAGCTGCAATTTGGGAAATGTTGTTTAGTCAAAGGAAAATCACACACAGAAGCTCTGCAAGGACACCCTCGCACACACTCACTCTCCCCGCAAGCAGGGAAACCATTGCAAAATGCTGTAAAGTAAGCTGCTTATGTTATTAAATGGTAGCACTAGGAGTGAGTGTGCATGAAGGATACAAAATTTGGTAGAAGGAAACATTTATGATGTGCAATTAGCGGGGATCGGGGGGGCGGGTGGAAAGTCAGCAAGTGAAAGACATGCGAGAGAGCCACACACTTGAGAACAATATTTAAACTATATTATATATACGAGAGGAAATGCATCATGCTAAATACACCACACACAAACACACACACACACACACTTATATATAAATATACTATAGGAAAGTAAATGGCAGGCTGGCAGGAGGAAATACGAAACACACAATAGGTAGCTAAGGGGCAGCGATCGAAGATTAAAGACATAATATTATGCATAAATTAATTTATATACATATATACAGTACATATATAATGCGTAAAATAATTGTAACTCGTAACTGTAACTGGTATACTGTTATACAGTGGTATACTGTTATACATACAGCGATACAAAGCAAAAAGATGGAATATATAAGCAAAGGAGACGACAAAGTCAAACTACACTAATAAACACACCACCACACCACCCCCAACCCCACACGAAATCCGAGCAGAAAGTCAAGGATACCCTCCCGGACTTTCTGATCGAAATTCCCTGGAAGGACACAAGAAAAACCGTAACTTGTAAGCCAAGCAAAATGCAAAACTGAACGAAATTTTAGTCTAAAATGCAAGAAATACTAAAAGCAAAACCTAAAAATGATAAATCTAGCCACATAAGCCAAGCAAAAAGTGAACTAAAAACACAAAAACTAAACAAAAAAAAACTACAATAAAGATATTCAAAATATGCTAGCTAAACAAAAAAAAAACTAATTAAAAAATGCAAAAACATACACAACACAACTCCCACTAAGAATACACGGGAGGCATATATTAGAGAGACTATTAAAGGAAAGCTAAACTCAAAGCTCTAGCGAATGGAAAATAGATAAACAAAAAACTCAAGCAATACATAGACACTCATAGGTGTGTGTTACACAAGAATATATAGTTAAATATATATATAAAAAGTAAAACCTAAAATAATATAACAATTTAATAAACTAATGTACAACAGAAACAAAAACGAAAACGAAAAAAAGCTGCAAGACTCTGCAAAAATGTTGATTTATTATTTCTGTTTTTTCTACTACACAATCATTGTGTTGTATCTATTGTTATGATGATGGCATCAAACTAATCAAAAAACATACAAAACCAAAAAAAAAAAAAAAAAGAACTCAAGCAAAATTATTTGAATGAAATACAAATGCGACGAAGTAAAGAAACACATTTGCGGGGGCAGCAACCATCGGCAGGCGGCGACCGGCGAGCGAATTCCATTCAAAATTGGTGCATAATTTGGCTGAATATGAGAGAATACCTTAACGGAAAATTCGAAATAAATATTTATATATATTATACGTATATGCCTTATTAAACGAAGCGAACAAAATTATTTGCCCACTAAATAAAATACACGTAGTAAACCAACCCAGAGGTTTCAAAAATACCTGCTAAACCGCAATGTCGCCGAGAGTAAGTGAAATAATAGTCGCAGATTGTGTTGCTGCCGCCGCAAATGGACTTCGGGAGGCAGACGACGCCGACTTGTTGACAAATTTTTACTAAATTGTTAAATAGTTAAAATACAAGAACATTTTTAAATCGAATTGTAACAATAATTAGAAATCACTCTTTGTTGAAACGAGACGAAGCAAAACAAAATACGGAATGGAAAGCAATAATTCAATAAGGCATGCTCTAGTTAAAAACTATAAAAGGAAAAAACAAAACTGAAATCAAGTCGAAGAAGCAACATAGAAACCACCAACCAAGAGTACTTACATTTATGTCAGTCAATAGGGATTTTATTTAGTTTCGAATGCAAATCAATTCAATTGCGAATGAGCCAGGTTCAAAGGAGTAGGAGGAGTAGTTTGCCGGGAATGGGAATACGATGGATATTTGAATATTCCCAATTGCTGGGTGCACGGCAGGAACTGCTGCTGGTGGCTATAATTTTGCGAAATCAGTTCGAATCACACGACTCAGCCATCCCAGCAATTTATTCTTCCGCAGACTTAACACTTAACGATCAGATCATAACTAACAAATCCAAGGCATAACTTAAGTATATACGTGATATTTTGAAAATGCGAAAATTCATAAATTGTTTAGGTTTAAAACAATATTAAATATATTATACAGATATATACATATATACATTATAGAGATAATGCCAAGGCATAATTAAAACCATAATAATTAATTAAAGAATGAATGAACATTTTTGCTGACAAAAAACACAAAACAAAAGGAAAACGGAAAACGAAAACCAAAACAAAATCGAGTAAAATGTTTGTAAACTCAATTTATTGTACGACTTGAATGAAAGGAATGCGCAAGTGCAGGTTCTTAAGTTTTTACTGAACAGCAAAGAGAGCAGCGAGCAAGCAGATTGTCCCATCGTAAAAATCTATTTAGTTTATATATAGTGAATATTTATATTATATATACATATATATATATATATTAAAGTGAACAAATGGCAAGTAACAAAAAAAGAAAAAGCAGAAAACAAACCAACAAATAAGAAAACAAAAAACAAAAAGAATAGCGATTAGACGAACGTAAACCGAAAGTGAAAATTATATATATATACAATACAATATATATCATAGCGCAAAGAATATATATATATACATATATATATATATTTTAATGAAGGAACATCAACTGAATTAAGTGCAGCTCAATTACGAGCACAAAAATGTTTTTAGACTAAGTACCTACCTACCTAAATGAATTCAGCAATTACATAATATACAAGCGATAGGAAGGAAGGAAGGAAGGCCAGAAGTGCGATGCGTTTCCACTTCTAAGGAGTCTAATTTGTATAATTATATATACAAGCATATATATTAAAATGATACCGAGTACGAGTAAAACAAAACCTACCCTACCCCATGATCATCACAAGTAAATAAAAAAAAACGAAACATATTTAACCACACACACCCGAGAACACACACACCACACGCATATACTATATATATATATATAGAAATCGAGAATGAGAAAAGAACGCATAAATAGCAATTACAATAAAGCAACAGCTACTTAATAATTTTAGCAAAATGCAAAACACACAAAATAAAACAAAAAAAAAACGATATGAACGAAAAAGAAGAAAAAAACAATTTGCAAAAACTCTGTTATGGTTTGCTTTTAATTGTTTGTTTTCAGTTGGTTTTTGGTTTAGTTAATCGACCTTCGAGTACCCCGCTCCCATCACCCCATCTCTCTCCCTTTCTCTCTCTCTCAGATATGTAAATCACACCAAGCCCAATATATATTTTATACAGAAAACCATTCACCAGTGCTGCACTCGCCATCGCCGAACCCACCACCCCAACAGCAGGCTCAGCCCACAAACGCCTGGCCGGAGTACGAGGATCATCACCATCACCACCATGTCAACTTGAATGGTTGCAGTCTTCCTCGACTCTAAAGACCCAAGCAAAAAAATCAAGATCCCAACAATCCAACTCCAAGAACACACCACTACCACCACTCCAATCCACCCCAATCCACCCCAGTCCACCCCCAATCAACCCCACTGATCATCATACCCGTCATCATGCATCACATCATCATATCCCCCCGATAACCGATCCGAATTGTGGGCCCCTCAAAAGGAAGGAGAGAAGAAATGAAAATGGAGGAGGAGGAGGAGAAAGAGGAACGAGAAGAAAAAGAAAAAGGAAAAGAAGAGAAGGAGTGGCTGCATTGAGCCGGGCTGGCTAGAAGGGCAACATATCATCATTTAGAAGAGAAAATCATTTAGGATCGCAGGTAGTGCAGACAAGGCACAGAAGAATGGAAGGGTTTATACTGCAATTTTGATAGGATGGCCGACGACCGATCGACCTTGGCTGAAGGTGCTGGGTATTTTATTGGCCCAAACTAAAAGTGAACACACAAAAGTACATACATAGTATATATAAGAATTGGAAGCAACAATAATCGATAGAAATTGACGATGGCGACGCTGCAATAACACCCCAAAACAAAAGACGCTGTAATGGTTCAAATTCGTTAATCAAGTTATTGTTCAGTATTTCTTCCCCCCCAAAAAAGACCTCACGCTTACCGACCCCCCAGCGGGGTCCATCTTGTTCCTGAGTTTAAAATTGTTCTTGTTTTTCGTTAACGTTTGTCGTTTTATCACAAGTTTCGTTACTGCGGCAGCAAAAGGATGGGTGAGCGCGTGAACTGACAGAGGAGGAGGAGAAGCAAATCAGGAGAGGGACAGAGACGCAGCAGGCCTCATAAAGATGATGATCCAATAATCCAGTGAAAAACGAAACAATCAACAACGTCGTTTCCCCATCATCACACTTACCACAACAGAATTGATCTCCAAGAAAACCCGAACCCGAGCATATCCAAAACTTCTTCAAAATTGTGCAGTGAAAAAATGTAAACGAAAACATGGAATACGAAAACGGATATCAAGAGGTACCTGCTGTGGTCCCAATCTGAACAGAGCCTGTCGAAGCGCTATAACATCGCCCGATTATATTAGCATTGCAAAACGTTTCGGGTTCGAACCCCGAATGCTTGGGGTGTTCCGATTCAATAATATTTTCGATGAACGCGTTCTTTCTCTAATTTTCAAAATTTTCCATCTTATCTGATTGCTATCTTTGTTAGTGTTTTGCCAACCTTTCGGTCCCCCATAATGTCAAAATTTCGTTTTAATTTCTTGAATGTGTGTATAAAGAATTTATTCCAAATTGATCATGTTAAGATTCCGACTGGCAAATGTCACGTCTTGTGAATAATAAAAAAAGAGCCCGAAGCGAACACGATTGGTTTTTTTATTTATCTTTTGGTTATTTTCTGTTTTTTTACAGATTTTGGTTGGTTTTTTAGTTGGTTTTTTGTTTCGATCCCAAGAGTATAGCATACTTTTCAGGTGCTGGCTGCAAATAAAAGCAAGCAAAACATTTAAACAGAAACACACACGCAAGAGCAAATGCAACGAATCTTTCAGTAGCATGACAGTTGTAAAGTGAAAATCGTTAAGCAAATGATATTGATAAAATATAGTTGAATTAAACGGTTGTGTCAAATTAGCTCTAATCTCAAAAAAAATACCGACGCTGAAGGCGGACGGCGGCAATTTATTAGGACTAAACTTGTCTAAAACTCTAAATGTAGTTCAATTACCATTGGTTTGCTAAGCTCGCTCGTCTTGAAACTATCTCTCCTATTTCTCTCACTACCGTGTGTAAACTTTAATCTTCCCGAATGTGCGATCAAGAAGCGTAATTAACTATATATATAAACGAGTATAAAGCATACAAATCATACACTTAGATGATGGGTAGTATATGCGAAACAAAAAATATACATATGTACAAGAACAATATCTCGATGGCGTCTAAACACAAAACAAAGAAACAAATGAAAAAAAACCCGAAAAAAGGTAATCAGATACCGAGTTATAATATTTCTAAACGAATGGGAAAAGCAAACAATTTTTACATAAGAAAATGCATTTTTTAACAAACGTCTACGTGTGAATTGAATAAACCTTGTATGTGTATACACGCATATATATTATATACATTTTATTAAATATATATATATATATATGTATATGTAAAGTCGAGCAGCAATTTTTTATAACAATAAGCGGCCCGCTGGCGAACCGATCGAGAGAAGTGGAAAACTGGCGGATCCCCCAGGAAAATCGCCAAGGCATCACAACGCATCGGCCGCGGCCCCCTGTGCGTGCGTTTAAACGTTTTTTGAAGTAAAATTTAATTTACACAAGACTGACGCTAAAAATAACTAAGAATATTAAAAGTGTACTAACCGTTTACGAATTTTTCAAATGCTGCACATGGGAGCCATCGAAGGTCATGAGGTCGAGTGTGGGAGGATCGCAGGTTGGATATGGTTCTCTCTCGAAAACTGGATAAATGGGAGGTGCCGCTTTGTATATGGTTATATTATATTGTACTTAATAAATGAAAAACCTGAGATATATATTATATATATTTATATTTACAATAAAGACAAAACAAAAGCAAATGTACGAGAAAAAGTATAATTTATGAACAATTAAATGAGGCAAAATGAAATTAATGGTAAATAACAAAATATACAGTGTTATTTTTATTTTTATGATAATGTACTTAAATTAGTAACTAAAACGAGCATAACGGCGCAGCAATAATTAATAAATTGATTAGCAAACAGAACTAGGCAGCAAATAAAGTAAAAACCAAAACCCCACAAGAAAATGTGATGAATATTGTATAAAGCGAATGAAAAATATTGTATATCCCATTATTCAAAATGATACGAAGAACAATTAGTTTGGGATTCAGCAAAGGTAGATCATTATTTTGATGCGTAATAGAATTGGTAGTAAAACAGCGCCTAAGAATACAATAAACGTGCAACGAAATCTATTAGATTAATCGAGGAAGAACCTTAACCACACAGGTGCATTATAAAGCGCGGTGAGAAATATATATATCATATATGTATACTATGATCTGCGCCCCCAACGTGTTTCCATTATTTAGTAATTTGCTAGATCTTGGGTTTTTTACACACACAACCTCCTCTTAGTTTGGAACATTGTCAGCAAAAGTATCTTTTCGAATTACGAGTACTACTAAATATTTCAAAAGTGCGTGTATTGTATTATATACAAAAGCAATTTCTAGAGCGAGATCTCGATTTCGAGGTAAAAATAAAAATTATGGCGAATGGTGAAAAGCAAAACAACAACTAAAACAAAACGGTTTTTCTATCAATGTTGAAAGCGAATGTGTAGGAAATATTTAACCATATATACAACAAATATAAATTGTAGCTAAAATGGTTTCAAGTAAACGAAATTGTTGAGTATTTTTAGTCACGATGCAAGAATCGAATTGAACCACACCACACCTAAACACCACAAAGACACACACACACACCCACACAAAAACATGAAGAATTTACAAAGTTTTGGAGTTCCTTTTTCAAATTTAAGTTGTTACAAAATTGCACAGAATTTCGTTTGAATGCCTTCTGCTGACAAAGCTGTCCATTATGTCCATTTCATTTGATTTCTGACCCCAAAAAAATCGAAATTCTGTTGCAATATATACAGACGCACATGTAGGTGGGTAATTAATTAATAGTAAATAAATAGTGCAAGTTGCACATTGTGAGAATCTGTGCTGAAGCCGATGCAGAAGATGATACAAGATACACATGTAGAGAAAAGAAAAACAGCTACCGCGATACAGATACCGAAAATACACCTAAGATAAGCCAATTAAAGCGCCCAATGAATGTGCTGTAAATCGAGGGATAATAGGAGTCAAATACATAGCAAAGATATAGCTGAAGAGTAATAATGAAAGTACTAGAAAATTATACCTTTAGCTAAAAGATAAACGAAACACAAACTAAGAAAATGTATCCAAATTCTTCCGTAAACGAAATCCACATTTCTAGCAAACAATTTACCATACATAAGAGTCTATATATACATACATTATATACTATTCTGTGCAGCATTAATGTAGAGTCAAGGAAATACGTAAACACACAAAACAACACACCCATTAAATACAATGGAATTACAGATCAGATCAAGCAAATGCAGCCCACTAACGAAAAGATATCAGCAAGGAGTTTATGGAGATTCTAAGAACTCCCAGGGGCAACCGAGGAGTAGTTGTAGTAGCGGTAGCAGATAGCAAGCGTGAAAATTGGGGAAACGGGGGGAAACCCAACTGATCTCTACTGTGTTCTATAGAGGAGGACATAAGCAAATTATTGATAAAGTGGAAAACCAAAGTATTACCATTTTGAGCTGCAATATTTTTTAATCAAAAACCCAAGAAAACACAGTGGAAATGGATTTAATAAAAGTAAAAACAAAATACATAGATAATAATTAATATATATTTTTCTCTTTTGAGATAAACCAAACGAAACTGTTTTGACGTGAATTGAGTTAGGCAACAAATGAACGAGGCATAAAATAACATAATACATTACACATATTCCAAAAACCCAAACAAAAAAGTATCAAAACGGAAACCAAAGCTAGCTAAGAAAATGCACAAAGTTTTGTGTGTATTTTTTCGGTTTTTATTCATGTGTGTAAATCTTCCGTGTGCAACAAAAAACAATGAATATTTAATGAAATGCAGAAAACCACAGAAAACAAGAACTACATACACTACACTACAAATGCAAAGCCAGACACTAAGCCCAACTGAAATTGTCAAATATGAGTAAATCTATATGAAGTCTATATATGAGTATATATATTTAGATAACAATTATATTATATACATATATATATTATATACATACATGTGTGCAAATTATTCAGATCCATCTAAATACGATGTGGAAAAGGACAACAAAATCGATATATATATATTTAGTAAAATTATAACGAAAGAAAAATGAATACGTAGTACAACGGCAAGCGAAATAAAAAGTATAAAGCAAAACATATATGAAAACATCACAAAATTCGACAAAAAAGGTAAACAAGCAGAATAGCGTAAACAAAAAATAATTATTTATAAAGGCTGTAATTTTAAGTAAAAATCCCGATAAACATAAAACATTAAAACAATTACATTTAAAACGAAAACAAATTCAACATCAACATATTTCACCCACAAAGCAAATTTAATTAATTCCAAAACGAAACGGAAATCGCGAGAATATACTATAAAAAACTAATTAAGAAGGATATCTAAAAAACAAATTATGAAACTAAATGAAAAATTATATAAAATAATTACATACAACAAAAATAAAATTTAAAAAAAAACGTAAAGCATAAATATAAAAAAATGAAACCAAAAAAATTATATATATACGAGAACTCAATGTATGTAATAAATATAAAACTAATAAATAAAATATTAAAAATGAAATAAACCGAATCAATAGATGAAGAATTAATAACTTTCAGGTCAAGGGGGTATCATTGCCTTTAATTTTGCTACAAAAATAAGGTTCCCATTATGCAAGCCGATTTAATCTCGGGATCGACTATCAAAAAGTCCCGTCTTGCAGAGATCAACTGTATACTCGTAGTATAACTTTAATGGAATTCGGGGAATGCAGATCAGAGGTCTTCAATATGTGCGGTCTTTAATTATTGTATAAATATGCCCAAAATTCAGTGCAATCGTTCAATCAAGATTGTACTGCGCGCTCAAGTGTATCGTATCATCATTAAAGTTACAATGGTCCGTTTTTTATTCGGTAAACGTGCCAGGATGTTAAAGTTAATTGTGTTAATCTTATTCCTGTTTCATTCCGGTAAGAGAATGAATATTGAGGGATATGCGGATTTTAAAAATTTTGTTTTTTAGTTCCTAAAGGAAACACCAACAAGATAAATTATGCTTTCAGTTCGCGTGATTGCCCTCTTATATGGGACCGTCCGGCTCATACACGATTGGTGCCCTCTAATGAATTTGTATTTGAAAACAATAGATATTCTGCTAGCAGACATCACATAATACCATTTGATACTCTACGTAATTTTTTTGTTAACGCTGTGCAACAGAGCAGACAAGCGTCGCGAATCGCCGGATATTTATCAGCATACATTTCTTCAATAGCCGCTCAATTTATTTCCAATGGAGTATCTATCCAGCATCACAATCCGTTTCCTGAGGACATGGAAGCTGTTGTTGTTGTTGATCCAACGGTAGAAATGTTTGCAGCGCTTACGTGGTTACCCGGAAATATATTTATGGGTCCTCAGCCGAATATTCGTCGCCATGACGATCCCGAGAACCAAAGAGGCGGAGATCCCGGTAACGCCTTCGAGCAGTACGCAAATAGAATAATCAGAAATGATGAACACTTTACTGCTCTGCAAAATCTCAATAGCGATATGCAACTTTATTCCCGTGATGCATCGAATATAGATTTGTTTCATCAAATAATGAGCAATTTGGATATTGTCAACAGAAGAATTACACCTTATCCGTTCGATGCTAATGATTGGGAAATAGTTAACGGAGCGTTTAACATTCGAGAACGATCTAACGGGAATCGTAGAAATAAACGATACCAAAACCAAATCCAACGACCGCCAGTATCTGATGTGGATCAATCAGTTAATGATGATCCATTCGATTATTATGTCGGATTCTGCAGAGCGGTGAAGCAAAAGTTAACGGACAACACAATGTCTTCAAAAACAAAATACATTACGGCAGACGAATGGATGGAATTTGGCTGTCCCGGAGATTCCTTTATTATGGTAAAACGAGCCACCCAACTTGGCGTGTATTGGTACCGCGCTGTTGGCTTATTCGGAGGTCCTTGCGTCGCGGGTCACTGCCAACGACACGACAGAACCCAAAACATTAAAAGGTTGTGTGACAATAAGAAGTCATGCAAATTTCATTCGAGTGAAACAGAAGGATTGGATGCAGAGATAGAATATTACTGCTCTCATGATGTCTTGACAATAATCCACGAAAGCATAGAGTTAAAGGTAAACGATAAACATTATAAAACAGTTTCTAAACTACTACACACGAATATTTATTATTTCAGAGAACGTTTGTGTGGAGTTCCAGGGATGTTCTAATTAATTGTCCTCCCGATCATACCATTCGGGTGGATAAAGCAATAACAGAGAAGGGCTATTTTACACAGTGCGTCTTTAACGATTGCAATGAAAGGGATGTAACAAAAGAACTCGGTGATCTATGCGATGGAGAAAACCCATGCGAAAAATATTTTGAGAAGTTCGACTTGCCAATAAACGTAGATTATTCTTGCATTCCCAATCCATCCATGTTTGGGTGAATTGACGACGAGTAATAAAACAGCAGAAATCTAGGCGTTGATACGGACATACGGACATAGATCGACTCGGCTGTTGACGCTGATCAAAAATATATATACTTCCTTCTCCCTTCTCCCTGTTACATACATTCGTACGTATTAAATAACTGTCTAAAAATATACAGCCAAATAAATAAAATATGAAAAATTGAACAAGCCCAAACAACCGATGGAAAACTTATTAATTATCAGGTCAGGGGGTATTGATGTCATTGCCTTTTGAGAGATGACGCATTTTATATGCAATATGGAAACGCAAATATTGTTCTATTATCTACACGCTAGAATGCATTTTATTTAATCTTTGTTATTATTTGTAATGCCAAGGTACTTGGAAAACTCGTAGCGATGGCTTCATATCGGATTCGAATCGCTTGGACTGGACTTTTTATCGTCTCACAGAGAATACTCGTAAACATACAACTATACTATATAGTATATACACAAAGTGCTCGAAAAAAAAGTGAACTAGTTAGGAACATCTCGTGGCGGCTTTGGGATTTTGACGGTTCTAGGTCTCCTTGCCGATGAAACTGCGATTGTACTTCTGCATGCGGACACTTTGGGGCGCCTTCTGGGTGCGATCGAACTCGCAGAATTTGTTCGTCTTGACCATCCGGGGATTGGGTCCGGCGGAGGTCCGCCAGTAGACCGTTTGCACGGCATTCCGTCCGGCAATGAAGCGGCTGGTGGCTCCCACCAAGTAATTGACCTTATTGGCAGCAGACATCTTTGAAGTGTTATTTGTTTTTGTGGGTTCTTTTTGTTATCACAGATGTATTGCCTCCAATATAGAGTAGGCTCTATATTATTGGGATGGTTTTTCGGGTAGCTCCAAAGCTAGCAGGTTGTTCAGCTCATTGACGCGCACGAATCGTTTGTGTGACCGCACTCTGCTCTGGGTCCGGCATTTATACCCCGCGCCACATGCCGCCTTATCAGCGATTTGTACAGCACCACACGACATTATCTCCGAAGTAGTTTACCCTTATCAGCCGTTCGGATGATGTCGGTGCTCAAAGGGTTGCTAATTGATTAGCTTATGGCCAGGGCCAGAAATGCAACTGGCAGGCTTGCGACGCATTTAGACGCAAATTTTATATCTATATTGTGTTTGCTGAAATTCGTAACCAAAAATGGGGAAGGTAGAAAATTACATACCTATTCCTTAGACTTCCAAAGTCCAAAGGCTATAATAATGTACACAGCTGTGCGAATATTGCACAATTTAATAAATACTCATCATCCGATGACGTAAATCATCATTAAATGTATGTACAGTCGAACATCTGTCACTCAAACTGACCCAATTGAAAACTTTAACCCAATTCTGGGCTTAAGAGTTCAACTCGGTGTAAAATATAAATAAGCTTGCTTAAAATTCAAGCTTTATTTTATTCAGTTTCCAGGCAAAATGTCTAGTGAAATATTTGCCCAAAGAGAGATAAAATATCCGGCAAGATAGCTAGATTCTTCTTAGATAATCTGATTACTGCAAAGCCCTCTAATTGCTGCCTGGCAAGCAGGCAAATGTTATGCAGGTCAGGGGTTTTCCTCTAGAGAAGCTCGACTGTAATTGACACATTTTTCGTACAAAAATATTTAGCACGCTGGTAGAGGTCGCATTAACCTATTTTGCTGTTTAGACACTCACATCCTGCTCTGGCTGCTGATTATGCAGTCTCCCTCCCGGCTCCTAGATATGCTTCCCAACAGCTCATTTCTTTTGTAATACAAATGCCATGAGCACGCTACGTGTGCTCCGGGATTTCTTATCAATTGGCAAACAAAAAAAAAAAAAACGTCTATGACTGCAATCAGGCGTAGTTGTAAAATTTGCCAGAAAGTGTGTGCGCGGGTGAGAACAATAACATTGAGCAAAACAATAACAACAATAAATAATATAGACCTGGTGATCACACTTCAAGTTCAAGTACGATTCAGAATTCAGAAGGTCTGAGCAATCTGGGAAATCTGATAACCCCGGCACGTTGTCCCTTAGTGCTCCCAGGCCCAATGCAATTTGGTTTCGTCACTCAACGGCACGTGAAATTAATCATCTTTAGGAACTAATTGGGAATATTTTGTGGCACAAACTTTCCACGCTCTGGTTTTGTTTATAAACTTTTCACTTTGCCAGACATTTTATTTGGGTGTCCAAGTACTGTTTCTCTGATAACAGGCCAGCCGCTTTCTTTGCCTGAAATTATTCTTATCACCAAACAAGAAAAAAGAAACAATGAACAAAAAACAATAGGCTTAAGAAATCGCCAGACTTTTGCACCTTGCCAAATAAAATCGCGTGAATTTTGCCATCGCTGTTACTTTATTTATCAAGCCGTTTTTATTAGCCCGATTGCGGGGGTCCAAATCTGTTTTCCACAGAGAAAAGCCCCTGAAAACGGATGCCTCGGTTGCCTAGGCCTGATAAGGCACCACCTCTAGATTTTATTTTCGGTTATTGCTGATTGTGTAAAACTAAAATGTTAACGTAATCAGAGTCTGCTTGGGCGGCATTGGCATTGGCGATGTGACTATGTGACTGTGTCAACGGGGCGTATGATGAATTTGTAAGCACTTTTGGCAATCCCTTGGGAACTGCCTACTTTTGGGGGGGTTTGCTTAGAATTTTTTCAGAGAGCCAGCCGCGAAAATCTTTGACAGGGTAGCAACCAAATTTTGGGGTTCTACCAAAAAATAAATGAAAAGAATACCTCTGCCCGGGTGGAGATCCCTGCTAATTGAATTAAGCAAACATTTAACGCCTACAACTAGCCATCGGCTAATGCCCACTTAAGTCTTCCCAGGCCCCTGCTTGCCTCCCCTGTCTTTGGGGTAATTGAATTTAATTGACAATATGAGCAATTAAAGCGGAAGCAATGAGTGTACTACTCGATTTGGTTAGATTTCGGTGTATTGCCCTCGGAGGGGTCTTGCATTTATATTGTTTAAGTAGTCTATACACAAAAATTAACATAATATGGCTGGACTCGTTAATGCTCCGGGATTGGGGGTCATCTCGGGATCACTGGCCACGCCCCCAGGCCAGTCGGACGATCGCGAAAAGCGAGAGCAGAGCCAAGAAACTGCCACTGAGGCTGCCACATCCGTTGCAAACTTTGCGAATGGTTTCCACGTACAGCCCGCGGCGGGAGAGCAGACTGCGAATGCTCCTAAGCTCCTGTAAAATGCAGAAAAATTTGAAACGCATTAAATATTAATCGAAAACAAAATCGTGCGCAAATTGTAATGAAAAACATGCGCCACTAACATAAACATTCTCTATGCAACTACAGCCATTCTAATATACTTAATGTTGACGTCAAATGTATATGTAAGTAATAATAATTCAATGCATGCGTATTGAAATTAGAAAAACAAAAATGTTATAAATATTGTATTATTGTGAACCCGGAATGAAATGAATAGATTTCTTGGAAAACCTACATATACAATATGTCTCAGTATGAAGTTCAAAAGGTTAAATCTCATGATTACTCCAAACATGTATCTGAACTGAACTATTGCCTGGGATCCAAGCGATTTCAAAACTTGAAGCTCTTGACAAGTGTTGCCTTTTCGAGATAACTCTAATACTTACATCTGAACTGAGACCCAGGCGATTCCGAGTGAGGACCACCGTGTAGATGGAGCTCTTGACATCGTTCCCGCAGAAGGTGAGCACCAGGTGATCGTTGACGGCTTTTACCACCTGAACGGTGCCGGTGAACTGGGTGTATGCATTGAGGGACACCAGGGATCCACGCTGATCGCCGATGTTCGACCACTTGCCGGGGGCACTGGTGGTGTAGTTGAAGGTGTACTCCAAGTTGTTGTCCCGTTCGCTCCACACAAGACGCAAGAATTTCTGTTGACCGCGATTATAGCGATGATACTCCCCGCTGTCCACGTACGGGGGAGGAGTTGTAGTGCGTCCATAGTTGTTCTGATTGCGATTGTAGTCCAGGGAGCCATAGCCGCCGTAGTTGCTGCCACCATAGGCACGGTTTCCCTGAGACAAAAGCACCTTAGGAAGAGGAATTATCATAAGTTTCAAGCCCTTTGAAGCTGTGGTTTCTAAAAAAGAAGCTACCTGCTCGGTGACATCCGACAGATGTATGATCACACAAGAATCGTACTCGTACACGCCCGGAAAGTCTTGGGTATGCACTATAATCTCGCTGCCATACCAGAGACCCATCATCTGGAACAAAAACAAACAGATCCATGATTATTACACATTCTCACAACCCACCGAATGGGGGTCATTTTGTGCGATTTGCATGCCGCTCGCTGTGCGTTCAATTAAATGAAATTGAAGGAAAAAAAAACAGCATTGACATTGGGCGCAAAGGGTTAATTAGGACAATCCGCTGTAATTTCATTAGCCAGCCAAACGAGTTCTTGGCATTTATTAAAATGAGGTGGTGCCTGGGCAGGCATACCATATAGATTTTATACCATAGCCTCCCCACACCTCACCTGTTCCAAGTCCACCGAATTCTGCGGATTGATATCCATGCAGCGCATCTCCCAATTGATGCGCTCCGTGGTGGAGGATCCGCCGGAATATGAGCCATACTGCTCCACTGCCGTGCCAGAGATTAGGCCTAGTAGGAGGCAAAAGTTAGCCCAGAAAGCCAAGGATTTGGTTTGAAACATTTCGCGTTGATTTTCAAAAGCGCCTGAACTAAACTATAGCATGCAACGGAAGGCGACGAACTGCTTCCAATGAAATCTCGCGATCGACTGACAGAGAATCCCCACGATCAGAGCTTAACTCGTATAACTCGGATGGAATTCAGTGAGATACGGAGATAATGTGCAGACTGCGAAACTTTGAGAGATTCTCGTTCAGCGAGGAACCGCCCGAGCTCACTCTTTCACTCAGAAACGCACACGAGCACAGAGGAAAAACAACTGAGAATCCTACACGGAAATAAAAGCGGAAAACATACCCCAACGGCTCTAAAAATAAAAACCAAATTGAAGGTTGTCAAAGAGAACCTCCAACGTATTAGATTAAAAATTTAATTTTAATTTCAATATACAATTACTAAGTGAGGGCATAAATTCCCCAACTAAAGTCTATTTTCCTCAGTGCTCTTTGGCAAATTGTTGTATTAATTAAGTTAATTGTAGCGCTTTCCATGCCGATCATCCAATCGCGCGTGCAACGCCCGCACAATGCTCGCAGTTCCGCTCTCCATCCGCCGGCGTCCGGCCCCTTTCAGGCCTTCCCCCCTTCGACATTTAACCCCTGACAACCCCCCACAAATGGTTTCCCCTTTGACCGTGCATCGTGGTGTCAATTGAGTGAAGCCGGCCCCCTTCTCCGGCCTCTAAACCAGCCAATTGACCAGCGAGTGGCCCAAAAAGCAATCAGGAGGAAAACATACGAATGAGTGAATTTTTTTAAATTTTTTCGAATGAGTGGGGGGATGAGTTAAATACAAAAAAAAGCATTGCAGACTTGTGAATTAAATCATTGTCGCCGATCTTGTTTGTTGTGTGAGTGCTGCCTAAAGCTCGGGTTGTTGTTGTGCGTTTTATTAGCATTGATTATGGATTTAACTCAGTTAAGACCAGATAAACATTTAGAGCTACGTAAAAGCATGTACTACTTTATTTCAAAGTTTTCTCTAAGCTAATATTGATAATTAAAGAGCCATCTAATTCCCTTAAAGGCGCTGCAAGCTCTCGTTGATTTTCTCATAGATCCAATCGATGTAATGATTGACCCGCACGTAGACACCGGGTCGGTTCTTATAGCCGCAGTGCTGTCCCCAGGAAATTAGGCCATACAGAGTCTCGCCATCTAAGAGAAAGCATTGTAGTTAAAATAATTTAAATAATACAATTATTTTTTACTGACCATCATTCGAGCAAACAAGAGGGCCACCTGAATCACCCTCGCAGGCATCCACACTCTCGTCCATGGAGCCAGCACAGAACATGCCTGAAAAAGACAAACCATTCGGGTTATTTTCTGAAAATGCTGGTTTAATCTTGCCCAAAATTAACACGATGCCAGCTAAACGGTTGACTACCCGCAATGATTTAATTTCACACACCTTCGGACATGGCCGAGCCATAGACATTCGATTGTTGGCAGACATTGTCCGGCAGAATGGGCAGCTCAGCTGATCCCAGAACCTGAGCAGGAGCTGCAGCAAACAGGATATTAACAACCATAAGCAGTTAAGATATTACTCCGTTACTTACTGGACACTCCGGATTTGATGGAACCCCAACCCGAGATGGTGCACATGCGATTCTCGACCAGCTTATCGTTTTTGTCCGGCAAACAAATGGGTTGCACGTAATCACTGAACCTCAGTGGAGTCTTTAGCACCACCAGGGCTATGTCATTGTTCATGTGGGTGCCCTCGCGGAATTTCTCGTGAATGTACCAGGTTTCGATGAACGAATCCACCTCCGAGGACTCCGCAATGTTGGCATAGTGATCGCCCACGCGCACAAAGTACGCGCCCTTTTTATTTCCGTAGAGACAATGGGCGGCGGTTAGGAGGTGACGTTTGGAGATGACCACCGCTCCGCACCAGTGACTGGAGATGCGGCCACGCCCTCGCGTCCGGATGGTGGCCTGCCAAGGATGGCGGCCGCGCTGTGCCACATTTCCCCGGACCACACGCTCCTCGTGATGGGCATACTCATCGGTCAGGTCGTCCTTGAAGATTCCACAGCGACGGGGTGTGCGCAGATTTCTGCTGGAACGTTCCCACAGGCCAATCTGGGAGTACGAATCGGGGATCTGGTTGCTGGCACCCTTTATGGGGCTCTGGGAGAGCTTTTGGGACCGAGGTGGGGGTCCGGCAGTGCAGTGCAATGCCACATCCTCGGTGTGGTTGCAGTTGTGTTCGCCCCAATTCCAGTGGTTGCACTTGTCGATGCTGGTTTCGTTGCCGAAGCACATCACCTGGTCCAGCCAGATGGGTCCGTTGCCATTGCCAAAGATGTTGGTTTCAATTTTCTGCCGGACAAAAATTAAAATTAATTTTCTTGTACATTCTATTTAACCATATTTTCTTACCGCCGGGCCGAAGAAACCCAGGGAGTTGCAGGCCACTTGAGCGGTTTTCAGGTTGAAATCATCATCGCAAACACTGCCCCAAACTCCATGGTACTTGACCTCCAATCGGCCTTCGTTGGAGCTGCGTCCTCCCTCCAAGCGGTACTGAACGGGAGCCTGAAATGTAAGAAAGTATAGACGATAAATAATGGATTATTTTTAGAAACATCTTCACCACAAGTAGTGGGATTACTATTATATTAAAACCCTAGTTTTGTTTAGTAATATGTACGGAAATATTTGCGTTATTGGAATAATAATAAATTAAAATTGTAATAAATTAAACTGTAAATATAGACTTTGAAAAGTGTTTATTTTTAATCAATCTAGATAACGCCTTAACGAGGAACTTTGTTAATATAATCTTGATGATTCAGGGCGTAAAAGGCAGTTCAATTACCTTGCAAACGGCATCGCACTCATCCGACTTGTCGGCACAATCCACTGTGTTGTCGCACACAAAGGCGGGCGGAATGCACTCCTTGGAGGTGTGGCAGAGCCAGTAATTGTTGGGGCACTTCATCACCGGAACCTTACAGATCACGCCCACCACCTCATCCACCCCGCAGTTGTGGACTCCCCAGCCCTTGAAGCTGCAGTCCTTTAATTTCGTTTCGTTGCCGCGACACTCGACCTCGTCCATGGCGTAGTTGAAGTCCTGGCTGGCGGGGGCATAGAAGGAGTTACCGCGCACCTCCAGGGCGCCCATTTTGAAACCCAATTCCCGGCACACAACATCCGCATCCTTCAGGCCAAACTTGTCATCGCACACATAGCCCCACTGGCCATTGGCTATAAAATGTCATTATTTAATTGATGAATCTTTATGTAGCTTTTTGAGAAACTCACTCTTGACTTCGACGCGGCCCATGTGAGGACTCTCGCCACCGGTCAATCTGACTTCGTAGTCCTGGGGGGCGCAGTTCAGCTCGTCCTTGCCATTCTGGCAATCCTTCTGGCCATTGCAGACCTTGTCCAGCTTCAGGCATTTTCCATTTCCACAATCAAACTCACAGTCGTCTAGGAAGTTGGAGCGACTGCTCAGCTTGGGAGTTACCTCCTCGGCATTGGGATTGGCATACAACGCCCAATCCTCCTCCTCAGTGGGATCCTTTTTGGCAAAGGGACTGGGCATCTCTGGATGGCGACGATGGAAGTCCGCACTGTGCTCGTGATGATGGTGGGGATGGTGGGGAAGGTGATTGGGCTGGTGGTTGGAATGGGGCTTGGAGAACGGATCGGGCAGATTTGGATGGCGCCGGTGGTAGTCACGACTGTGCCCGGACGCATGCCAATTGGTTTTCATTGTGGTCGAGGTCGTGGTGGGTTTGGGTGTGGGTGTCGTGTCAATCACCGCCTTGCGGGTGCTCCGGCGATAGTCTGTCGAGGAGTAGGTGGAACTGGGACTGAGGGTCTGCTCGGTACGGGCCGTCTCCCGGGCATCTGGAAAAACATAGTCATCGTCAGTGGGATCCAGGCTCTCCTGTTCCCCCGCTTTTATCAGTTCAACGTCATCGTCGGGATCGGTCCGAGCAGTTGTGGTCGTGGGTTTTGGAGTGGTTGTTGTCGTCGTATCCGTGATGTCGACTGGGGGCCTGCTAATCGCAGAGACAATGGCTGATTCCGTCTGCTTGGCCAGCCTGTCCTCAGCATTGCCACTGTGATTGAAATAGGGTCGCAGCATCAGTTTAAGTGCCTCTTTGATGGCCACCTGGGAATCAGGATCTGGCCCGGAATTGGAGCCCTTTTTGGGACTATAAAACTGATGACTGAACGGAGGCGGCGCCGGCAACTGCCTCTCTGTGGTTGTGCTTGCGAAATCATCGTCATCATAAAAATCCTCGCTTTCGGGATTGAAGGGATCGTACTGATGAGATGGCGTAGTACTTTGTACTGGTACTTTGGCCCAAGTGGCATTTCTTGAATGAGAAATTCCTGCATACGAAGGGCTATAGTGAGGATTACTAGGAGATTGAGAAGTCTGCTTATCCACGGGGGGATAAATGGGAAACGTGTTCAATCTATTGCCCAACTTTGGAGGGGGAGCGGTACTTGTGGTTATTGAAGATGGAGGAAGGTTTTTAGGGGGTTCCAATGGTTTTTGTGCCTTGGTTGGATCAATCTTAGGTGGCAAAAGTCCACCATACAGATTGGACTCATCCGAGGGCACGGTAGGAAGTTTATTTGGAGGCTGCGACGGTTTTTGTGACTCAGCTCGATCAACCTTAGGGGGCAAAAGGCCCCCATAGAGATTGGACTCATCCGAGGGCACAGTGGGATGGTTATTTAATGGCTTAAAAGGATTTTGTGGACTAGGATTGTAGGGATGCTGTTTGGGTTTCGGTTGGGAGCCACTCGGCACTTGATCTGGATAAAATCTTGGAGGCGATCCCGGAGGAGGAGATAAAGGATTTAAAGGCCCGTTAAACGGATCTTCCAGTGTCTGTTGATCATCGTAGTCCCAGTCGAGAGGCTTCTGTCCGCTTAAGGGCGTTTGATTTTCTAGTTCTCCAGCACCAGGAGTTTCGGGATTGTAGTCAAGGTTCAAGGGTTGCTGTCCGCCACCCAGAGGAGCAAGGGGTGGCATTGGCGATTCGGGATTGTAGTCAAGATTCAAGGGTGCCTGTCCACCGCCCAGAGGCGCCAATGGAGGCATTGGTTGCCAGCCATTTCCAGGTGATCCATAATCGATTCTTCGACTAAAGTTCTGTCGTGATGGAAGAACTGGCTTCTGCGATTCAACCGGTTGAGCATTGTAATCTCTACCGGTTGTTGTGGGTGGCATGGGTGCCAGTGGGGCCAGCGGAGTCTTATAGGTAGGATAATTACGGTTTGGCTGCAGTGAGCCCTCCACATAGATCACATTCTGGGAGGGAGCCCGCTGCACATAGTTGGTTTCCTGGCCCGACCAGCCCGGCTCCTGATGCTGCTGATAATGGTGGGGATTCTGCTCCAGGCTAATGCCCGCTGGTCGCTGCATATTCATGTCCCGCCAACGATCACCACCGTCTACGACTCGCGAGGTGGTCGTGGTTGTAGTCCTCGTAGTATACCGATTTCCATACTGATCCCGGCCAGAAGTCTCGTACGACTTGGACTGGCGATTGTCTGCAAGGAATTGAAAGAAAGGGCTTAAAAAGAGCAAAATATGGGCCAAGTGTTAGTAACCATTAGCGGGAGCTGTCCAGCCAAGCGTCTCCACGCCCCGAACCAGATAATCGGCGCGATCGTAGCTTGCCAGCTTCTCGTCCAGCACACACAACCGTCGCGAAATGCTGAAAATCTGCTGGTTGGGGCAGTCGTAAATCTCCGCCTGGCCGGGCTCGCAGCGCAAGTATTTTCTGGAGTCCCGCGGATGCGGCAGAGTTCCGATGATGCCCTCGGGACAGGCGGGCACAGCATTCTCGAGCTTCATTCGCTGCGTCCAATCGTAGATGATGTGCAGCTCACTGATCGTATACAGACGATCCTCGCGCTGCACTTGTCCCTGAGGACGGCAGATGCCCTGGGAGATACTGAAATGCTGACCATCCGGACAGCTCAACAACTTCATGCCACTGGGACCGCAGCTCAGATATTGAGAGCAATCGAAGGGATAAACAAAGAGCCCTACGACTCCACTGGGACAGCCCACAACTGGAAAACAAGACAGATCCGTGTAAGATGCGGTTTCTATAATCGATTTCTTCTATCAGACTCACTTTCCACCTGGTAACTCTCGAGGCTAACATGCGGAATGCGATCGGTGGTGGCCACATGCTGCTCCGGCAGGCAGTAGCCTTTGGAGACACTGAAAACATCGTGGGGCTGACATTTTCGCACCAGCGTGTGACCCTCTATGCAAGTCAGATAGCCCATGGCATCGAAGGGATCCGGGAAGAGTCCGCTCACCCGTTCCGGGCACATCAACGGCGATGGCGGTGCCGAGGGCTGCACTCCACCGGGATAGTAAGAGGTGTGAAGTCCACCTTGATTGTACGAACCGCCAGTTGGTTGATATGGAGGATATAGGCCATGTACTTGAGAGGATGACTGATGTTCGGGGGGGTATTGTGAGGTGGATCCTGTGTAACCTCCAGAATATTGGGAAGAGCTTCCTTGATAGCCTCCAGAATTTTGAGAAGAACTTCCTTGATAGCCTTCAGGAAATTGTGAGGCTGGGTAGCCTCCGTGAGATTGAGAAGAGCCTCCGTTGGAAATTCCAGACGTCTGCGAAGAACCACCGCTGTATCCTCCAGAAGATTGTGACAAACCTCCGTTGTAATTTCCAGGATAACCAGAAGCACCTCCGTTGTATCCTCCAGAATGTTGATGGCCTACATGAGATTGAGAGGGTCCTCCTGTGTAGCCTGCAGAAGATTGCGTAGAACTTCCGCTATATCCTCCAGGATGTTGAGAAGATCCAACTGGGTACCCTTCGGAAGTTTGAGCAGATCCTCCTGGATATCCTCCAGACGGACTTGCTTGGGAACTTGCAGAGGATTGAGAAGAACCACTTGGGTATCCTCCATTGAAACCTCCTGGATATGGGGATGAACCTCCTTGATACGCTCCAGACGGAAAACCACCTGGGTAACCTCCATCTTTGGGAGACTGGTAGCTGCCTTGGGAATTGGGATAACCTCCTGTTGATGAAGGATAACCACCACCTCCTGGCAATAGGTTTCTGCCCTGAATGCTTTCATCCTCCGCTTCCTGACTGAGTTCATGCTGTGTATCTCTCAAGTACTCCACCCGATCGTAGGCTTCGGTGACCTGATCCCGGGGCACGCACTTTTGCTGGGAAATGCTAAAGACCTCGCCTTGCTCGCAGCTGCCAATGGCAGTCTGCTCATCCCAACAGATTAGGTACTTTGTGCAGTCAAAAGGATGCAGATAGTACCCCTTGGCATTCGAAGGACAAGTCAAGGTAGTGAGATCCTGCATTGAGTCAGCTGCGAAAGGAAAACTATGACCTAAGGCCCAAATACGAAAATTATGGAAGGGAATGGCTTACTCGAGAACTGGACACTGATGTAGGCATGGTCCAGGTAGTCATGGGCGGCCAGAAGATGCCGGGGCACGCATTGGCGCTGGGACAAACTGTATAGCGAGTTGGTGGGACAACACACAATCTGCAGGAGTCCATTCTCACACTTGACATAGTGGCCAGCATGGAAGGGATATGGATAGTTGCCCTGCAGGTTTGCGGGGCAGCCCCTAAGAGGCGACTGATGCCCTTGGGTATCCTTATACGTATACGTGGTGGTTGTGGTTTGAATCTCCTCCCAGAACTTTACCCGGTCCCCCAGAGCCAATTGGCGACTTGGACGGCAAGCCTTCTGGGACAAACTGAAGGCCAGTTGGGGGCCACAAGAAAGAACAGACAATATGCCAGCAGAACAGCGCACATATTTGGCGGCATCGTAGGGATAGAGATGGAGGCCATCGGTGCCGCCGGGACAAGCGGAAAGGGTCATGGCTGGTGGATTAAAATGTTGTAGAAACAAAGTATCTGCTAGGTTGTAAGGATGCAAAACTTACTCAGCTCGAAGCTGATTTGGGAGACTATATAACTGACATAGTCAGTGTAGACCAACTGGCTCTTGAGCTGGCAAGTGCCCCTCGATATGCTGAACACATAGCCGGGCTGACAGCTTTCCACAGCCAGTTTGGCAGCCCTACAACTGAGGAATCGGGTCTGATCGAACGGATGGACAAAGTGACCATTAGCTCCCAAAGGACACAGGAGATCGGACGAATGGTCCTGGGCAGGTAGAGCTGGTGGATCTGGGAAAGTGGATATTAAAAATAATTCTCAGGCAAAGTATGAGCAGCAAAATGAGACACCAAAACCCAAATGAAAAAGCAGCAGATAAGGGATAATTAAACTCCTGGAGTGCCACTTACTAGATGCCTGTGAGGAGGGATAAGTTGGAGCTGGAACTTGGGAGTGTGCAGGATAAGATCCTTGACTGAGAATCACTTTGCCGCTCCTGCCGGTACAATCCACTTTGTTGGCAAAATCACAGCTATTGATGGCAGTGCTGAAAGCCGTTCCTGGTCCGCAATTCTTGACATATGTTTCACCATTTGCACACTCCAAGAACTTGGTGCAATCAAAGGGATGAGCATGGAGACCAGAGGCACCTGCTGGGCAGTGGATATCGCCTCCTGCGTCCAAACTCCTGCCCTGAGGTTGCTGTCCTATCAGCGTTTGGGTCTGGACAACCGTTCTGTCGATCAAGTAGGCCACACGATCGTAGGACTCTTTCACTTGATCCTTCGGCTCACAGCGCTGTTGGGAGATCCTGAAGACTTCGCCAGGCTGACAGCTCTCGATGTAGGTCTGTTGGTTCCAGCACTTGACGTACTTGGTGCAGTCAAAGGGATGTAGGTAGAGTCCTTGGCTCTGGGGCGGACAGGTGACCGTTGAAAGATCCACCATAAATTCAGCTAAAAACCAAAGAAAAGTTTGCACTCAAATCAGGATAGCCGGTTGATGTTCCGCAGAATGCTTACTCGAAAACTGAACACTGATATACGAGTAATCCAAAAAATCGTGGGCAGAGAGAAGTTGCCGTGCCACGCACTGACGCTGGGAAAGACTGAATAGCGAACCCGCAGGACAGCAGACCACTTCCAGGATACCGGCCTGGCATTTGATATAGTGGCCTGCGTGGAAGGGATATGGGTAGTTGCCCTGGAGCTGAGCGGGACACGATTTCAGGGAAGACAGCTGCTGGGAATCCTGGTAGGTGTAAGTGGTCTGCACCTGAACCTCCTCCCAGAATTTGACACGATCGCCTTGGCCGATTTGGCGACGAGGCAAACATATTTTCTGCGACAAACTGAAGCCCTTTTGGGGGCCGCAACTTATGATGGACATCCTGCCGCCGGCAAAGCACTCAATGTACTTGCCAGCATCGTAGGGATACAAGTGTAGGCCCTCAATATTGCCAGGACATGTCGTGAAGCTCAAAGCTGTCAGAAGCTCAGATTAAAGCAAACGTTTCCTTGGAGTTAATGCCAAATCACTTACAGTATTCATAGCTAATCAAGGAGACAATCAAAGCCACATAGTCGCTTTGCAGCAATTGCGTTTTCGGGTGACAGTAGCCCCTCGAAATGCTAAACACAAAGCCAGGCTGACAGCTTTGCACCGACACTTTGCCGTCCTTGCAATTAAAGAACTTGGTCTGATCGAAGGGGTGGACAAAGAGGCCCACTGCTCCCGCAGGACAGAGAAGATTATTAACCTGAACTTCAGAGGATGTCAAGGCGGAGGCTGATAAAAAGTTCAAGTTATTTCAATTAAATAATAAACAAGCAAGCAAAACAAATAAAGCAAAAAGCAAGCAAGCATGAACCGCAAAAATGGATAAAGACAAACCCGAATGTTGAAGCCAATGAAGCGAAAGCAAAGCAAGGATAATGGCAAAAGAAAACTTACAGGACGACTGAGCGGAGCCGAAGAAAACACATACCAAACTGGAGCCATCAAAGATCTGATCCTGCGGACAGAGCTCAACCTGCGCCTGAACCCCAATACCGCAGCGCAGATACTTGTGCGGATCGTGGGGATGCGGATGAAGGCCCCGGGTGCCGGGTGGACAGCTCAGGGCTCCCGCCGAGGGGTCAGTGTAACCTGACCCGAGTGTTAATAAAAAATCATAGATAATTGTCACTGGTACCCACCATTTCCGCGGTATTGTCCGCCGCCAGAGCCACAGTCCACCGATCCCTTGTGCACGCAAATTAGGGATTTCGGATCGAAAGCAGTGCCGGGTCCGCAGTCCTGGACAAAGGTTTGCCCGTTCGCGCAGTTGAGGAACTTGGTGCAGTCCGTGGGATGCGGGTGCAAGCCATTCACACCCGGCGGACACTTCGGCTCGCCGTCCAACTGCCTCAGACGGCCCAGGCGAGTGGATTCCGTGGCAGGGCCAGGACTCGAGGCCGAGCACTGAACATTGCTGGGATGATCGCAGACCAGGGACCGGGCATTGAAGAGGGTGCCGGGCGAGCAGGTCTGGATGGTGGGACTGCCATTGAAACAGTTCACATAGCGATGGCAGTCATGGGGATAGGCCACCAGACCCGTGAAATGCGGCGGACACGGCAGCTCCCGCTGGTATATGGGCTGCTGCTCTGCTGATAACCCAGGCGATGGCGATTGGTAGCCGGATCGATAAGCCTCAGCCCCAGGTCGCTGTCAAAAGCGAAATTGCGAAATATTATTGACAAACTGGCGGTAATTACGAGCGATCTGTTTAGCTAATAGCGCGTAATTAGGATCAATTATTTCCGGTGCAAGTTAAAGATTTCAAACTCAAACTGTATGCAATTGGACTTAGATTTATTCACAGGATTTTTTACATAACGGTTACACGAATACTAACATCCACCAAAAGGATGGCCAGCCAAAGGCCCAGGAGCCACTTGACCATGATTCCACTTCGCGATCGATTACTTTTTACACAAATTGATAGCACTAGAAGTGGTGGGCGCTTTGTGATATTTTCCCGTGTGTTCCCGTCCAAGTTTCAGGCTCAACTGACTCTGCTGCGGATCGCATTTCATTAAAAATGGGGCTCTATCTCTGGTGCCTGATGGAGCCAATTGAGTGGCCCACTCACTCGCTCAGTGTGTCTATCTGGACCAGTAATCTCAAGACCTTTCTCGTCCGCTTATCGCCTTGTTTTGTTTGTATTTTCTTTCGGGGGGTTTTTCATGATTTTATTTGTCTTTCTTGCTGCAACTTAACATGATGCTGCGCCCCAGGATGAGGCAGTGGCACCTAAGGGTTGTCTCTGTATTTACAACACATCTTACCTACATGTATTTGGACCTGAGCTTATGGCTACAAATCATTTTGGTTGCGGCTTATCAGCTGCTGGCGACGGCGCTACGATCCCGATTCGCGTTTGAATCTTCTGCCAGAGCTGGCCGTACGGCTGATCGAGTTCCGTCTGTGTCTTGGGAATTCCCACCGCCCGTCGCACTTCCGGCGACAGAAGCAACAGATTCTGCCCCAGGCCGAAGCTGCTGGAGGCCACCCAGTAAACGCAGAGCGCCGAGGGCACAGTACAGGCCACCGGCACCATTACCACGCTCAAGCCGCGGAACACATTGTTGGCTATGCTTTGCAGGCGCGTCGGTTGTCGCGTCCTGGTCATGGACTGCACTTCGATGATGGCCAGATTGATCAATCCCAGGGTAACCGGCAGTATGTACGAGCTGTCCACCACGGTCAGGTTGGGTATCCAGCCAAAGCCGCCGATCATCATTTCGGTGGTCGCGATCTGGGCGGTAACGCTCATGGGGTCGGGCAGCATGAAGACAAGATTGCGCAGGGCCACCGATTGGAAGATCCACAAGGGCACCTGGGCCCACAGCACAATCAGCGTCTTCATCGGATGGCAGTTGTCCCGAATAATCAGCTTTTGCCACTGCTTTTTGATCTGCAAAGAAACCAGAAGATAGGATTAGGTTTCAAGGGAATATTAGCAGCTTGGAAGACAAACCGATCGCCTGTAAACCACAGCGGTTTGCTTGTCGCTCCACTTGAACTTCTGCTTGGCCATGGCCGCCTCCTTTTTCAGCTCCTCCACGATGGCCGGCATTTCCAGGGCAATCTTCTCGATTCTGGCGGTGATTCTGTGCTGATAAATGGTGAGCGGTAAAGTGACTGCGCCGCGAAATAGAAACGTTGACAGCACTATGGAGCTCCACCAGGGCAGGCCGGTGTAGTCGTGGATCTGAACGAGGGCGTCCTGGACGTAGGCCACGGGCGTGCTATTGGACAAAGTTTGCCAGAAGCCGACCAGGCCAGAAGCATCGGCCAATTGGGCAGCCTCTGTTGCTTTTGACTCCGTGGACGCCGGGCGATGGTGATTGCTGACATTGTTTGTGTAATTTGATCCTATGTTTGAGTAGCTACTAGTGACAGCGAGACTGGGCCTTCGACAGGCACGCAAAAGCAGCACAGCTGCCATTAAAATGTGTTAGAATTGTGGGGAAACGATGTAAACAAATGAAAAGTGGTTACAGCACAGATGGGATAGCAGAACAGCTGATTGGCTGTTAGGTCGGGCACTTAACAGCGAGAGAAAAGCGCGCCAATTTTAAATGGAAGCATGTGCTTAGGTAATTGCTAGTGAAAAGAGATTGGTATTAAAAACTTATATTAAAAATATAATAATATTTAAGAGTTTGAACAATAAATAGTTTTTACAACAAAACCAAGCTAACAGACTAGCTGCCACTTTTAAATTGCTTAACTAAATAACGCGAATATTAAAAGGA
Organism: Drosophila ironensis; assembly: GCA_021223825.1. Taxonomy (NCBI): domain Eukaryota; kingdom Metazoa; phylum Arthropoda; class Insecta; order Diptera; family Drosophilidae; genus Drosophila; species Drosophila ironensis. The sequence continues at coordinate 496,625 of JAJJHQ010006038.1, forward strand.
TTTTAGTGCTAGAACTTCACACAACTGGCATTTAAAAGTATGATTCCTAGCAATGTAATAAACATAACTAAGTTCGGGGCTAACAGAACAACCGTGTGAGGGTGCACCAATTTCAATTGGATGTATGTAGCTTGAGAACAGAGCTGCCAGTCATGGAAATGGGTATGGTTTTTCGCGCCAAAACGTTTTAATGACAACGTGAATTATAAAATGATGCTTTCAATTCCTATAAAACCGTGGTAGCCCCAACCTCTGGCAACGCCAAAGTCGTGTCGTGATTGCCTTTTCCCAGCCTGGCCACACCGAGCAGCAGCTGCAAAAAAACTCAAATTCATCCCGACGTCGTTCCAGAGTAAAAACGAGTAGAACAAGATAGAACATCAAATCGAAATCGCATCGAACAGATTATGGAGGAACTACGCAAGCATTTGAACAAGGTGAATGTGCCCTGCGGCGCCGGCTCCGCGGCCCCGCCCATTTACAAGGACGAGTGCGTGTATTCGTACGACAACCCAGAGACGCCCACCGGCCTCTACGTCTGCCTGACCAGCTTCCTGGGCTTCGGGGAGGCGTATGTGCGCGAGTACGCGGCCAAGACGGGCAATGCCGTCTTCCTGCACATCCAGCGCGTGAGGACGCCCAAGGAGGGCGCCGCGACGGAGTCGGAACCGGAACCAGAAGCCGCCGGTCCGGAGCGAAAGATCACCCGCCTGGCCATCGGCGTGGAGGGGGGCTACAACGAAGCCGACACGAAGAAGTACGAAATCAAGGATACGTACAGCATCGTGGTGGCCCCGCAGCTGGACAAGAAGCTGCCCTATCCCGATCCCGAGCTGCCCATGCGCGTTACCCAGGCGGTGGAGGCGATTCTGTCCGCCGACTCGGCCATAGCCAAGCTGGAGAAGGCCACGCTGATGGGTAAGTCGATGGGGTGGCCCCTAAACAGGTAGAGCAACCAATAAGCTAGAGAATTCTTGCAGGCACCTGGGACGGCGAAGTGCGACAGCCGTCGAAATACGCGGAGAACCTGAAGCAATTGGCCAACGACAAGAAGATTCCGCCCTCGGGCTGGCAGTGCGAGAAGTGCGATCTCAGCAACAACCTTTGGCTCAATCTCACCGACGGCTCCATCCTCTGCGGCCGCAAGTTCTTCGATGGCAGCGGCGGCAACGATCACGCGGTGGAGCATTACCGCCAGACCGGCTATCCGTTGGCCGTCAAACTGGGCACCATTACGGCCGATGGCAAGTCGGATGTGTTCTCGTACCCGGAGGACGACATGGTCCTGGATCCCCATCTGGAGCGGCACCTTTCGCACTTTGGCATCAACATGGCGGCCATGAAGAAGAGCGAAAAGTCGATGGTGGAGCTGGAACTGGACATCAATCAGCGCATTGGCGAGTGGTCGGCGCTGACGGAGAGCGAGAGCGAGCTGCAGCCGCTGGCCGGGCCGGGATACACGGGCATGAAGAACCTGGGCAACTCGTGCTACATCAACAGCGTCATGCAGGTGCTCTTCGTCATACCGGACTTCCAGAGGCGCTACGTCGGCACCGGCGCCGAGCGCTACTTCCGCGAGTTCCCCAGCGACCCGGCCAACGATTTCAACATCCAAATGGCCAAGCTGGGCACTGGCCTGCAGTCGGGCAGGTACAGCAGCATCGCGGAGAACACGCTGGACACGGAGCATGCCACGGGCATTTCGCCGGCCATGTTCAAGAACATTGTGGGCAGGAATCATCCCGATTTCAGCACCAAACAGCAGCAGGATGCCAATGACTTTTACTTGCATTTACTCACCCTCCTCGATCGCAACTCGCGCAACCAATCGAATCCGGCGGATGCCCTGAAATTCCTGCTCGAGGATCGCGTCGAGTGCCTCACCAGCCGCAAGGTGCGCTACAAGACGCGCGAGGAGTACAGCTTCCGGCTGCCCATTCCGCTGGAGAAGGCCACCAATCTCGATGAGGTGAAGGAGTATGAGGAGCGCGAGAAGGCGGCCAAGGAGACGGGACAGCGCCTGGTGGAGCGCGACATTGTGCGGCACAAAGTGCCGTTGCAGGCCTGCTTGGAGCGCTTCTTCGGGCCCGAGCTGATGGAGCAGTTCTACTCCACGGCCATTGGAAAGAAGACGAACGCCCGGAAGACCACGCGCATGGCCACCATGCCCGACTGCCTCATGATCCATCTGGGCAAGTTTACGCTGGGCGATGACTGGGTGCCCAAGAAGCTGGACGTGTCGGTGGACATGCCCGACGAACTGGATCTGAGCGATTGGAAGTCCGCCGGCGGCTTGCAGGCCGGAGAGGAGGCCCTGCCGGAGCCGCCCGCTGAGCAGGCGGCCCAGGCAGTGCAGTTCGCCTTCGACGAGGCCGTGATGTCGGAACTGCAGACCATGGGCTTCCCGCCGGAGGCCTGCAAGCGCGCCTGCTACCACACGAAGAACAGCGGCCTGGAGGCCGCCTCCAATTGGCTGATGGAGCACATTGCCGACGAGGACATCTCGGATCCGTTTGTGGTGCCCAACAATCGCATCGGCGACTGTGCCGCCGACCAGTTTGTGGCCAATCCGGAGAGCCTGGCCATGCTCATGAGCATGGGCTTCGACGAGCGTCAGGCGGTGATTGCTCTCAAAGCCACCGATGGCAACGTGGAGCGTGCCACCGACTGGATATTCTCGCATCCCGAACTGTTAGTTCCGGAGGAGGTTGCCCCAGCAGCAGCCGCAGCCCCAGCCCCTGCCGCAGCAGCAGCTGCAGCCGCTTCGGCTTCGAGCAGCAACTACAGGGATGGCGAGGGCAAGTACCGATTGGTGGCGTTCATCTCGCACATGGGCACCTCGGCCCAGGTGGGCCACTACGTTTGCCACATCCGCAAGCAGGGCGAGTGGGTGATCTACAACGACAGCAAGGTGGCCAAGTCCCAGAACCCGCCAAAGGATCTCGGCTATCTGTATCTCTACATGCGCGACGAGTAGCTCGTCTTCGATCTCAGATGCAGTCCAAAACATAAGTTTCCTTATCATCTACCCTACTCCCCATTTTTGAATATTGTATGCCCTGAAATATAAAAATAAACAAGTGAATCACTCTAGGGATTGCGCTTAAGGTTTCACATTTATTCAAGTTTCTTGTCCTGCGACTGCCGTGGAATGAGCTCCTGGACGATGCCGTTCAGGCGATCGGCAAAGGCCTGGAAGGAGAACTTCTGCTGGACGCGCTTGTGCCCCTGATCGCCCATCTTGAGGCGCAGCGGCTCGTCGCGGAAGAGCTGGTACATCGCCCCGCCGAAGCTCTTGGCCTGCTCCTCGCACAGAAAGCCCGTCGATGTGTGCACCACCGTTTCCGTGGGCCCGCCGCTGTTCAGCGCTATCACCGGCTTCGAGCAGTACATCCCCTCCAGCGGCACAATGCCAAAGTGTTCGTTGGTTGGCGTGTAGAGCAGGCAATGGGCGGCGAAGAGCAGACGGCACTTCTCCTCGTCGGTGGGCGAGCGCAACAGCACCACATGCTCCTGCAGCTTCAGATCCTGCACCAGCTGCTCCAGCTCCGCAAAGTGCTGGACATTCTCCAGGCAGCGCGTGTCATAGCCGCCGGCGATGATCAGGCGACAGCGCTTGAAGTCCATGGCGGGCAGAAGATCTCCGAGGAGCCGCAGCGAGTGCAGGGCCAGGGCGTGGTTCTTCTTGCGCTCGTACCGATTGATGTCCAGATAGATGAAGGCATTGCGCGGCACCCGCGGATGCAACGGCTCGTCCAGGATCTCCGCCCGCAGCTCCAGCTTCTTCGCCATCAGGTCGAAGTATTGCGTGTGCAGCGAGGGATACAGGACGTCGGGAACGGTGCGCAGGCGTCGGAAGGTGTCGCGGAAAACGCGCAGCGTGAACTTGGAGTTCACCAGCACCTTGTCCGCCATGCCGATGGTGTGCTCCTCCAGCCAGTTGATGGGCAGGCGGTACAGGCGCTTCAGCAGGCCCTCCTGGGCGCTCAGCAGCTGGTCGGGGAAGTGGCAATAGAAGAGGACGCGGGGCCGGTGTCTGGCCAGTCGCAGGACCGGAATGCATACGGAAATCAGGTCGCAGACAATCACATCCACCTGCTCGCGTTGGGGCATAAAAAAGCTGGCATAGAAGGCGGCATAGAGCATCCGGAAGTAGGCGCAAAAGGCGTAGAAGCGTCCAAAGAGCCGGCGGGGCAGCCAATCGCCGATAACTTTGACGGGAAAGGTGCCATCGGCCGTCTCCTTGAAGCAGTGCGTGCTGTCGTGGTGATTCGTCAGGAAGCTGACCTGATGGCCGTGCTCCTTCAGGGCCAGGGCAGCGTCCACCACCAGGCGCTCGGCGCCTCCGATGCCCAGATCCGGATGCAGGAACAGCACACGAACCATGACAAAGTTATCGAAAAAATCGAACAAAAACAGATAGGTTGCAACCAAAATCGAACTGATAAGGCAAACGAAAAATTTAACTAATCCGAAGGGAAACTGGAAACTTGGGACAGAGGGGCGGCCCTAAGTGGTCAGGCCCCAAACGGTCAGAATATTGACATTCTGTCAGTTATTGGAGTATATACAACTTTTCAATATTTTCGCACTTCAGCTGACTCGGCAAAAGTGTGACCCTAGCTGGCTGTGTTCTAAAACGGGCGGCAAAAGTTCTAAACAAAAAAAGAGGAGAAGTTTTATCTTAAGTCGTTAATTTCATTTGAATTCATTTGAATTCAAGTTTATAACTTCTCTTATGTCTGACAATATATATTTGAGGCTTATAACTTTTTGGATGTGTGATTTTTTATATTTACATTTTAAAATTTGTATAGGATTCATTTGGTTTATTTATAAATGCTAAGTTGTATAAAACAAAATTTTACTAATCGTAAACCCAATTTAAAAATAAATAAATCGTAACATAAGTTTTATACCAATATTCTAAATGCTTAATTTCATCACGAAATGTTTGAAATTCTCTAGAGTTTATTAAGAAAACATATGGTCACAATTTATTCAAGTTATACAAGTTAATTTGAAAAAAAATTCTTCGGATTTAGTCTTTGAGTAAATAAATATATAAATAAAACTCTTAACTGAATTTTTTATTAACCGAAAAAAAAATATACCATTGACTTCCAATAGAATTATATAAATTTTAAGTCCCTAATTTATTTCGCGCTGATAATTTAATTTGAAATAAACCAAACCGTTTTGTAAATAAATAAATATAGTTATTGATTTGTTGTTTTTGTAAGTGGCAACACTGGCAACCCCTAGAACCCGCCGCCTAGGTGGCATCCCTAGAACACATGTTGACAGCGCCTGCTTGTGGCGTTTTTTAGCCCCAAACCAGCCCTCGCTTTCGGTCGGTGTGTTTCTGCAACGAACGCATTAAATTTCCCGTGGATTCCGCACCATCTCAGCCCCCGGAACCAGCCCAGTCGCCAGCCAAGCGACCAACCAAGGGCCAAAGGTGTTCCGCCGCCACCAAAAGCCAACCACAAACGCAGCCCCCATGCGGTCGATTAACAATCCTCGGCCATAGGCATGCCTCGCAGGGTCGCACGGTCGCGCTCTTGTTTTCGTTGCTTTTACCCGCCGCACAATAATAATATCACAAATAATTGCCACAAAAGGCCTCCCCTCAGTCCCCACTACCTTCAGCCGCAACGACAACAACAACAACAACAAGAAGAAACAAGTGCAAGTGGCGCGAGTGTACGCGAGTGCTCAATTAGTTTGGCAATCCAATAAAAATAAAGAGATAAAATCCACACACCCACTGTGGACCACCAGACCAGACGAAAGCCCAGAGAGTGCGTACAATTGTTCCAAAAAAGAGCCGAAAGCAAACAAGAGCCAGAGGGCCACGTAGCCGCAACGTTGCCGCCTTAAGATGCCCAAGATCTATGTGAAGAAGCCATTGGCGGGACTGGTCATCCGGAATCGGGCCCACAAGAGCAGTATCTTCACGGTGAGTACGTCGAGCAGGGCCGTCCCAGTGATAAGGCTTATCGGTGCGATGATAACTGGCCAATTGTCGCACCTGTCGAACGCCATGAATCAGCAGCCTGCTTCGGTTTTAGCTCGTAATCGGACCCATCAAAGGGGGAGGCGCTATCCTGATCGATTCAACACTTAGGGGGACTTACACGTGCCAGTTAATTGGCATGCAAAGTGATAGGGATACTATGTCTAACATAAAACGGAAGATACTACTTAGAAACCATCGATATTTATGATTTCTAGAGCAAGTATTTAGCTGATAGCAGGTATAGGGGCTGTACTGATCGATTCAACATTCAGGGGGACTTAACATGCCAGTTAATTTGGCATTCAAAGTTATAATAATCAGTCTAACATATCACTAAAAACACTAGAAAGCGATAGAGCTTAAAAAGATAGATTAATGATACGTTACTAGTCAGGAACCATAGAAAATTTACTATTTTTAGAGCAAGTATTTAGAAGATAACAACTGTAGGCAACACTTTCGATTCAATATTTAACAAACCAGTTAATTTGGCATGCAAAGATATGATCATCAGTATCGACGAAAAAACTTAAAAGCGGAAGAACTTCGAAGGAGAGGTTTACTACTTAGCAACCATAGAAATGTACTATTTATTGAACAAGTTTTTATCTAATAGGCAAATTTGGAATACAAATTATAATGTTTCGAGGGTATTATCACTTCGGAACCATTAAATTAAAGCATTTTCAGTGCAATTATTGTTCTCATATGCATGTAAGGATTAAGCTGATAAGCTAATTTTGCATCTAAAATGAAGAGTCATCAAAAACATCAGTAGAGCGGGAGAACTTTATGTTTCCAGAGAGAGAAGTTAGAATAATTAAATTATAGAGCTTTCAGGGCAATGGATGCTCTCATAAACTTGTTGGGGTAAAGCCGGTGAGTCATAGTCTATGACAAATACGTTTTCAAGATCAGCAATTGCCAATTGCAAGTATACATTTGATATTAAGGTTACACACTTCTATAAATTATCAGAACCCTATACAGATACCTATTGGAATTAGGAATTTTAAGTTGAATAACAACCGATGATTAATTTTGTCAAAGCAGAAAAACAGTGTACAATCCACTAAACTATTAGTTGTAACTGATATTTAGATGTAATTAATTTAAATAAGCATACAAAATAAGTATAATGTCTATAACTATATGTAAATTATAGACTAATCATTATAACTCTTTGTAAATCAGGGGTATCTAAAATATATATGTATTTTAAATTAATCATAATGATCATGGCTTTCTTTTTAATGTAATTCCATGCAATTTGCCACCAAAAATTCATCTAGATGATAGAAAGAACTATGTAAGATCCATTTTTACACCTCTTATATATATGTTTAGAATACAATCTACAACTTCACCTTCATTGTTGTCCCTAGAAACCTTTATTACCTGTAGTTTTTCCCATTATTTACAATTATGGCATTTTTTCGCCCATACCAAAAATCAGGCCATATCCGCTTATCGGCGATAATATCGCCCCGGTTTTTCCCCGCAGCATATAAACCGAAGAGCCCCTAAAAACGAGGTATAATTGATTTAAAGCTCGACACTCAAATCGAGACTCAAGTGCACTAAAACCATAAAAAGGCGTGCGCTCGTGCACGATAAGAAAACATGGGAACTGCTCCCCTCCGCTCCCCTCCCATTCAGGGCTCCACATCTGCGCTCCATTTAAATCCCCAAGCCCCAAGCCCTACAAACAATCAAAAGTGTGTCACCAGAGCCGCTGTTGTGATGGCGTAATCAATTCTACAGCGCCAGTAACCTTTGCCAGCCAACTAAGATGAGCCACTTGGTAGCCACTTAACTTTCGATTTCGTAGAGAAGCTGTTTTGTGGGTTCTGTTCGCTTCTTGCCTGTGGGGCATTGAACTGGTTGCCTGGCTTACCTTTGTTTACCTTTGGCTGGTGTTTTGCTTTCGTTAATGATCGAAAATCACTCACTGCCCAAAGTAGTGGCGCGTGCATACATTACATTAGTCACAATTAGCTCCCTACAGTCCCGCGGTGTAATTTCCGCCGTAAAATTAGGAGAAGCACACCCCCCAAGTTAGTTTAACCCATTTTGGGCTACCTGAGACTTGGCCTAAATGATAATTAGCAACGCCACTGTTGTGGCTCAGGTGTCGGGGCAGCCTGTATGGCGGCGGCAAGCCCCAGTTTCTATGCAACAGATTTCGATTTTCCGGCGAAAAGCTTATGACGCCTGCGCCAAGCTTTTCTCACTTTCCCAACCCACTCTCTGGTTGTGTTGTTAGCCATTAACCCGTGTTGGCACTGGGCCTAATTATATGGTCTCGCCACGAGAATTTCATGTTATTAAGTGACCTTGGCTTGGCGTTAATTAGCGTAAAAAGCAGTTGTTACATGGTAAAGTTACCCCGGGGATTTAAGGTGAAAGTGTTACAAATTTATCCGAGAATTGGAGGTCATTTAACAGAAAAGTTTAACCAATTTCCATTAAAAATGGCACCAAAAATTAGGCCATCACAACTTTGTGTTAGGGTCATCCACTGGTTCTTGTAGGTGGTTCATTTTCTTTTGGTAATACTTGGAAATATTTCCCATTTCCCTTTTCAAAATGTACCTTTTTCTTAAGCTTTTATCAAGCTTTTCTTGTTGGCCCTTAATCGAAAACCGAAAGCTGTTTCATTCATAAAATACTGTGATAAGGCGCAGAAGCGAACAGGTGCCAAAGTAAGCAAGCACAGTCATATCATGAATCGCGGTTGGGAGCGCGGAAAATCCCTGACTTCGGTGCAGAGCTTTCGCTCTCGCGGAAAATTCGACGCCGGGTGCGCGTGCACGAAGAACCCGAGAAGCTGAGCGAGCAAGAGCCGTGGCATGCAACAACAGCAGCCAGCCAGCGAATGCAAACAAACAAACAAACCAATGGGCAAACAATGGCGAAAAGTCCAGCCACTGGTAATTGTTATGGGAAATTTTGTGCACGCGAGAAAGCAGGTTTATGGAGCAAATTCGCCACAAAAGTGAAACAAAGAAAGAAAATCGAAGGCACGAGTGAAAGTAAATGGGAGAGTAGGGAGGGACATTCTGTACCCACGATGATATATAATTATATATTTAAAATAAATTCACCATCGTGCCGAAACGTTAAATATTCAGGCATCATATAATTTAAACTGTTTAAATATGCAAACTTGGTGTATTTGCCATCGAATAATTCATGAGTTTTCCCGACCAGAGCAATGAAAATACCAGAAAAGCTTTCACACATCTAAAGCTCGTGGGGGGGTCGCGTGTTCTTCGGGGGGGAAAGAAAATGTGCATAAAGAAAATGCTCATTGGCCAGGCCAGGGTAGCGAGTGAAAAACAGACGCTTTTCCAGCTGAGTACGGCGCAGCATGTGGAAAAGCGCACAACATTCGCGCACATTTTGTCGCGTTGCGTACCAAAATATTCAACTAAACTATAATTTCCACACGTTTTCCACTTCGTCTCGGTTCGTGCTGTGTTGTTGTTGTTGTTAATTATCGGTTCGACATGTGCAATGAAATGAAAAAGCCTTCCCTACACAATAGCAATTAAGAAGAAACCCCAATTCAATTTCCTTGGAAAATTCCGTGAAGAGTTTCGGCTATATAAAGTGTGTGTGCATCGCAAATGAAAATTAAATTCAAGCACAGCAAATTGACGGAAAAAAACGAAACTGAACTTGAAATGCTTCTCAATTTGCTGGGCCACTCAATTTGCGTGCTTTTCTTTTTTAATTTTCCTGCTGTTGTTGTTGCGGACTTTTGCTTTCAGCTTTCTCCGCCCACGGAAAACTGTCCCGTTACGCAAACTTTAACTGTACTCACAATCTTGTTGCTGTTATTTTCGGGATTCAGGCTCCATTATGCCTTTTGTATCTTCTATCTTGCTAATGTATCTTGTCCTGGTATCTTGTCTCGTGTACATGAGATCAGCCATGTGCGTTTATTTTTTGGCATTATTTTTTTGGGGGGCCAGTGGATTTCCCTTTCAAAAACACACGCAGCATTTTCATTGTTGTTCTCTTGCGTTGGGGAACTTATTTTTTCTTGGCTTTCCTGCTGCTGCTGACGCAGAGAAAAACAAACCAAGTGGAGGGCAAAGGAAAACACTTTTTTTTCCAAAAGAGCAAACATTTTATTCAAATTTTTTGAAATTATATTTCCCCCGTATTTGCATACCGGTGCATAAACAATTTCATGATTATTTATAGACATATTTTAGGGAAGAAAATTACCCACACAACGTTCTTTATTTTTCTGCGTGCAGGTTTCCTTGAAAAAGGTCACTCCAACGACGCGTCCTTTCGCCCATTTGTAGGCGATCCTTTTAGCCTCCATTCAGTTTACTTCCCTTGACCAGAATTCTCATGTTTAATGTGCCAAGAAGTTCGCATAATTTCCCACGTACTTAGCGCTCGTAAAGCCGATTTTATGACAGGCAGTGGGCTTCTGGTTAAGGTTTCCAACCCGTTTAATGACTCTCCTTGAGATCTGCAATCGTAATCATTTAAAGGAATATCCTGCATAATTTGCAAATCATCTCTTCCTATAAACACACAATCCAGCCGGGATTTTGTTTGAACAAATTTCGTTGGGCAAACAACACACAAGTCAATAAACTCTAGCCATCGACCGCAAAATTTCCACGACACTTTTTGTGCGAGCGAAAAGGAAAAAGTCTGTCACGCATAAATTTACATCCTCATCCCATTCGATTTTCAAATTGCGGAGGATTGAGTCTTGGAGCTTGGAGCTTGGGAAAACATTTGCTCAGTCAGCAGCGGCATTCTAGGACCAATCAATTATGGCAAAACTTTGCGCATATGATTGGGGTGCGAGACGGAGGCCCAAGTGCCGAGACATCGGTCTTCTGGAGCGCAGGCCGTTAGATAACACACTGCCATCCATAAATTATCCTCGCGGTTCCCCAGGCTTTGTTTGCTTTGCAGCTCCTCCGCCAGAGCCTTTTGTTGGAGCAGGTTCATTGTCTTTATTGTTTCGTTGGGGCCGCAGTGAGGATAATGTCATTTTCATCCCGCTTGCGTGTATCTTAGATGTATCCTTCCGTAAACAAGGACTTGAAAAGGTATAATTTCACGTAACACTTGAAAGTTTCACAAGATGCCTCGGCAAAGTTTAAATTTCAAATTGCCTAAACTTCTTTAGCTACACCTAAACTCAATTATACATTAATACAAGAAAGAACGATTGTTCCGGCTATAAATACCCGGTTCTTAGTTACCATATGAAGTTAAAAACATTATAAAAGCATTGAAATTATGGGCGAAACACATTTTTAAAATTTGCGCGACAAGAACACAGATAGATGTTAACTATACATATTTAGTGCCTCTAGAGTTAAAATCTTGCTGAACTGGTATCACAAAATTCCAAAATCTAGGCGTTCATATGGACAGACGGACAGACGGACAGACGGACATGGCTAGATGGATTCGGCTGTTGATGCTGTTCAAGAATATATGTATATACTTTCTGGGGTCGGAAAAGCTTCCTTCTTCCTGTTCGTTCTTACGAATTTAATATACCCCTGTTGAATTTAAGAACAGGGTACAATGATGTCAAAAAACGTAGCATCTTAAATTGGCTATATCTCTGCCAATCATTTAGCTATAATTTCAATTTATTGAAGCCAAGAAATCTGCATTTATTATAGACATTGCCCAAGCAAACTGGCTTAAATCCTTTTTGGACTTGGCCCAAAGCCAAGCCTCCTCCATTCAGTGGCTTCCGTTGTCTCTTTATGCAAATTAACTGCACGGCTTCCTGCTTAGATGCAGTCCTTTTCCTTTTGCGGTTGTTGCTTCATTTTTAGTGGCTGTTTCTGTTGCTGCTGCAACACTGCTGCAATTTTTTGGGCAACAGTTCAAGAATCATAAATTTATTAAAATTGCTTGTGTTGCCAAAACGAAGCGCTCTGCCCTGCTCTGGCTCGGCACTGCCCTTCCGTGTTTCGCTGAAATCGCCGTGCTTGGTGCGGCCTGCAAGGTCATCACCGGTGGCGGTGCTCGGAATCGAATTTAGATTCGGATCGGGTTAGCTTTCGGGGTGGCAATGTGTTGGGGTGGTTCAGTGCATCATCATCGCTACTAATCAATACACGAGAACACCCATTCACTTGGCACTTTTTGGTGGTCTTGGGCGCCACTGGATGATGAAATCTCTCGGCCCCGTTTGTTTGTCTCGTTTTCGTTTTCGTTGTGGGTTTTTGTTTGAACCCAGGTTTTTGCTGAATGGACAATGGGGTCCGCAATGCAATTCCCATTATCTGACAGCCTGGATCTGTGAAACGCCAGGAAAAATCAATAAAAGGGGGCACCCATAAATCATAGAGCTCATGCTGGGCGCCGGACGAGGGCGCCAACTATAAGACTAATATAAATTAATAAATGTATGTAAAAACTAGCATATTATATCCAAATAAGTATTGATTTTCTCTTCTAAAAGCCCCAACACGAGCTCCCAATCCTGCGACTAGGATGGGGGGCCTTCTAACTCTTTTTTTTTGCAGTTTCTGCTGCGGCCCGAAACCAATTTGGTCGCTGCAGCCGTCACAGCTTGACACTTGCTAGCCACGTTGTTGACAAACTATTTTTAATATTGAAAGGCGGCAGGCAGGCAGGAGGGCAGGCAGGCAGCTTTTCAGTGGCTTTCCCTCTCTGTGTATGTCCGGGCTGTGTGCTGGCAGGCTAATGTGAACGAGCACATTACGTATCCGCAGCGTTGCACGCGCTGCAGGCTTTGAATTGAATTTCAACAGCATCTCTTCTCTGCGCCTTTGCCTTCTTTTTTATTTTTTTTTTTTTGCCTTTGCTCTTGCACTCACATGACCTTGGCGCGAGCTGTCATCTTGTGCAAGGGAATGCTCTCCATTAGCCATAGAGGGTCCATTTTTCATATGGGGCTGACATTTAGTGCAAGCCCGTCAGCCTGGCAGGCTAAAACATTCTCTAAAGGCTCTTCCTAGGCCTACAACTTGTTATAATTGAATTAAGCTCATTAATTTTGTGTTATCCGACCAAATGTCATTCTAATTTAACTGAAATCTTGATTGATTTTTCATGATTTAATTGAAATCTAATCCTCTGTTTCGCGGAATTAATTACCTTGCTGCCTTACCTTCCCTTTCGAATAAAATGAAAATTCCATGGAATTCCTTGAGCTAGTCCTCCGGTGTATTGTTTCCGTTTTAATCTGCCAAGTTCCTTACATTCCTCCCTCCCTGCCTGGGGAAGGTGGACTGATTGATTTGTGTGCCGTCAACTGGGCCGGAATATTTTTAATTAAAATAGCGACAGTCTTTGCCAGCGATAATCTTCGACTTGGCTGGCGACAGGTGGCGAGAACAGGAGTTGCTGCCACAATTTGAGGCAGAACTTTGGTGCGTTGGCGTCTGAGTGTGCGGCAGTGGCAATGACAGTTGCCTTGGGCTTTGGCCTACTTTTCAATAAGCCACAACAATGGAGTTGCCAGTTGTTGGCCATTGTCTGATGGTCGTAATGTTGGTATTGCAAAATCAAAGCCACATTCGAGGCGCCACATGCGCGGAATTTCCTCAGAGGGAGTCGCCGCCACCACCCGCGAGACAAACTTAAAGTTTAAGTGTTAGAAAAGTTGAAATTTTATTTGACTGAGCATGATTTTTTGCCCGAACGTCCTTGGCAGTCTTAGCCCTTTTTCTCGCTCTCGTATGTTAATCATTTGTTTTAATTTTGCATGTCCTGTTTGCCCCGCAAGATTAATTAACAACAAAATTTCCCACCGAATACATTTGAGGGCACGTAATGCCCGTTCGTCGTTAGCTCACTTCCCATTTTAGCCGGCTTTTCAATTTGGCACTGCCCAGCCTATTCTTTTCCTTTTTTTTAGCTTTAGCTTTTGTGCTGGTGACATTAATGAAAGGAAAACATGGAAATGTATTTTCCAGTATGCCTCTCTTTTGCCAAAACCGTTACGCCATCCATGGACTTGTTGTCAATGTTTTTTTTTTCTTTTTTTGTTAGCCCCCCAAAACGGATGCCTGTCCGTCCGGTAGTTGTTTTCCCTTCGTCGTTTTCCGCTGGTTCCCAGTATTCCATTTTCCGCCTTCCGTTTGCCTTTGCTACTCTTGTCAAGGTCGTTCCTAATGCCTTTTGATGCGACACATGCACCGGATTCGTCCGCTTGCTTGCTGGTGGATGGTTTATGTGGATGCGATGTTACTTCACTCCACACACTGCCGTGTGCGGCATGATGCATTCAACCCTTTCCGGCAGCAGTGTCCATCGAGTTGATTGCCAGTCTTCCTGTTTGGTTTGGGCCGTCGCCATGAAGGCAGATTTCAAAGCAACAGGATGGGATTCCATGTGTCCACTCAATGTCCCGGCATCAGCGAAAATGTAATTTATATCCCCGCCACCGTCCACCATCTGCACTTGACCCGATTGCTATTTCACACGCCCCGGGGGACGACGGGACGGGAGGGGAGGGGAGGGGAACAGAACTCAACCGGCGGGCAGAGGCAGGTCGTCATGATTTATGCACGGCGGTTTCGTCTCACATCGGGTCAGTTTAAATGGGTTTTCCTCCGAATAATGCCACGCACAGCGGTCGGTGGCTGTCAGCCAGGCAGCGTTTATGCGGCCAAGGTTTTCAAGATGTTCAGAACAAATTTGTATTAATTGAATTATAAAGATCCCCCTCCCAATCTAGAGATAAGAGCTGAATAAACAAAACAAATGTTGCCACTGCAAAGTAAACATAAATGGATGCTCATGCATTTGCTTCCGATTGAAATACTTTGGGTCTTGTATTTCAAGAACAATCTGCGGACGAGTGTGTATCTCTTTGGCCTCGTCATCTGGTGGATCTTTGCGCTAAGCTAACACACAAGCGCGGCAGCATAATCGCCGGGCAAAAGATAACAATCCATACCCCTAACCATACCCATACACATTCCCATTCCCATGCCAGTTCCATGCCGAAAACATTTCCATTGTAAGCGGCGAGACCTGCGGCGCTCATTTAGTTTTAGCAAGAAACTTTCATCATCGTTGTCAAGCTTCATCTATTTGATATGTGCGGCTTTTATTTCTTTTATTGCTCCAACCCAGCACCATAAAAGCGTGCGTACTGGTACGCCGTGATGTTAATGTACCAAAACTGCGGGCGATCGTGTAGAAAATTGTAGATCAGTCTGTTTTCGTGGCTCAAATTGTTTGAATTGCCAATGTTCGAAATTGTCTATAAATGGGTTTATTTATGGCTAATGGCTGAGGCGTTTTAATGATACCAACGCAGTAAAACTGTTTTACTAGCCCTAATCCCGACCAGCGTTTGCGGACTGATCCTCGCTGAGTAATGCCTGGCAAACCGTCAGCCTTCTAGGCATTTGAGTGACTCGTTTTTGTGCACAGAATGCTCCCCACACATTAGGTGGATACACAAACGTGTGTATCTCTCGGATACACACACTCACTGCTCTCCAGTGTAGCTTCCGTTCGGTGGAGAACCCGCCGAGTGCGAGTGCTCATCGCTTTTTTACTGCCCATCGCTTGCTAGTGAGTCGCGCACACTGAAACGCAGCAGACGTCTCTGCACCGATCGAGCTATCGGTCGGCTATGTATTTAGTTCACAATTTATTTGTCAAAATTTAGCGTGACTACTCCTCAATCCTTGTTCAACTAAAAAGTTTCGGGCACAAAATAAACGCGTGCAGAACGAAGTGACGGAGTAGGAGCACAAGGATTTGTTTATAATTCGGCGAGTATGTGAACACGCGGTAGTCGGACAAAAAACAAGCGAACTCTATCCTCTCGATTTGACGTTGCCGAGAACTTGTTATACATTTCCAGGCTACACCGATTTCTCAAGTCTCCAGGTCTCAAATTATTTCACATTGTTTTCGATTTTATTTGCTTAGTTTTCTCCCGAAACGACGGGGTGCTATTTTCAATGCCCACACTCGACTTGTGGCTTCCAATTTGCGACGGAATGTTAAAATCATTACAAAGGCAGCGCCTTTAGATGCGGGGTTAAATTTTATTTAGCGGTCTACAGATACACTTTGTTTTTGGGCCAAACAAACAGGGAGATGTTAACAGGGCCATTGCATACTTGAAAGGCTTTTAACAACGATTCTGTTTCGCATTTATTGGTGCCTCAAATTTCGCAATTAGCCAAGCAACTGAAACCTAAGGCCCCCCCCGAGAAAATAATTATAATTATAGCCGAGAGTGTGAAGTACAGTAAACACATGGCAGAATAATCCCTAATCACAAATCTGGTCGTCTAATGAACACATTATACTGGCCATTAATAGCTCTAATTTCACAGTGAAAAATATATAACCATAAATTTCACGTTTAACTTGCTAAAGTACTTATCACGTTCAGCATGACCTTTAAATAGATATCTTATTTAGTGTTGTTTGTGATAAACCTTGCTAAGCGTGTTCTTACTCAAAATTGGAACATTTGTGATAAGCGTTACCCTTATCTAATAATGTGAAGATCTTGTAAAAGTAAAAAATTATTCAACTTTGGAAAACCTTCAACGTTTAGGCACCCTTTTAAGAAGTTAAAATTATCGTTACATTACAAATAACATCATCTTCATCAAAATTTTAATAGTAAACATTTTTTTTTTTTGGTTAAAAAGAGAGCTTTTAGTGTAAAAATATTCGGTTTAAATTAGGGAAGTGCCTCTGTGGCCAGACAGCTGAAAGCAAATCGCGCGTTTCGTTTGAAATCAAATGAGTAAACGGAAATCAGTTGCCAACTACTTTAATTACAGCTAGATAAGTGCCTGCTACACAAAAAAAAAAAAAATAAAAAATAAAAACAAAAACAGAGAGCGTTTGCGCAAAACAAATGATAAGATAAACTTCGATCCCAGCTTCAAAGGAGACGTCGGTGGCGCTGATAAGCGGGCCCAGGATCTGTGATTCCCCCAAATTCCAAATCCCTAAACCATAAAGCCGCCCGAAATCCATGCTAGTGGATCCGTGGCAATGGAAATTAGTGTGATAGTGGACAGAAGAAAAGCGAACAATTACCAGAGAAAGTGAGAAGTCAGGAGAGTCAAGACACCACCCGGATCATGCGCAGCGGGCGAAACTATGGCCAGCGACAAACCGAAAATTCCGATCTGGAGGAGCCCTATGATTCCGAGCCGGAATTCGGGCGGGAACAGATGAACTTGACGCCAACGCCAAAGGAGCGAAGGCATCTCGACGAGGGCGCCGATCAGACGGACACGTTGAGCACGCACAGCAGCAGTTCCACACCCACAACCGCGGATGTGGCTGATGTGGAAACCATCAGCTCGCTGCCGCTGTCGCCTCCCGCCAATCAGCAGCTGGTCAAGCGGCATCCTCCGGCATTGAAGGACAAGCAACTGACCACGGACATCAGTAGTTCGAGCAGCAGCAGCAGCAGTAGCCAGCCGCCGGAGGATCTCGAGGATGATGATAATGTGCCCAAGGTCAGTGGCTGCAATCGGCGGGGCCACCTCCATGTCCATGTCCATCAGCCATCAATAGTCACATCGTCATCCACGACGTCGAGATATGCAGCCGCTGCCGCGCATCCAAGTGCGGCGTTTGCCGATACGGTGACCAACTCGTCCTCGGGAATAGCAGGAAGCCTGGCCGGCGGTGGCTCTTCCGGCGCCAGGACGAGCGGTGGAGTAGCCGGTGCCGCCCACCGGCGCACCCACTCGGCGGCCTCGTACATCTCGATGCGGTCGCAGGCGGGCAGCACGGAACCTCCGCCGGAGCGGCCCAAACGGAATCGCTTCTTCGAGTGGCTGCGAGTGGCATGCAAGATCTGCTGCCGCAAGGTTGGTTCAAGGGGTAGATTATATCTTAAGTTATATGAAAACAATTCAAATTTTAAGTTAGATGGGTACTATTTATGCAAATAATAGGTACACTGTGCTCTGCTTTCTGATGATATATTTTAATAATTACTTAAAAGGTTCCTACCAATGATTCTACTAGAATTCCATAAAAAAAGGTTTAGCTAATAGCTTATTTTATTTGTAAACTAGACAAATAGTCAGGTGTCATCGTAAAATACACTTGATAATAGTGGGTTTTAAAAAGCTTTTGTAATAGATTTGCAATGATTTATTCACATTTATACGAATCCAATTCCTTAGCAGACAGAAGCTATAAAACCAAAGAGTTATGGGTTTCTACATTAAAATAACGATTACAGTGACCTAAGAAACAATACAATTTGGGTTGCAAATTTGTGCGATAAAATTTAGCGATAAAAGGTACACAATCGTATACCCCTTCGAAATGTAGTTCTTGAAATTGAAAACATAGTTAAGCAAAATGGCATTTAAAGTGTTTTAGAAAAATATATTCCTACAATTTAGTTCCACCTTTAATGAGTGACAAAGTAACATTTTCAATAGCGCGCTTGATTCAATTCTGTTTTCATTTCATTGTACCTTTTAGTACATTTTTTTATGTATTGATGCGTGACAATAGGAATCATTTGGCGGGATCTCCATGTGACATTGGGGCCGTTAACGAGCGCAAACAATTTCGCATTTAGAACAATTTATTTTGAACAGACTGTGGGTCCCGCTCAAATGTTTACAAATATAAATAGCCCGTCGGCGGGCAGACAGCAACAAATTGGACTTGCAAAGGGTTAAACTTGGCCGCCTTATCAATCTATTTGATTACGTTAGATGACGCACTCGCACTCGCATGGGTGTGCATCCTGCAATTATCTCAATTGCTTCGGCCAACTATTATTACTAATGCAATGTCTTTAATTTCTTGTATGCTTTTTGTTCGTTTGCCTGCAGAGTTCCGGGATCGGGGAGCCGAGTGTTCATCATGCGCTGATTGTGATATTTCTAGAATTCTTTGCCTGGGGCCTGCTGACAATGCCAATAATATCGGTGAGTTTCACATTAAAACCCTTCGAGTATATCCCGTGAGTAACTTGTATTTATATCATTCTGTTAGACCCTCAATCAGACCTTCCCGGATCATACATTCCTGATGAACGGCCTGGTGATGGGCATCAAGGGTATCCTGTCCTTCCTGTCGGCGCCTCTAATTGGCGCCCTATCAGACATCTGGGGACGCAAGTTTTTCCTATTAGTCACAGTATTCTTCACCTGCCTGCCCATACCACTGATGTCCATCAATACGTGGTGGTTCTTTGCCATGATCTCAATAAGCGGCGCCTTTGCCGTCACCTTCTCAGTGGTGTTTGCCTATGTGGCCGATGTCACCACGCCCGAGGAGCGTTCCAAGGCATATGGCCTGGCTTCGGCGACCTTTGCCGCCAGTCTGGTGATCTCCCCAGCCCTCGGCAATGCCCTGATGGAGTGGTATGGCGACACCATGGTTGTTGCCCTCTCCACGGCCATAGCCCTGCTGGATGTGTTCTTCATTTTGGTGGCTGTGCCGGAGAGTTTATCGGAAAAGATGCGACCCACATCCTGGGGAGCGCCCATCAGCTGGGAGCAAGCGGATCCCTTTGCGGTAAAAATAGGATTGTGTGATGCTATGGATTGGGTATTAATATGTTTTGTTTATTCTCCTGCAGGCTCTGCGCAAAGTGGGTACCGATAAGACAGTCTTAATGCTGTGCCTCACCGTTCTTCTATCGTATATGCCTGAGGCTGGCGAATACTCCTGCATGTTTGTCTATTTGAAGCTTAAAATGGGTTTTAACTACGTAGAGGTGTCTATTTTTATAGCCGTTGTTGGCATACTAAGCATTACCGTGCAGGTTACCCTAGGATCCTTCATGAAGTAGGTTTCGATTTCTATTGTTTTCTTCGAATGGTTTACTGAACTTTTTTCAATTTTTTTAAGGGTTTTCGGAGCCAAGCGGACGATCATTGTGGGCCTAGCCCTGGAAATGATCCAGTTGCTGTGGTACGGCTTAGGCAGTCAAAAGTGGTAAGTAAAATATCCGGTTTATCCCTTAATTGAGTACTAATAATTGAATTTAATAGGATGATGTGGTCGGCTGGTGTTGTGGCCGCCTTGGGCTCAATCACCTATCCCGCGATCAGCGCTTTTGTCTCGCTCTACGCTTCGCCTGAAAGTCAAGGTAAGTTATAGCCATATTTATAGTTGTCATTTTTTTTAAATCACTTTTTACTTACAGGTGCAGTCCAGGGCATGATCACAGGAATGCGGGGATTGTGCAACGGCCTAGGCCCGGCGGTGTTTGGTGTTGTTTTCTACCTTTTCAATGTGGACCTGAACGACGATCACGATGGCCACTCAAAGACCAGCGGCCGGGCGACAAAGATCTCGCAGCATGTGCCGGGTCCGCCATTCGTCTTTGGGGCCCTTTGCGTGTTTTGTGCCATAATTGTTTCCGCTTTCATCCCGGAGGGACAGCAGTCTACGCTGGAGAAGAAACGTAAGCAAGGCGAGCCATTCCTTAATTCATTATCACTACTATCCCTTCTCATCCTCAAAGCACAAGACAATGCACCAATGAATTAGTAATTAGTATAAGGATTTGTGATCAGAAATAAACCGAGAAATTTGCTGTTTTATGCTGACTTTTGTTCGTTTCGATGCCGTTGCAGGTGCCTCGCTCGATGTACAGTACGAAATTGAAACGGGCCACAAAGCGCCCAGCTCCCTGGCCCCGCTCATTCGCTCCGATTCGCTGGCGCAGCTGTAGTAAGCTCCACACCAAACAACACACCACACCACACCACAGGGTCGTCCTATCCACAGATGGAGCTGCTAACTGCAAACTGCAAACTGCAAACTGCAACTGCAAACCAGCTGGTTTGATGGCTATAAAAAAGAATACGTTTAAGCAGAGTTTAAGGCGTTAAGTGGGGGAGTGTAACTGTAACTGATTTTTTGTAACTGTAACAAATGCTGTAACTAGTTTGGCTTTAGTTTTCCCCCGCCCTTCGATTCTAGTAAGAATGAGGTGCATACATACGAGTATATACATAATAGATCGTGCCGAAGATAATAATGTTATTGTTTTGCGTGGTTAGTTAGAACATTTTGTTTTAGATTCCAAACACCACCAACACCTCAGCCCAATTATATATCGTAATTAATTTATTATCGCCTAAGTAAGAACGTAGTCACAATTCGATCGTCGTGTGTTGTGTGCTTGCCCTGCTTTTAAGGCTTCCGTTTTCATTTTCCTGGGATTACATCACAGCATGTGTTTTGGAAGTAAATAACAAAATAACTGCCAAATAAATAAACCGGAGAAGTGAACAAAAAAAAGTAAAGTAACAAAGTAATTGTAATTCGCCGTATATTGCTTATGCGAAAATTCAGCACAATGAACACACATTTCCAGTTGGGCACCCATCCCAAATTTTGTTTCCTGCAAAAGCCGCAGCAGCATTGTCAGTTTTTCTTTAGTTATTTTAGTTACAACATTAAAGATGAAAAAAAATCCAAAAAATAATTCAACTGAATACTAAGCTTTACTTTGGAATTTGTAGTGATTTAAAATCTAAAGTCTAATCTAAATGCGAAACTTGAGAATAATAGGATGCAACAATTGAAAACTGAAACCCAGAAGCTATATATACAAAACAAAACAAAACACAAAAAAAAAACAAAAAAATATTGAATTATGTATTGTGTATATATAGAGAGAAAAATATATGTATGTGGTACAATTGAGACGAGACAATGATGACACACAAATTGTAATGTTTTTAATTTAGCTAAATGCTGCGTAAGCGCCTCCGAGATCCATATGTAACGCTGTAGTTTTTTATTTTTATGACGATAAACCGAAATTATGCATAGCATTTGATAAAGTCAATGCTTGAACGTACATAAACATAGTATAACAACAAATAGGATGTGGCGCACGCGCACGTGCATGTGTATGTACTGTACCATAAATATAGATATCAAAGTTATATTTTTCGAAGTTGCTACAACAGTGTAAAGTAACCCAAACCAGTCCTTTCATAAAAAGAAAACCAAGATAAAATAAACTATATGAAGGTCCTTGGACAGGCATATATGGGACTTACATGCACATGCACTCGAGTGCTATCGAGAGGTATCAACAATGTCAATGAATGGATTAGGCATCAAGCGCCAAACCAAAGCGCATTTGGTGAGCGCAGCTAGGGAGATACAGTATACAACAAAAGAAAACTGAACCCCAATTTTGATTGTAAATTATTTAACTTGTAATTTAGTGTTTTAAACGAAACCAAAATAAACAAAATTGTTTAATGAAACGCTATTACGACGATCTAATGTCTTTGGGCTTAGGAATGGGGCAGTCGTTGTGGATAGTCGATGGGGACTGCCTGTGAAATTAAAATTAACATGCCTGAAAGCTGTGTCAATTCTGATTTCACTCATCATTTATTACTTTAAATATTTACCCTTTTGACATACAATTTCACTTTACTCTGCGTGGCCAAAACAGAAAAATCCGAACTTTCAAAGGTAATTGCATATATGTTAACGTAAATTTATTAATGAGTATAATGGGACATACATAAAACATGAATTCTACTGTAATTTAAAAAATACGTTATTGTTATCGACAATTTTTGAAAGCGATAACACCGATTATTTTTTACCAGTGCAGCCAATAAATTTTTTGCTAAAAACAGATGGGCTATGCTGTAGTCGAGATTTATGGGGAAGCCATACATATGTTATAAGGAGTCGACAAAGAGACGCAGACATTGCTAACACGACTCGGTTGATAATGCTAAGCAAAGACGTATATTTGTGGGTTCGGGTCTATGTACATGTTTTATTCTGCTTGTTTGCATAAAATAATTAACTATTTGTAGCTATGTATCAATTTATTTAAATCGTATGTATTTTTACGTTCAACTCAGCATTGTTTCTTATTTATTTTTTTTAAGATTTTAAATACAAAGACAAATACGCGCCCAGCTGCTTATATCAGAATCTTTGTCGATTGAATCAAGCATCGATAGCAAGTCGCGGAGTCATCGCTGCTTAGGTTATTCCTATCGAAGTTTGTCCATCGCTATTAGAAGCGCAGAAAACAACTCCAACGGACGTGCGTGAAAAAGTCGATCAGACAATGTGCGAGTGAAGGAAAAAAAAGGTGAATCCAGGGCGGATCAATTGTGAATTAAGTGGCCTAAGTGCTGACAGAAACTCGATTCCTCGGGGCCTACTAGGCGCGCGAAAAGTGCCAACAAATCGAAAACCAACACCTTTAACAGCCCTCGAAAAACAAGAATCGAACAAAGGCTGAATGTTTCGAAATGGCGGTGCAGTGATACACACAAGTATATAATAGTGGTGCATGCATATTTACACATGGGCCCACATGCAGCATAAAATCGTGTGCTGGCATTAAACGGCAAAACGGATGTGCCAGTACTTTCCCAAAAATTTCCCTTGAGAAACTCGTCAGGGAAACCCATTCGCGAGTGGGAAAAAAACCAATTGGGGCAGCATAGGTCACTGGAAGCTGCGCTGCGAAAATCTCCTCGTAAGCAGCGGCGACCTGATTTTTTTTGTGTATTAATTCGCGGTTTTCCTACGCCTTTTACAAAGTTTTCGTAACCCAGTTTTGTTCTGTAAAGGCTATAGAAACTGCTATAGAACCTGCCATAGAACCTTCTATAGGTTCTATAGTTGAAAACATTAGCCTTGCATTACAAGTTTCTTTAAAAATTGTATAGAATTTTGTAGAAAAACCCTAGGAGATATAAAATATACATTTCTTAGTATTTTGTGAAAACCTTTTATTCATATCCATTCGCTCTTAGTTGGTAGTTTTGAGGTTTCTCTTTAGATTAACAGACTAAAACTCTTTAAGAAGCCCCATCAACATTCGTTTTGAGTTATCTGTTAAAGGGCTTCTTTCGAATATAGCTTACAAAATTAGACTTTGGTTTTATGATAGTTCTTATAGTTCGCGTTTAATGTTTATAACGTTTTGATAACGATTTGCAAATTTGATAGTTTGCACGCAAATTTTGCACAAAGATTACGCAAAGTCTGACCCAGAATATTCCCAAATATCGAAATCTTCAGCAGCCCTGATGCGCGTCCCTTCGCCTGCCGGCTCCAGTTAATTGGATTGGGGACACCGCATCATCATCTTTCAGAAGCAAAAAAAAAACAGCCATCGGGCAGCTTAATTGGCTTAAGCGGCGCAGCTGGTACTCGTCCATTTTGGTGAGTTTGTCACGCTTTATTCAGCTCACTTATTTAGTTTAGTTCAATTTGCTGCCTCTGTTTCCCGTCTCTTATAAAACCCAGACCTACTCGTAACCCACCTGCATTCGTTTTGCAACCCAGTCAGCAATAATTATTGCCATAAGATTCTGGTGCAAATGCACCAGCAGCTGTAAGATACTCCCTGACCTGCGTTAGATACAGATACACAGAGCAGAGTGCGTGTTTGCGGCGTGGAGAGAGAGAAAATATGTATTTATAGGGCCATGGACCTATTTTTCACAAAGCGACCCACACGAGCAGTTGAAATTCGGGCGGGAAATTAGATTATACACCACTGAACCAGAAATCTGTGACTAAGCTAAAATTAGAAATGAATTTACTGATTAGTAAATGGTTAACCACTTCCTGCTAAAGGGTTTCAACGAGTTATCAGATGAGTAGAACGTTTATAAAGGCAATTTTAGACGGTTACATCAATTCTTACTCATCTTACAATCCATCTATATAACCACGAAGATTATAACACCAAGTTTACTCAATGTCAGCAATGGCAATCTCAGACAGTCATCCGCGTCACAAATCTCTTGAATTTAAATACCCCAACCAGATAAGCGGATATCGTAAGACTCAAAATAGATCAAGTTTATCACGAGTTTGCAATATGATGGGCCTCTGCGCTAACTCCGATCCACAGAGCAAATACTCGTGTGTGACGCTGCCAAAGGAACGCTTTTCAGAATCCAAAGCAAAACATTCTGCCTCAGTGTACTTGGTTTCCGTTTGCAATTTGGATGTCGTCGTCCCCGCCCTTTCTTCGGGCAACTTCCTTTGTTTGGATTCGTTTTATTTTCATCTAAAGAAGTTCACTTTGTATCTGCTTGTGTGATTAGCCCATTTCTGCGGTTTTATATGCCAGAGTTGAGGCGAGTTGGCTGGGTGAGTGAGTCACACGGCCGGCGAAACGAGTTTCTTGCCTTGGCCAGAGGGGGCAACCTGTTATGTGGTGGCATCTTTGGCTTCGAGGTGCTCGTACTATATCTCTTGCCTCGAACCCAGAGCTGTCCATGGTCCGTCGGTTGTTCCAAATTTGCGAGTCGTTTGTCGGCGAAGGCGTTATAATGCTCCCAATCCAATCGCTTCAAATCAGTTGTTCAAATAATTTCACCCAGAACACAGCCAAAGATCAGAAAGTTTACTTGTTATTATAATCTCTTAAATTATTTAATCATTCTGACTTCTCTTCTTTGTTTTGTTTGCAACACTGAGTATTCATGACTTTTTTTGGTTCCATGGGAATATTTACCTCTTTATAATTATCTTTTTTTTTTTTTGTATCAATCAGCATTTTGCTTTTCAGCATTGGCCTTGATTATGATATGTAAAAATTGCTTCTCCATTATTGCAACCTTCACTTTTGTGTTTAATTCTTCTGTTTATGCAACTGCTCAGATACCATCTTTTATTTATTATTATTAAAATGATTTTGCTGAAATTAAATCACCTGCATATACAGCGGCCAATGCTTGGTAGTTCTTCCTTGATAGTGCCAGTAAGTTTGCAAATATGTTTGTTTATTTAACTTGACGACTTTCTCCTGTTTGTGGAACCAGTTGGCTTCAATCAGCTGGCGAGCGAGCGGGCGGGATCAATTTCATGTAAAGCTGCCTTTGTTATAGACTTTGACTCACTTTACCAAAAGCTACCCTGTATTCGCCTCCACAAAAGGGCATATGGTGTGTCAGCTGGTTATATTACTTGTAACATAACAGATAGGTAATCTGAAAAATCTGGAAAATTTATTGTATTTATTGTAAGAAATTGCGAGTCTTGTATACATTTTATTATCTGCTTATGAAAATTTCTTTATTTAATGGTAAACAAAATTTCTACAATATAAACAAGAAGATAGATTTTATGAAAAGACTGATGCTTAAACTGTTTACAGCCTTTGAAATTATTCGGAAAAGTTTTACTGTTTCGAATTGATTGTGGTGTGGAAATTTACAAATTTCCTTCCATTGTTTATATTCATTATATATTTTCCTTGTTTGCGAGATCTTTCACCGTGAAGGAGGCCTCGTTTTGCGCTTGGTCCCGCCCACAGTTTAAATGTCCTGGCGTGTACAGCATCCATGTAGACCTTTCCTGCAGATGTCCAGTGCGCATGTCCTGCTTGGCGTGTCGCGTGGGTCCTCCCCGAAATGCTGTGGCTGCAAAATGTTTTTTTTTTTTTGTCTCCGGCTTTCGGGAAAACGCCACCTCCGGGCATTGTTTAGAATTGGGCAGTAACTGTTTGCTCATTTGCATGCCTGCCTTTGAAGAGCCGTGGAAAAGCCTAGTGCGTTCCGCTAAGGACCTCTTTTCGCTCTGCCTGTGGGGGTCCGGTTATGTCAAGGCCGTTCACAGCCTGCTCCACTAACGGTATACAGAATTTTCTGCACAGCAGCCGCCGCCGCAGCAGCAGTAGCAGCAGCAGCAAACGCGTCTCTTCCCAAGCGTGTCAATTTTTCCAGCTCTACTGCTCAGTTTGTTCCCAGCCAGACAACGCGACGTATACGCAATCGACACCAAACACTCTGCATTTTGCATTTTGTTTGGCTTGATGGCCAGTCTCCAAGCATTTAAGTAGCGGCAGCAGGTGCAGCAGTGCCCCCATCTATTTTTACACACGCCCATCCTAACTAATCGGCATTGCTTTCCGTAAAGTAAGCACACATCTCCTCCCCCTCAACAGCTAAGATAAGCGGTCGGAAAATGCAGTGGCAGTGGCCCCAAATGTGTGTGCTTTTGTTTAAATACTTCTCAGCTCGAGAGTGTGTTGATATTGGTAATGCTTCTGCTGTTGGGGTAGCTGTCGTCGTTGTCGCCTCTGTTGCTCATGCAAAGGGAACATTTTTTTAATGTTACAGAAAATTCTACTTGATTTTTCCAGTTTTTTTTTTAAATTTAATTCCCATTTGGGTTTGTGTAGAAGTTTCTAAAAAGAAGAAGAAAGTGTTAGTGAATCCAGATAAATAAATTTACCTAAATCGTATTTTGAATCCGTAAATCGTATTTTGAATTACATTTACTGGGTAATGAAATTATTTATCTTAAACCCATCTGGAGCATGTCCGTTTGTCCTTATCTCGGAGATTACCTCAGGGAAATCTTTTTGTAATGCAATGGAAATTGTAGTCCATTTTTTTCCCGTGTGCTCTTGTGCCATTGATAGTATAAAGTGTCAAAGAAAGGGGGCAAGGAAGGCAATAAAGCATAAAACCAACAACATTGAGCCGCCGAGGGACAGACCCCATTGAAATTTTCCCTTGTCCAGGTCTCTCAAAGTTCAATAAACTTTTCGATTTTTTTATGTCTATGACTGTGGAAAGGCAGTTGCTTGTTGCTGTGGCCAGTGTTTTGTTTCAAAACGGGCTCAGTCTTTGTTTTCCCCGATAATTGATATGCGTAAGCAGTTGCGGGTTCTCGATAAAGTTGTGTTTAAGGAAATTTCTGTTGCGATTTGTCAACACAACGGAAGCTGTTTATTATGGTTTTTGATTTCAAAATAGGTTGCTTATTAAATTGAGAACTTTGGGGTCATTTTTTAGGGATCATTTACTGAAGCTTTTTAGTGGATTTCTTTTTTTACCTTCCCCATAAATCTATTTTTCGTTAGCACACCTTTGGCGTTAGAACATTTTTGAAAATTAGATAGGCACTTTTAGCGTTTTGGCCGCCGGCACCCGCAACGCCTCGGTGGCGCAGTTGGCAGCGCGTAAGTCTCATAATCTTAAGGTCGTGAGTTCGAGCCTCACCCGGGGCATGTAAATATTTTGCAATATTTCGAGACATTTGCATTTCATTGGGCTAGTTATTTGATACTTTTGGGCAATTATGCAAGTGCAAACGCACGCAACTTGTGCAGCCTGGTGAGTCAGTGAAAATCGCTCGCTAAAGGGTGCATGCAAAAGTGCATTCAACCGGCGGACGAAGAAAAAGGAAAATTTCACCTCCCCGACGACAACACCTGCTCCGTCCGGGCTCTGGCACAGTGACAGAGAGGCCCTTGCAATCCCTTTGTATCTTGCGGTTTTCCGATGCAGTTTGTGCTACGTATTTTGTATTAGCAGCTCGAGCCCCTTCAATCCATTGTCATCTTCATGGCTCTTATTGACCTTAATTGATGTCAAGTGGCTGTGCCGTAGTGTGTGCTTGAGCCCATCCTATCTGTCCCTTAGTCCGGAAAATGGGAATGGCTGTTCTCGTTGCCATTTGCCCGGACACACCAAGGCGAAAATATATTTTATAGCCGCCGGGAAGCATTTATTATGGGACCAGGACACGCCAATGGCACAACTTAAGGGCGCGGGCGCGGCTCTGGCCAATCGGTCGGGTTTTACATGTGTTCAGGTGTTTTCTTTCCATCTAGGCGGTGGTCATGAAGGTGAATGGTTGCGGTATTTAATATTTGAATATTGTACTAAGCTAATTAATAACTAAAAGTACCATCCCTATTTTCCCTAACTAATATTCATTCGCCGTTTTCATTTTGCAGGCTTTAGGCGCCTGAAACGGGTGTGGACCTCTGACAACGTGGTAGCTTATATCCCCTTTAATTTCCTGCGGAGTTCCTTCTGTTTCCATGGCAATGAATCCTGCGGAAGAGAAGGCTAAGCCGAAGGCGATGCGATCCAGGAAGCGGCTACACCGCCGGAGACGTCAGGTTGCCTATCTGGCCATTTGTGGGCTCAGTGTGGCGCTATTCGCCTTCGCTCTGTCCACGCTGATCCGGCCAACATCCGCCCAAGGCAAGGAAGGCTTGGATCACAAACCGATCAAAGATGCACTCGCTAGGAGAGTGGTAAGAGCCGACGATGCCTTCTGGGGCACACCCTTTCGCCCGGGCTCTGTGGGCCACGGCACCACCCACGAGAAGCTGGGTGTGCCGCATTGGGAACCGGCTAAGTTTACCGACTACACGGGATCGGCAAATTACTCGCGTGTTGCCTATTCACCAAGAGCGACTACGTCCATGAAACCCGTCTACGAAATAATACACTATTTGCACGATAACTTTTTATCCGCCAAAGACCCCGTACCGGAAGGTAAGATTGCTTTTGGGGTGAAGTATACAAGTTAATCGGAATTCCTTTCAGGCTACATAGTTCTCAAGAACAGCAACACGCTTGCCTTGGGTCCCAAAGTAGAAAAGAATGACTGGCGCGACCTTTTGCAGAGTTATTGGGTGTTTCTACTCGTGGTTTTAGTCCTGGTTTTGCTCATTATTATCATGCCCTTTATTGGGTAAGTCTTGATAAAAAATTGTTGAAGATTTGGTTATCACCTTGCTCTGTTTTGTATATCTTTAGTTTTTGCTACTGCTGCTTCTGTTGCTGTCAGTCGTGTCGCAAAGGTTGTCCAGCTTGCTCGAGTACAGAGGATTTTCTAAAGCGTTTCTTCTGTGGCATATTCATGCTCCTGCTCATCATTGGACTGATGTAAGTCATGCCATTCGTTACTTAAACTTAAACTAATACCAAACTCTTGATTTTCTTTAGTTTTGGCATCATCATTGCCTTTGTAACCAATAAATTGTTGGAAACGGGCTTCAAAGAATCCCCGAAGATCATGACGCTCACCAGCGAGGGCACCTGCACCTTCCTAAGGGAGGTGAACAATCACGTAAACCATTTGTTGGTCAACAACTATGAGGAGTTTCAGACTCATGTTATGGATCACCTTACTCGTAAGCCAAAGACCTAAGGGATTGATGGGGCTTGTAAATGTATTATACACTTTTTAGATGCCGACAAGCATATATTCTTGGACTTGACGGATGTTTCCGGTAGCGATTCGATGTCCGAGTTGGAGCGGGTATTCGAGAACTTACCAGAGGCTTATGTGCTAATGAAAGAGGTGCAAAAGTGGTATAATGAACTAAAATTCTATGGAGGACAGTTGAGCGATCGTAAGATATCTATTGAAGCAACAAATCAAAAGTTTTTTTTATTGAAATATCTGTTTCGATTTCCAGATCTCCGTGGCTTGAAGCGGGACATTTTTTACGCTACGGTCCAGCAGTGCGGAGCGGCGAAAGAGTGCGAACAGTTTATGTATAACAACGACATCATGATATTCGG
Organism: Drosophila ironensis; assembly: GCA_021223825.1. Classification (NCBI taxonomy): domain Eukaryota; kingdom Metazoa; phylum Arthropoda; class Insecta; order Diptera; family Drosophilidae; genus Drosophila; species Drosophila ironensis. The sequence continues at coordinate 526,949 of JAJJHQ010006038.1, forward strand.
TTACTCAACTTGCCTGCACTTTGAGACAGTTTGGGCTAACAAATAATTAATTAACAATTTGGAAACTAACTAGAGCAATTTATAGGTTCCCGACCCTACCGTATATGTGGAGGCAATGGAGCAGATAATCAAAGAAAAACCGCATTTGGCGGTTCAGGAGGGCCTAAAACGTTTGGTGAAGCTTGGCGATAGCATCAAGGACGAAATGGATAAATATAAATCACAGATGCTCAAGGACTTCAATAAAGGAAAGCTCATCTTCATGGAAATGGGCAGCGCCCTGACCAAAAAAGTAGAGTCAGTTATCAGTACTATACAGATGAAGTCTACACGATCCGTCAAGTCTTTTGACGATGTTTATGATCGATTTGGGCCGGATCGTAATATGGTCAGCCTGATTGCCTGCCTGCTGATTTTCTTGGTAAGATTTTTATGGCATAAAGTAAAGACCTGAAGTTACGGTGTTTTTATTTCCTAGATTCTGGTCATACTAGTCTTTGCTTTGATTTGCGGCTGCTTCGGAAGCCGTCGAACTGGCTTTGGTGATGAATGCTGCAGTAAATCCACAGCATCCAATTGCCTAGTTTGGTAAGTAAATGAAAACCTTGTTGTTTCAATTTTAAAACATACATTTACCCTTCAATTGCAGCGCCATTCTCTTGATATTTTGCGTCTTCTCATTCGTGACATTGGTCGGGTTGTTCTACCTTGTGATAGGCTTTCTCACCTACCAAGGCGCCTGCGCACCTCTCCGGGATCGTGAGGACAACGCCATTTGGCGGCAACTTGACTCTACTATTAACCTCAACGACTACATGCCCCATACGTCAGAAACCGTCTACAAGAGCCTGCCACCGTTGCGCATGTCAAAGGCGATCGAAGCCTGCCAAGCCAATGAGACCATATTCGAGCTGATGCGCGAAAACAATGTCTACGATGCCAACGAGTTGGCGAAAATCAACTTTTTAACCGAATCAAAAATCCAGTTGTTCAGAGACGACCTCTCCAAATACGAAGTGTTGACCCCCAGTGAGGAACAAATAATGAACAAGGCAAGCAAAAATGGTTTGGAGGATTACCATAGCAGCAAATTTGGAGATCTTTGTACAAAATATACGCATTTAACTCTGCATGAATTGGCGGAAAAGATGGATTCGTTGGCACAGCCATTAAACCATGATAAATATGGGATGGCCAGGATAACCTTATTCACTGCCGCAACCAACGCCAGGAACCTCCATGACACTTTTGTGCCGAAGATGGAAACCTTGACAATCAAGATACGCGAAAATCTAAATAAAATTGACAAACTGATTACGTACGAGAAATATGACTATGGAACCACAGTCCAAAAACTGGTGGCAGAGGCAAAGGAGGCGCAGCAGTTCATCCGGAACAGGGGAAAGGACTTTATAAATGTTATTCATCATAATATAAGCGAATGCATTAGAGATGATTATGGCAGATTTATGGAAAACACTGTCAGAAGTATGTTGAGTGATGTTGGAGAATGTGGACCTCTTGCATTTATTTTCGATTGTACAATTAACCATATCTGTGAGCATATATCGGATCCCATTGTGAGTTTTAATTGTCTTGTAGATTCTCGGATTTTATAATGGCCTATGTTTCTTTGCAGAATGGTTTTGGGGTTGGCCTTCTTCTGTGTGCCATGCTATTTTTGCCCATACTGTTTGTGGGCCACAAGCTGATGTGCCTGTACAAGAAGATTTACCCCTACGTGGGCACCATTGCAAATCTTGACGGGTGAGTTCATTATACTTAAATTCTCCTACATTTTCAGGTTTTATCCGAACACCCCAAGCTGTAATAGGGGTGTTCCTGAGTATCTTAATTGGTGGCAGATACACTTTTGAAAACATGTGCTTATCAACTTATAATACATGCATGTCATCAAACAATTGACAGCAATTGCACCCGCAACTAAAACCCTTTATACAAATTTTTTTCATTTTCACGGCTAATACAAAACATCCAACCATCCGTACGCATCCGCAACTGCATTTGCATCTGCAGCAGCGACTATTTGTACGACGCTTACAGTGAGCGCGATCGCGAACACGTTCCATTGGCTAAGTAAGAGAAATATATCACTCATGTGTTTCTATAGGATCCAATTTAGAGCTTATAAGTATTAATACTTTCAATCGCTTTGCCCGTATTTAGTGTTCCCAAAAAGCGGCGCAAGGCCTACGAGCGGCGACGGGAGCAGCAAGACTACTACGAGGACGCCTCGCCCGGGGTGCGAAACCGTTCTGGCGGAGATCGCGGCGGCGGTGGCGGAGATCGTGGCAGGCGGGACGATGCCCCGGGAAGCAGCAGGTACAACGATATGGCGCCCACGTAAGTGAACTGCTTACAAAAGCAATGCACTTATTCGGAAACCACAGATTACACAACAAATATACAAACTTTATGGGGATACACAATGGGGATGGGTTCACAAATATTTAAAGAAATCATTTATTACACCACACAAATAGCAGAGCTTTAATTTTTAAAGTTAACAGACAATGAGCATTAATTTGCATTCGAAATTATACCAAATTGGAAAACAAATCAGAAACGTAAACACATCAAATGAACACAAGCTTTCTTTTTAACTAAAATTTTAAATCCGAATTCGGAATCCGAATCNTGCATTCGAAATTATACCAAATTGGAAAACAATTCAGAAACGTATACACATCAATTAAACACGAGCTTTCTTTTTAACTAAAATTTTAGATCCGAATTCGGAATCCGAATCCGAATCTCCGAAACAAAACCAGAATCGAGCAATATTAGCTGCTTTGTATTGGTCTAACACTCTTAATTCGGCGATTAATACGAGGTTATTCGTCCCTCGGTCCTGTTTTCTTTCCTAATTTATTTAGACTGCTGATAACTTTTTTTTTCAATTTAGCATTAAAATTGTGGCCAATGAGGCACGTCCAAAGGCTTTGGCGGCAGATGGTTTCTTTTAGGCATGGCCCGTAAGCTAATCGGTTTGTCCCCTATCCCTATCAGAATTCAATATTGTTTATTCATTTTTTGTGTTAGCAAAATGGGTTCATAAATGCATTTTACGAATGCTGAACCGCTTTATTGCCTTTGTTTAAAATGTGTTGTGAGATTCCTTGATTGTTGCAGCTCCAAAATCACAAATACTTCTGGGCACGAACGCCTTTTTGCGAGCTAATTCCGCCCAAATGCTTATGAATCCCATTACCCTAATCGATGACCCAGTTCTGATAAAGCTAACACACCTTCCTATCGGTCCTTAATCCTTGGTTGACCGACTAATATGATTAAAGACGGTTTTCAGCTCTGTGTCCGTGTGTGTTTTATTGTGTTGTCGTGCGTGAGTGGCCGCACTATAAATATTTAATTTGACTTGCATGTTGAGTTGACGAACTAATTCCCGATACCTTCTCGCATTTACAGGCACTGGGACCACGATCCACCACGCTACCACAATCCCCCGGTAGCGCCGCCATCCTCGGAGTACGAGCGTCCGCCTCCCTATTACTATCCGGGTGCCTCGGAGCAGGATTAAGTGGAGAAATCTCAGGATGGAGACAGAGTCAATCCCCCGGAAAGGAGGCAACGGAAATGCAAGATTTTAATTTGAGTCATCACAGCATCAATTCCCACTTCTATGCGAGAGACTGTACTTTTAGTTGAAAAAAAAAAACAAAAAAAACCAAGAGGGAGTTAAAAACAAAACAACTAAATGAAATTATATAATTATAATTTAAAAAAAAATAGTATTGTAGCAGGATTAAGTATTATTACGAAGAAAACAGGCGCGAAATTATAGAAACTTATTGGTTGAGCTGCAATCTATGATCCCATTTCTCAGCATCAATCAAGGAATCTCACAACATAATTTAAATAAAGGCAATAAAGCGGTTCAACGTTCGTAAAATGCATTTATGAACCCATTTTGCCAACACAAAAAAAATTAATAAATAAATAAATATTTAATATTGAATTTAATGTTGATATTACTTGGGGAGAAGCACGGGAATAAATAAATAAAAAGAATAGTGAAAAAATAGCAAACACTGCGGCACATCCACTTTACACCAATTAAGGTCAATAAAATCCATGAAGATGACAAAAAATACGTAGCACAAAGTGCAACGCGAAACTGCAAGATACAAAAGGATTGCAAGTTGTGTTGTCTACCCTTTAGCAAGCGGATTCTCTGACTTAACGGGCTACACAATTTGCGCGCATTGACACTTGCATAATTGGCCAATAGTATTGTCCCACTGAAATGCGTATAGCTCAAAATATTGCAAAAAAATAAACTAAGGGGAGGTAAAATATTACATGCCCCGGGTGAGGCTCGAACTCACGACCTTAAGATTATGAGACTTACGCGCTGCCAACTGCGCCACCGAGGCCTTGCGAATGCCGGCGGCCAAAACTCTAAAATTGCTTATGTAGGAGGATTCAGTACGTTTTTTTAATGATATCCCCGCGGGGCCTTTTCCACGATATAATTTTTATTATTTATTTGAGATATCAATAGAGCAGAAAACATTTTGTGAATGAAAGAACACTTTAAAATAAAGTTCTGGTCTAAAACAAAAACTGTAATTTTTGAATATTACCTAAACTTTAAAAAAACCATTTCATATATTTTGAATTCGATTTTTATAGGTGTTGAAGATAAAGGTGGTTTTCAGCTTATTAAATTATTAATATAATAAATTGTATTTTATTATCAGAAATACAGAAATACCAATGTGTATTTATTTTGGAAAAATATAAAATTTTAACTGTAATATTTAATTCTGTAATATATGTCCATCACCAGTAAAATCGCACAAAAAACTCAAACGGAAGTGCGTAAAAGATTTCAACTGACTATGCGAGCAAAAGAAAAAAAAGGTTAATAAAGGACCCAATGGTGAATTAATATCTCTAAGTGTTGATAGAAACTCGATTCGACGGGCCCCACTAGGCCCATGGCGGTGCAGTGATACAAACATTGTGTTTGTAAGTTTTTGTTTACATTTAAACATAGATTAAAACTCTTAAAGAAGCCCCATCAACCCATTTAAATAAGATATGTTTAAACACAATTTCGGGGATAAAGAAAACAATTTGTTTTGAGTTATCTGTTAATGGGCTTTTGTCGAATTTAGATTACTCTACAATATTACACTCCGGTTTTATCCTGATGTACACGTTAAACACATGTTTTTATAACTTTATAAAGTGTTGATAACGGCTTCCAAATGATATATTTTGTACGCAAAGTTAACCCACTAGTCTGACCCACCATACCAATATATGATACAAATCTTCAGCAGCCCTGGTAGATTGGGGACTCCGCATCATCATCTTTCAGAACAAAACATCAACCATCGGACGGCTTAAAGGATCATCTTAACCGGCGCGACTGGTACCCATCGATTTTGGTGAGTTTGTCATGTTTTTCTTAGCTTACTTATTTTGTTTGTTTTAATTTGCTCGAGTTACTCAAAGTGCTGCCTCCGTTTCCTGTTTCTAATAACTCCCGAACGAGTACAGTGCATAATTAATGTGTTTTCAAGCCTCTAATTAGTTAAAGGTAGTATCAGTACCATTGCATCTGCGTCAGATACACTGATCATAGAGCGGATTCTTGATAGTAATGTATAGCTAAATTATTTAGTACATTTTATTATTTTCGCTCACACCTTTGGCGTTAGAACGTTCTTAAAAATTAGATAAGCACTTTTAGCGTTTTGGCCGCCGGCATTCGCAAGGCCTCGGTGGCGCAGTTGGCAGCGCGTAAGTCTCATAATCTTAAGGTCGTGAGTTCGAGCCTCACCCGGGGCATGTAATATTTTACCTCCCCTTAGTTTATTTTTTTGCAATATTTCGATCTATACGCATTGCAGTGGGCCAGTTATTTGATACTTTTGGGCAATTATGTAAGTGCAAACGCATTCAACTTGTACAGTCTCGTGAGTCAAGTCCCTGGAAATAATTAGTCACAAAAACTACTATTATCCCACCCTTTCACATTCAATTACTTCAAAGGAATCAGTAGCAAATCAGTTTCTATTGAAATGAATCCTGCGGAAGAGAAGGTTAAACTGAAGGCGAAACGATCCAGAAAGCGGCGACTGCGCCGGAGTCGTCGGGTTGCCTATCTGGCCAGTGTGGTGCTATTCGCCCTTGCTCTGTCACCGCTGATCCGGCCAACATCCACCCAGGACAAGAAAAGTTTGGAGTATAAAGCGATCCAAGTTGGAAGCTCTATAAGAGTAGTAAGAGGTACCGATCCGTACACGGGGCAGCCCTTTCGCCCGGGTTATGTGGGCCACGGCACCACACACGAGCAGCGGGGTCAGCCGCATTGGCCACCGGCTGAGTTTTCGGACTACGAGGGGTGGTGGATAGATTATTCCTATTATGCTGCTTCCTCAATGAGCTCGACATCGTCTATTGAACCCCTCTATGAGTCCTTACACTTTTTTCACGAATACTTATTTTCCGCTACAGACCCCTTACCGGAAGGTAGGTATGATTCAGGGATAAAGTATACATGTTAATCTAAAATCCTTTCAGGCTACATAGTTCGCAACAACAGCGACACCGTTGACTTGGGTCCCAATGTAACGTCAAATGAGTGGTCCTACCTGTTGCATAATTTTTGGGTGTTTTTAATCGTGATTATAATCCTGCTTTTTCTAATTATTATCATGCCCTTTCTTGGGTACGTCTAGGCAAAAAATTATCAATTATTTGTTTATCATATTGTAATATTTGTATATTTCAAGCGTTATTTACTGCTGCTTATGTGGTTGCCGCAGATGTCCCCGAGGTTGTCCACCTTGCACGATTGTAGAAGATTTTTTTAAGCGTATATTTTGCGGCATACTCCTGCTCCTGCTCATCCTTGGACTAATGTAAGCCATGCCTTTTTGTACCTAATCTTTAATTAAAACCAAACTGTTGATTTCCTATAGATTTGGCCTGCTCATGGCCATCATGTCCAATAGTTTGTTTGAATCCAGCTTTCAAGGATCCTCGCAGATGATGATGCTCATAGGCGAAGGCACCTGCGAGTTTCTGAGGGAGGTGCTCCATCATGTGTACCACTTGTTGATCAACAACTTCGAGGAGCTCGAGTATCATGTCATGTATCACCTTAATTGTAAGCGAGACTTTGAAATATTGGTTGGTCTTGTAGATATATTATAATGTGTTATCATATGCTTTTCAGTTTCCGACAGGCATATATTCTTGGACTTCATTGATGTTTCCAGAATCCATACGATGTCCGAGTTGCACAATACATTCGAAAACATGCCAAGGGCTTATGACCTGATGAAAGACGTGCAAAAATGGTTTACCGAACTGAACTTTATGGGAGCACAGTTGCGCGATCGTGAGATATTTATTGAATCTACAAATTTAAAGATTGTAATATCAGCTTTTATTTCCAGAACTCCGTGGCATAAAGCGGGACATTGTATTCGCTTCGTCTAAAATGTGCGTACAAAATACTGTATGCGATAGGTTTTTTGTGGACACAGAGGTCATGAAATATGGTTACTCAGATTGCCTGCACTTTGATAGTGTTTGTGTTAACAATTAAATTAGGAGAAATTAAAACTAACTAAAGCCATTTATAGATGCCGGACCCCGCAGTATATGTGCAGGCAATGGAGAAGATAATCAAAGACAAGCCGCATTCGTCGATTAAAGATGGCATAAAACGTTTGGTGAATCTTGGCAATCGCATCAGGGAGGAAATGGTGATATATAAAGCACAGATGATAAAAGACTTCGATAAAGGAAAGTCCATAATCATGGAAAAGGCCGAATTCCTCACCCAGGAACTTGAGAGAGTTATCAGTAGGATAAACAAAAAGTTTACTCGAACCGCTGAGTCCTTTGACGATGTGTACCATCGATTTGGGCCAGATCGGAACGTGATCAGCCTGATTGCCTGCCTGTTGATTTTCTTGGTAGGGCTTTTTTTGGGGTAAAGTAATGGCCCAAGTCTTGAAGTTACATTGTTTTTATTTCGTAGGTTATAGTCTTACTAATCATAGCTTTATGTTGCGGCTGCCTAGGAAAGCGTCGAGATGGCTTTGAGGATAAATGCTGTAGCAAAAACACTGCAGCCTGCGCCTTGGTTTGGTAAGTAAATCAAAATGCTGTTTTGCTATAGACTATACATTTCCCCTTCAATTGTAGCGCCATCATCCTGATCTTTTGCATTATCTCATTCATCATACTGGTCGGATTGACGTACCTTGTGGTAGGCTTTCTCACCTACAGCGGGGCCTGCGCTCCGCTCCGGGATCGTGAGGAGGACGAAATTTGGCGGCATCTGGACAATACTATTAGACTGAACGACTATTCGTTCGAAATGATGCCAACGTTGCGCATGTCCAAAGATATCGAAACCTGCGAAGCCGATGATACCATTTTCCAGCTAATGCGCGATAACAGTATCTACAATGCCAACGATTTATCGAATATCACCTTTTTAACCGAATCAAATACTCCTTTCTTCAATGACGATCTCTCCGCATACGAAACGTTGACTTCGAGCGAAGAAGAAAAATTTATGGAAGCAAGCAAGGGTAAATTAGGGGACTACCATAGCAGTAAATTTAATCAACTTTGCACTAAATATACCCACCTAAGTCTACCCGAATTTTCAGATAAGATGGATTCGTTCGCCCAACCATTTAGCTATAATATGGCTAAAACAACCCTAGGTACTGTCGCTAACAACGCCAGGAATCTCCATGACACTTTTGTGCGCGATATGAGAACCTTGGCAATTAAGATTCGAATAAATCTAATGAAAATTGATAAACTGATTACGCTCGATAAGTATGACTTTGGAACTTCAGTCCAAAAAATGGTGACAGTGACAAAGGAGACGCAACAGTTTATCCAAACCAGGGGAAATGAATTTATAAATGTTATTCATTATAATATAAGCGAATCCATAAAGGCTGATTATAAAAGATATTTGAAAAATGCAGTCAAAAATATGTTGAATGAAGTGGGAAAATGTGCACCACTGGCATATCTTTTCGTTTCTACAATGCACCATCTTTGTGGGCATATATCGGATCCCATTGTGAGTTTTAAATTTCGTAGATTCTTACATTTTCTAATGGCATATGTTTTTCTGTAGAATGGTTTGGCGGCTGGCCTTCTGCTGTGTGCTTTGCTATTTTTGCCAATACTCTTTGTGGCCCAAAAGCTTATGTGCCTGTACAAGAAGATTTATCCTTGTAGGCGCGTCATATCGAGTAGTAAATGGTGAGTTCTTTGTACCTACATTTTCAACTAATACTTTCAACTTATTCACCCAAAGCTGTCGTTGCAACAAACCCGGTGTAGAGTCTGCAGAGGCGGGGGGAATGAAGGCCGGGGATGAGCCTGCAACTGATTTGAAAAAATCCCTCTCGACGACTGCAACAGCCGAGTTTGATAGCAAGAACTTCAAGAAAAAAGAGGCCTAATGAGAAAATAAAAAAATTGAACAAAAATACAGTTGCCAGTCAATCCAGCTCCAAAAATCTTCCGTTTTTTTTATAATGGATTTAATTGGGATGGCATTATACAAAAGGGGTGTCAAAATGTTTGTCCTTCGCCCACGTTTTAGTTTTTTAGTTTTTTAAATTAATAAAAATGAAAAAAAAACCTAGCATATTCGCGGGGTTGTACCTGTATTTTGGGTTCTGAACTTGGATGATTTAGTACTATTTTTAAACAGGGCTGCATTACATAGCAGTGCACGCCAAATTTCTAATAGCTAAAGTTTAAGGTAAGGACGAAAAAAAATGTACCCATGACGATTTAATTTAATTTTAGTTTGGTTTTTGTTTCCTAAACATTATGCAGTTTTTAATATCTAAAAGTTTTTCGATTCTACTCGACAGATTCGAAGTTACGCTCCTTAAATTCCTCGCCTTTTGAGCTAAGCTTAGTTTTTGACACCCATAGTAGTCATCAATTTTATAATCATTACCACTTTACTCGATATACTTTAAACTAATAATGACGAGCCCTGTTTTCTGGGTAATCATTGCATCGATTTCATTGCCATTGATACACAGCGATCCGGATGAACCTTATTTTAAAACCTATCAAGATTATTCAGATGAAAACCCCCCTCTGTCGGATCAGGAAGAAATAGTTCCCAAAGTCAAGGTTCAGGAAAACAATTACAATGACCCCAAGAATTCATCACTTGCCATCTTCGGACTGTCCCAAGCATTTGTGCGTTTGCTGGTGAATGATGGAACTTATATTCCCTATGGCTATATATCTGCAGAGGGCAATGATATTGGACCCAAAGCCGATCAAAATGAGTGGAAGGAATATTTGGTCTCACAGGTTGGATTCCATATATTTTGTCTATTCCTGATTCTTCTGTTTATTCTGGTGCCCATTGCGGGGTGAGAATTTGCTTTCTGTATTTGTGTTCTACAAATTTTTATTGATACGATTCGCTAGAATTATTTATGCATTCTTTTATGGTCGCAACAAGAGTTACGAAATGTCCAGCACCGATTGGCGATTAAGTTGCGGGATGGCTTTGGCATTCGCGGCTTTCTTCATGTTGTAAGTAAAATAATTGAAATGTTCCATTTTCGGCTTAAACCTCTCTTTCCTCTAGACTATTTCTGATTTTGTCCATTGTTGGCGCCGTTTATTTGAGAAAAAGTCTACAGTCTTTGCGAAAAGATGAGAAGTGTCATAAGATCAGTACCAACAAACCTAAAAATAAAAAAGGTGATATGGTGGATTCAACCTCGAGACATATACAAAACTTGTACTTAGATAATTACGAGAAGCAGTTTAAAAGGATCAAGAACGATTTGGAGAATAACCCTGATGTTGCCCGACCCTTTCGCGAAATAGAGTCTTTGGCGGATTCTATTGAAAGTTTGGGTTCACAGATCAGGAAACTGCCTAAAATTGAACCAATTTTAAACAATTTCCTTAACGAAATACCTACTGCCAGGTTTTTGGCCAGCCAGTTAAGAGATGGTTAGAGAATGCGTCACAGTTTTATTTACAAATTCTAGTAAACGTTTTGATAGGATTACGAGGTGTTAAGCGGGATCTAATGGTCTACCTGAACCACGAGTGCAATCAAAAGCTGTGCCACGAGTTTTACAGAAAAAATGAAATCAGAATATTGGATATGGGTTGCTTGCACTATGAGGAAGTGAGTGTTTTACGCTGACCGATGTTCTGAGTTTCCTCGTTTTTTTTTTTAGCTGCCCGATCCAAAAGATTTCCTAAAGGCTATCGATGATGTTACGAAAAGTAACTTTGATTCGATTTCACAGTCTTCAGCAATGCAATTGCGAAAGATTGCCGATGCCACCAGGAATCACATGGACACGAACCTGAACCAAGTGCGCGGTAATTTGGAAAAGGGAGGTACGGTTCATTTACAAACAAAAATTTCAACACGATTATATATCTTGTATACCTAAAAGCTAAAGACCTTAAAGTCAAATACGATTCCTCTATTGGGGATCTTCGAGAAGTTGCTGCTGAAGTAGACAGAGATTCCAAAGCAGATCGTGGCAGTGGCGACCTGGTGACGACTATAGTAGGGCCCATGGCTACATTGCGTCGAAAAATGAGTGTTTCCTGGTATACCACCACCTTGGGCTTCATAATTTTCCTGATGCTAGTTCCAGTGGTCCTGCTCTTAGCAATCCTGATTTGCGGTGCCAGTCCCCGGGTATCCAGTTCCTTGTTGTGTTTCGCCATTGTAGCAATATTTGCGATGTTTTGGATCACCTTAATCCTCTTGTTTTTTTTTCTAATGCACGGAACCCTGCTTTATCACCAGTTATGCTCGAAGTAAGGCCTTAGAATTACAGAAATGACTTTATTATTATGCTAATTACTCTTTAGCGAAACAATTTCAATGCAAACTATCAAATCCAGCGACTATGGAAAAATCAGTGACTACAGTGAATCGGGGTTCATGCGGTCATCTTCAGAAGCCACGATTGTTCTTGGGCGCTGTGTGAACAACGACAGCCTATATAAAGTATTGCGTTTGGGGGATCACTTCGATTTGAATGGCCTACGCAATAATTTAATAAGCGACATAAGCCAGGATCTTAGCAAAAATCGGGAGGCACCCTTGCCAAAGGAACTGAAGCCCATTAGCCCCAATGCCACCAAGGAAGCCGATTTGCTGCTTAAGGGGAACTTATCCCTCTACAACAGCTCCCTGTTCACCCAGCACATTTGCAGACAGCTGTTGCCGGAGCCCAAGCCGGGTCCCCTACCGGACGTAATCCGGAATCTAGAGGAGCTAGCCGGACGAGTAAAAGCAGGACCGACTCTGGAAAATCAGGCTATACACCTGCGAGCTCTTTACAATAACCTGGCACAACCTTTGGAAAAAATCATGAAAAAGCTAATGCAAATGCTTACTGAAATCGATAATCTGTTATCAGCTGGTTATGGCAACTTTAACGAATACATAACGAGTGTGGTGGAAAAGATAAAGGAGGGAGATGAGTTCCTAAAAATGGACTCGAAAAGGAGGGGCGACAACATCATGAGAGTTGTGAAGACTGGCCTGGATGATTATGTAGGCTCCGTGGATTCGATAACCCGTAATGTCAAAGGGACATGCAATACTAACCGCCGCATTGAGTCTTCGGAGTCTTTGAATAAGAATGACAAACTTTGCGAGCTTATAGCCAAGCCCATGGTGCGTAGGAGCTTACTAATATTTTCAATTGCCATAACCCTTTTTCTGATTTAGAATGCCATCTGGTTTGGACTGTTTTGGTTTGCCATACTGCTCCTTCTATCCCTGTGCTGCATCCATCCTCTGCGAAGTGGTCTGAGAGGTTTTGATTTGCGTTCCTGCACCTCTTTGGTTTCCATGGGGAATGAGAACTTTGTGACCGCCTCCTTGATGCCCACCCCTTACACGCCTTACTGCCAGTGCTATAGATACTTGCCTGCTTCGCCAGAAACAAATGTGGATGAGGACTTTTACTATTATGAGGATCCAAGTAAATGCAAGTGCGAGTAGCCTTAAAAATTCAAGTTATTTTTGTAAATTTATAACAATTGAATAATCAAAAAACTAACTACTCAAGCGAAAATATAAAACGTATTCCAACTGCAAATCCATGGTATATTAAATGGTATATTACGTTTTTGCAGGCAGAATCATGCTGACGAGAAGTCTCATAAATTGTGATTTCTAAACGTGTGTCTTGCGTTTCGANTAGGCAGAATCATGCTGACGTGATTTCTCTGTAAACGTTATGTTTTAGCTAAACGTGTGTCTTGCGTTTCGAAATCTCAAGAAATTATCTTTCAAATTTCAAATCCTACGTCAAAGAGTAACTCTCGACAAACACGCCATTATTTTTATACATTTATACAACTAATTATACAACTACTTCAACCGATTGCAGTGATATAACCAACAAAAAAATCGAAAATGCAGATGCCGGTTTGGGAGTCGGTAAGAGACTCCATACTGAGCTCTGTGCTCAAGCCCTGGTTTTGGGTCTTCAGTGTCTTCAGCCTATGGGAAAAGGATGCCGCACAGTCCACCCTGAGTCCCTACAATCGCACCCACGAGGTGACGGGATACTGCTGCTCCATGGACTGGCTGGAGCAGTTACAGCAAAAGTCGTGCCCGCTGTTGAGGCTATTGGTACTGGGATTGATGGCTTTGCCCCTCTACAATGCAGTGCTCATCGTGGTGGGGTTGGTAATGCAGCATCAAGCTTAAATACCCAATAAATACACATGTTTCCCCTTTAAGGTGGCGCCTCAATTCCAGTTCTAAAGTCAATGCAGAACGCTTGCTGAGAATGCGGCCTCCCATAACCGTGAAAAGGCAGGCTCCCTTGCCACCACCCTTGCAACCTCCTCGGCCACCGCCTCGCCATCGCAGACGTCGGGCACCAAAACTACCGCTAGAACCGGAAACCTGGAAGCCACCAAACAATTCCAATCCCTTCGGCAGCCTGCAACGCAATCAGAAACTGGCGGACGAGTTTCTTCACAGGAATCTTCAACTGGCCCTGAGTGGTTTACAGCGCCCAGTGCCCCTGGAGTCCGAATCCTCTGAACTGGAGGTCTCTATAGAAGCTTTAGAGAGCCCGAAACCAATCGAAGACAGGGAGACACCCAAGGCACGCTCCAAATGGCTACCGACGATTTTAAAACGCACCATTTTGCATCCCATTTCGCAGAGATTGGGGTTTCGCAGCAGCCGGAAAAAGGGCAAGAATCTTGAGAACAACGCTATAGCCGTGATAAGCAGCTCCGGGAATAATTCCAACTCCAGTTTTTATGTATTCTACGAGGAAATTGGACAAATGGGCGACGTCATCCCGGTCATTGCGGCTCCGGCGCACAAAGGCTCTTCGTATTAATCGTTTCGTTGAAACATATGGATATATACCTTATATTTTGTTACCTTAAAAGCACTGCTGACGTTAACCTTCACTTTTGTTGGACTCTTGCAGGCCCTAGCTTTATTAGAACACATCCGGCTGCTTTTGATCGCAAAAGTGCCAGCGTCAAACAAAAGAGTTGGGCGACAATCAATCAACGCACAATAAAAGTGCCAACAAAAACCATACAAACACTAAAAATAAACAAAAGACGAAATAAGCCAAACTACCGGGTGCGCTGTTCTCTGACTTGCCGCTCGCTTAAGGGGCAGCAAAGGCGGAGATCGCTATCTAGGCAACCTCTGAGGTTGGGAAAATGTAAGCCAACCGATACTAAATAGGATTAATGTTGCATGCCATTTTCAAGGTTTGTTTATACTAATTTTGGCTACCCAGACCATCGTGAAAGAATACCCGCCGACGAAAATTACAGCGGAATATGAGGCAACAACGGCGATGAAACCTCGCAGACGAGATATTGTTCTTCCGTTGCCGAAAAAAAGCGCTACTTAAATCAAAACGATGTGTGATGGCCGGCCGGAAAGTGGAAGGGAACGCTGAAAAGTGAAAAGCCGTCATTTTTTTGAGTTTTTATACCTTGTACTTTATGGTACAAAGGGTATATTAGGTTTGTGCAAATCTACATACGAGTATATAACAAGGTGAAAGAACCCTTTCCGACCCCATAAAGTATTCTTGATCAGCATCGTGGATCTAGCCTTGTCCGTCAGTATGTATAAACACGTCTTAGTAAATTCTAGAGACGTAATTCTTTTTGCTTTAGGTCTGTTATATGGGTACCCAGATCGAGTCAATTTCAAATTTTTGCCTCTCCCCTTTCCGCCTTTGCAATCTTCAAAAAACAATATTTTCTACTGCAGATTGGTCTATATCTTCGAAATGGTTAAACCGAGAGGTATAAATTCCTTTAGTTACAGCTACAAATTGTAATGTCTAGCCATGTCCCACTTTTTACAAAGATCGGACAATGAACAATGAAGATACGGCCAAATTCTCACCGTCCCTTCTCAGTGTCAGTGATGGACGATAAATCATATACATTTCTGCATTTAAAATTTAATATTTAAAACGGAAAAACTAATTGTTAATGAAACATGGTATCTCGTTGTCGATAAATCTCGACAACAGTGTTTCTTTCTACTTGTTTTAGTTCCGTTTTTCATAATTTTCGGCTGAAAATAAAATCACGTTTCTTATCAGCGATGCGATGCGGATCGGTGCGATTGTGAGTGCCTTTCTTTTTCAACAATTACCGAAAATCATAAAGGCAGACAAAGCGAAATTACCAACAAACAAGAGCAGGCAGCGCAACAATGAAATTTCACTTTCAGTTTGAGTGCAAGTGGGAGTTCCATGTGTGTGTGTGAGTAGTACAAACGGCGAAAAAACACCAAAAACAAAAGACTTAAGGCACGAACTTGCGCGCGCAGTGAAGGTTAAGCTGCCTGCGATTTGATATTCAATTGGTACAACCAATTTCGAAAGCCAAGCCAATGCACCCGAACGATCGATCGATCGGTCGAGAGGTCTCTTGGTCTCTTGGCCGCCACCTTAGCACCTGAACGGCATAGATAATATGCCTTTATTTTTTTCCATTCCTGTAGATCACTTCTCGCTTCACTGTTTATGCCTCTTCAGCGCCATTTCCTTACTTTCGATTTTTCGTGAAACTCTTGGCCTGCTTGCGAAACAGAGCACCTCGCATCTCGTTGCAGTTTTCTCGCGAAAACTGAAAACTAGCACAACACAACACCAAACAACGCAGCACTCATTGAAGCTGGAAAAGCCTGCAGCAAAACATCAAATGGCACGTAATGGAATGGGCATTAAAATGCACGCAATTAAGTCGGCCAAATGATTTACAGTGAAAGGCGGTGAAATTTATGGCATGCAAAGCGTGAGAAGCCAAATGGCATCACAGGAATCACACAGAACATCTTTGGCCAAGCCAATCAGCTTTACAAGCCAATCCAATCCGAACTTTCGATTTCGTTTCTTCAGTGTTTTCTGTAAGGGGCGTGGCCAGGTGATTGGATTCGGGGATTGGACTTATGAAACCCTTTCAAACCTCAAACTCCAACCGAATATATGCAAAACAGTTTGTCAGCTGCCTTCTGCTTTTTCCGCGAGTAAGAAATGCCGCAGCCACCAAAAGTGTTATGCGTCGCGTATTTTGTAAATCATATTTCCAATTTGCATTTCGGGGGGAGAGATGGCGCGATGACGCTGTAGATGAGGATCAGGTCTTGGGAGACGTTTGGCTGTCTGTGGACATTTGTATTTTAATGCTAATCAAACGCTTTCAAAATCCCCATCTGATAATAAATGGATGGTTGCCTTGTCGCTGCCGCCTCCCCCAAAGAAATGGGTTTCACTCAAGCTAACGCATCCGAGCAGCTAGCCCACAAAAAACTAGTACAGAGTTTTGAAAATTAATGAAAATTAATGATTCCCGATGGGAATTTTAAAATGGTTTGGCAAGGCTTTAAATAAATAATATGGGTCTTAAGCCCCATTTATTTTTATCAGATATTATCTGAAAAGTTGAAGGTTTTATGTTTTGTCTGTTTGTTAAACATCCAATACATTAATATACATAAAAGATATAAGACTTGTTTAATAGTTTCCGGGAAGCAAATGCCGTTGTGAAAAAATGGATCTAAATGATTGCATCTTGCATTAATAAGTTGCCAAATTAAATGCTACGATTTCCCCTCCTAAATGTATTTTATTTTTGCCAGCTAATTACATTTTTAAACAAAAAACGGACTAATAAAGCGCAAAAATCCAAGTTGCTACCATTCCGTTTTGTTTCAAGTTTGCTCTCGAAAAACAAAACGGCCAAAAGCAACCGGTTGAAAGGGGTTTCTGGTTGAAAAGTGAATTGAATGGTCGTCGTCATTGAGTGGTGCCTGCGCCGGCGCAACTCCATGTCCCGCTATTGTCTAGGTTTTGGGCCGCCCTTTTGGCTGTTAGCACTCTGTTAAGGCACCCGAAAACCAACTCAAAGCCCCAAAGCTTTCCTCCAGCCACGAAAGAGCCGACGGAAAGCGAAGGCAGAAAAATTTAATTTTCCATGCAGCTCACGGTGCGGGCTGCAAACCGAAAATGTTTTTATGCTGCGCTGCCTGCGCTGGGTTGGTTGTTGTTGGACGGCTCGTATATGGCGCTCGTACGTGGCGGCCTGAAGCTCAGCTCGCTTGTCAAACACCAAAGCAACAGCAGCAGCAACAGCAGCAGCAGCAACAAAGCAACAGAAACAGAAACCGAGCTCAATCCGGGGGCCAAGCTAAGCTCAGCTCAGCTACTCTCCGCCGCGGATGCACGGCAAGAAATATGCTACATGCTTAGATTGGTAAAGTATGTTTTTGATGCATAAATATATATGAGATTTTGCTCTAGCTATTATCAGAAATATGCATATATTAGACGAAATTCATCTCAAGTAATATTGTGCGGCAATCACAAATCTGCCTAGTTTGTCAGACATCTAATATTATGGATCGCAAACAATAGGTTAAGTTAGAGAAAAACTAAAATAGTTTCTTACTGAAGAATTAAAAAGGTAATTTTGTGATATCGAAAAATTTGTTGAATTAATTTCTGTTTTATTAGGTTCTTTCCAAAGCCACAACATGGAAGAATAACCAAATTGAAGTATTGACAACCATTCATCATTTGTTTTGATAGGTACCTTATCTATGCAATATATAATATATAGTTTTAGGTTAATTTGTATTAAATTTGTTTGTTGTTTTGGAATTTGGATTATTGGGTGAGAGTATGGAAAAACAAATTTAACTAAAATATATCCTTTTTTAAACAGATGTATCTGCAATTTTAGTTTTTATAAAAGAATGATGATGGGTATACAGGTTTCCTTGATTATTATTTATTATTCTTTTTCAATACAGGCTCAGTGCTCTATTCATTCTATAGGCGTTCCCAAATATTATGTTTGTAGACCCTGTAAAAGCTCACCAATAAAACGATGAACTTGAGGTAAACTCGAGGTATTTTTTTTTTGCAGTGTCATTGCCGACGTCGCTGCCGTGGTCACCGTTTTCGTCGCCTTGTCTTAGCAGCTGGCGGCAGCGCTCGAATCAGTTTCAGTTTTTCAGTCCAACGTGCGAGTTCGCCAACTACGCCAAGCGGTCCGCTTCGCCTTTCTTGGGGGAGGCCAGGATTGATTTTTGAAAGTGACTAGTGCGACTACTACTATAGACGACCACATAGAGTGGCGGAAAATGTGCGGTTAGCCAGTGTGTCCAGTGCAACGACAACTTGAAAAAGCGATAAAATAAGACATACCCGACCCGCAGAGGCAACGACAGTCCAATCGAATCCAGATCAATCCAATCTAACGCTCAAGGAGAATCGATTTGTGGATACTCGAGATACTACGCGGCGTGGAGTTTCAGTCAAAATGGTGAGTGCGCCAAATGTGTGTCAGAGGCATGAAGCAATGCAAATTAGTATCATAAGGCCATGGAATTGCATACAAAAATTAGAAGTTTTTATTTATGAACACTTTCCTTTAAATTACAATCCTAAATGCTATATTTCCCCAAATAAATGAACTTAAATAGAGCTCGTTGGGCCTGAAAAAGGAGCTAGTTTCTTGGGGATTATCCATGATTTTTGTTCTGTGTACTGCTGCAAAGTAGAATGCCTCGGAGTGTGAGAAAAGGCAACAACAACTGTAACATAAATAAAACAGAAAATAACAGTGGCAACAAAAACAACAACGACAACGGGTTCTGTACCGCTACTGACCGACCGAAGTTGAAGGCAAACGTGTCAAAGACAATGAATAAAAAAAATCACAAAAAGCTCAACTCGACGAGCAAGAGCGAGGCAGGGAGGGGGCTAGGAGATTTAAACAAAAAAAAAGGGACGGACAGCAGTTTCGCTTTCAACCGATTGGGAAAATATACATACTACACACATGCCTGCTGCTGTCTTCAATTGGCCAATTGGCAACGGCTTTTACTTCCTCGGCGGCTTACGGCGAAAAGCGAAAAACTAGTCAAAAGATTTCCAATATGGCCGCAGCAGCAGCAGCAGCAGGCGGCGGCACGCCTCTATTTGGCAGCAAAAACGGCAGCAGCGCCACCAAGTAAAAGTTGCAAGCGGCCACAACAATAGCAATAACAATAACTAGTTTTGTTGTACAACAATTAATATTTTTGCCAATGGAAAACAACAAGAAAACAGAAAAAAAAAACAGAAAAATAAACCTATACACCGCACCGAAGTCGTCGATTGGCAAATCGATGTTGGCAAAGCAAAGCAAACCTGCAAAAAGTATAAAAAACTGGTCTCGAAAATGAAAAACCCGCAAAATTAGGTTCGCAGATCGAAAAACAAAAAAAAAACAAGAAAAAAACGAACTCAAAAAAGAGTGGAAAAGCAAAGGCAATCAAAAGCGATTTATAAATTAAACATTTTTATTTCTTGCAACCCCCCCGATCTGGTATATGGACTCTATTATAGCTCCTTAAAGTGGAGCAGGTCGAAATTTGAAAACTAAAACAATGGAAAACGAAACTCAAAGAAATGTTAATTGCCAACAGCCTTTTCATTGCCTCGCCATGCACTTTCGCGTTTGCCAATAACTCTTTGGCTGCGAGGCCGCCCCCTTTTTGGGGCCACGCCCTCACGGGGTCGACTGACACACGCGCTATTGACAACCGTGACTGACATGTGCAGTCCGTACAAGATACGAGCACATGTATCTCTGTATCTGGCAGCTCATGTATCTGAAACTCTCACTTTCGTTTGAAATGCCTCGACAATTGTATAAAAAAAACACATGCAGAGAATTTTGTTTGCAAAACAAACCATTCAAATGGCAAGAGGCCGAGCGCGCTTGCTGTCTTGTGTTTACATTCGAAAAACCCCAAGCACAACAAATAAATAAAGTGAAAAACTCGGTGGAAAGAAATGCACGGGGTGTGTATATCAGACAATATAATTGCACAGAGACAGACTTTCTCCCTTACAGAAAACGAGCAACGCATTTTTCTTTACGGTCTTGCTGTATTAACACGGTTGCTTTTTTTATTTTCGTGTTTTTATTATTGTGACGGAAGTTGCTAATGCGGTGCGACGGGGCGTATACGTAATGCGAATGTCAAGCAAACGATTACGAGGGTCCTGCATTTGGTAACAAATCTTGGCAATTAGCTTAAATAAATACCAAAGAAAAAACCAGAGGGGACAGGGCGAGCCAAGTGGGTAATCAAAATATTTGTCTTTTGGGTAATCAAAAGTGAATTATTTTTTTGAAGCTCCAAGCTCAGGTAAAATAACATTTCCATTGTTTGATATTGGTCGCTGGTTTTTCAACAGTTACTTCATTTGGCTTGCCCCTGAAGCTTAGTGTGATTTTTAACATGATTAAATCAATTTTATTGCACTTTAGGCCAGACTTTGCATAAATTAAATGCTGGCAAACATTTTCATTGTTGGCCAACACAAAAGGCCCTGACGCAGCCGTTGTTGAGTAAGCCACAACTTAAAATACTACAAATGCTGTCTGGCTTATCAAGCCCGGCTCTTTCTTAATATTTTTGCTTCAAACAAAACGTGAGCTCACGGAACACATTGCGGGCCAATGTTCATTCAAGTTGAGTCTAGAATCTGGATTCTGAGAGGCGGTGACCTAGCACTTTTGGCCTACAGACAGCAGCTGCAGCTCAGAAAGGCTTTAAAAAGCCATTTTTGTGTGGCCGCTTGTTGGTAATAAATGCGAGTGCAAGATGCAAAATCAAGTTAGCGGCTCTCGCTCACTTTTATGCTGATTTTGGTGTGCATAGTTTGGCTGAAATCGAAACGCATCAAATGGTTATTGAACTCAGCGTTGAGGCAAACAGTCAGTCAGTCAGCCAGTCAGCCAGCGAGATGAATAGACACTTGGACGGGCAGACAGACGGACCTGGAGGCGATGAAGTGATGGCGCCAAGAGCAAGAGTGACTGCACACGAAAAAAATACATGTTTTGCAGGGAGAAAAAGTGCCACACTTTTCCACAAATCGCATGTCGTGCTTTCGATCACGTTGTGCGATGCACCATCCAAGTTATAGGAGTTACATAGTGTGCAGTTTCTTTTCGGTACATTCCTTAAGACAGTATAGAATAGACTTCTGCATGAATGCATCCAAAACGACAAATGAATCACTCATTCTAGGTTCGGCACGCTTTTATTTTATCACAGTATATTTGTTGGCCTATAGAGTAGAGAGTGAGTGCAGTATTTCTAAGNTCCATTTTCTTCGGGTACAGATCTGTCATTCTGGAATGAGTACATTTATGCAGAAGTCTAGTATAGAAATCACATAACCAATATTTTCACATTGAACCCTTTTTTTGCCGTGCTGGTCGCAGCAAAGCCCCAAAAGAAAAACAAAAGACTGCGGCAACGAACTTGGAGCGCAGTGCCACTTTCAGTTGGCAGTTTTCCGTTTCAGTTTGGAGTCCCAGCAGGAAGTGCCACAAAAGCCGACGCGTTTTGTTTGTTCAACCAGCACCCAAGTTAAAGCCGACCGCCCGGCCGATCCATCTTAATTGCCAGCCAGTCTCCCAATGCCAGTGGCAGCAGCCACCATTGAGCAAATAAATGTTAATTATGCTTGAGCCAAATCTACATCCATACATCTACTATACGCGTTTCATATCAATAGCATTTCAATCATTTGTCACTGAGGCTGAGGTGACAAACCGAGAAAGAAAAGCCAAAAGCAAACTCGTTCGCCGTTCGCTGTTAGCTGCGCGGTGTTTTGTCCATTATATAAAGAAATCTATATATATTTATCGGGCAGCGCATAATCGAAATGCCAAATCACTCTATCGAACCGGGCTCGGATAAGCCGAACGGGTTGCACAACCCTGGCTTCTCATAATTGAAACTAATTAAGCGAAAATCTTCAATTTGCTGGCTGGCCCTTCCGCTGCGGCCCCAAACAATTATTCGCTGTCCGGTCGGCATTTGGCAATAAATTCATCCGCTGCCGCACAGACAGGGCCATAAAATGGCTTGACTTAATACCGTTTTATTGTCTAGGCCATAAACATTGATCGAGGAGGCATCAGACACACAAATCGCCACACAAACTGGCCACTGGCCACAAAACTGGCCCAGCCTCGGAGCATCATTTAATTTGAATATTTTGTTATTTTGTTGATGCGCCATGCGTTTTTTGAAGCCAAACGGGTTTGCTATACGTCTGCTAGCGATTTGGCCAAAAAGGTTAAAGTTGACTACAATGCCATCTGCTTTCTGCCGGGAGATGCAGACCCCTTGAAACCCCGTATTAACTTGCTAATAATACAAATTTCACCGTTGTCGCTGGTCGTTATCGTTGTCGCTGGCTTTGCTTCCCTATGATTTGTTTTTCGTTTTTCTTTGCCTTTGGGACGCTTTGTTTATTAATAAAAGCGCAGCATATGGCCTTACGTAAGGAGGTGGCGGCTGCTGCTGTGCCTTCTGCTGCTGCTGCTGCTCGTGTTGCACTTGAGATGCCGCTGACGATGGCGATGACATAATGTCCGCACAGCCAGTTCCTTATTGCCACAATTCGGGGGTTGGGGGCGGTGGCAGCACGCCTCTGTGGCTCTCTAAGAAAGTGCAAGTGAAAATATGATTTTCAGCAGGGAGCGCAACACCGAACACCGGCGAAGAGTCGAGCGTTTTCCACGCCGCTACCTGTCACTCTAGAGTCGCAGCAAAAGCGTATAAATTTCACAGGAAAAGTGCTTAAAGCATTGGGAAAATGCAACAAAATGAGTTATCGAATTAACAAGAAAACATGAAGTTGCATTCAAATATTACCCATATATTATGCCAAAAAAATACCATTTGTGTTTCTTATATTCTTAATTTAATGGTTAAATATTCCTCAAGATTCCTCACTGAGTGGGAAATGGGTATTCTCCTAATTTGTAGTTTATATAAAATCATTTTTACCGAGTTTTACGCTACAAACGTAACGCCAGTGCCTAGTGCCCTTCTCAGTTTGTCGCTTAAGTCTTTCGATTCGCCAGAGTGAGCTTCTGAAAAGCAGAAAAGCTAAACGACTAGAACTCCAGCTGAAAAAGTGACAAGAAAAAAAATAAGCGGGGGGAAAAAAACCAAGACGACACTGACAAATGGCAAAATTCTTTACGAGGCCAGGCAGCCAAAAGCAAGACAAACAAGCCAAAAGCACAGATAAACAGACAAACAAACAGATAAACGAACAAACGGACATAAATTTTATTGACATTATGAACAAGATCGCGGCTTGTAGGAAATGCTTGATCTGCTAGCACTCCGCTACTTGGCCACACTGGCAGTGGAACGGAAGTGCTGCGCACTCGACTGTTGAAATCTGGCATTGCAGTCGCAGCCACAGCCGCAGTCACAGCCGCAGCAGCGCAAGAATAATGGTTATATGTTCTCTTTCAGCTCGCTAATGACTCAGCAGTCACACACAAACAGCTGGTTGGCTGGTATTTTATGTGTGCCTCACGTTTGCGACATTAAAAAGTCAAGCCGCATTGCATGTTGTTCCATAACTCAGTGGGTGCGTCAAAAAATCACTAAAAACATTGCTTAATTCGTCACAAGAAGTGAAGTGCACACAGGAATGACGGTGTGGTTATTCCTGAAATTTTGCGGGGTCAACTAGGATTTAATGGGTATACAAAAATATGATTAAATTTAATGAGCTGCAGAAAACATGAATGCAAAACAAATTGGTCTCTGAGACACACATTAAATAAAGTGGGGAAATATTTAGGTGTTTACTCAAAACATTTTTAATGACTAGACTTATACCTAGCATGATATTTTCTAGAAAATCATACATTAAAGAATTACGAAAACAACAAACAAATATTTTTGGATCACCAACTCGGGTTTAAAGCTAACAATTTCAATCTCTAAGAAATTCAAGAGTACAGTTTTTAGAAATAAAGAAAAACTTGATCATAAAACTTCTCTGTCTGTAGGAAGCCCTAGAAGACACTGCCTCTTAGCATACATTTCGTAAATACTAAAGTCTGTCCCGACTCGTTTTCTGAAACGTCAACGGCCTGTTCAGGGTTAAATACCGTGCAACAGGAAGTAATAAGCCAAGCGGCCAGGAGAACCGACCCGAGGAATTCTAAAGCACCGCACCCAAATTGGTAATTGAAGTCGGACAATTTCTAGCCCAACTAATTGCTAAAAACTCGGAGATTATTCTAATTGATTGGTGAACCAGTTTCGGGCCAAGTGCCCAGCACAACTGACTCACCGCGGCCCCTTTGTCATGGCACTCTCTTGGGACCCGTTTGGTGGAGCTGGGAAAGATTGCGCAAGGTCGTCTGGTCAGGACAAGTGCTCACGATTGTGGCTTAATTGTGACGTAGCCAACTGGTCCACGTCCACACCAGCGGCCACACAAAATCAAAGACATCGGGGATTTTCTTGAATTTTCTTTTAAAGTTTTACATCAACATCTATACGTTCGAATATTTATTTTTGATGATATTTTACACGTTTTGCGGTGCGTACGAGTATTTCGTGTGTGCTGCGCTGCGCTGCGTTTGCGCATGCGCCTCACCTTGAGCTTAATTTCGGTCAAGCAAAAAGGCGTTCAAGATTTAATTAAATATAGCAGCTTATAGCGGGTCGGCGCGACAAACGGCCGGACAGCATCGATTCGACAGCCGTTAAAATGGTAAATGATCGAGTGGAAAGGCAAACCGAAAGCGGGCTGCAGCACAAGCGAAAACCGAAAACTGAAAACTGAAAACTGAAAACCGAAACCGCATTTAAATAAATCGCACTTCAAATGAGCCAACAACAAAGCATCAACTGCAACTGCAACGCAAAATGAAAGACTTTTTTGAGGCGACGAACTCGCCGGCGAAATGATGTTGCAGTCGCGCATGATTAATGCAACATTTGCGCAATTTGTCTCGCCTGCTGAAAATATTGTTGAAAAATGATTGTGCGCTTACGACCCAGCGAGCGGGGCAACAAAAGCCGAGAAATTTACGCAAATTAAATGCGATTTCGACGCAAGTGAAATCCACAATCGCAATCGTTTTATGTTCGCAGATAAACCAGCAAGCTGAAAGTTGAAGAAATGCGTTAATTTTAACAATAGCAAGTGCTTTGGATTATTGTGATTTATTGTAAATTCACAATCGATAATCTCTTTAGCCAACAGCCAACCCGATCCTTGCTTTCTGACCAACTTAATTTTCTCTGATTTTCCCGATTTTCTTTGCCTTGTTTTTTGCGCAAGACAATTGAACAAATCCAATCATGCTGGTGGAATGCAGTTGGCTTGTCTTTTCGCCTGTCGACCACCTCCTCCGCCGCTTAGGCTCCCTATTTCTATTTTATATTGACTTTTATTTGGCGCTGTCGTAACCGCAGACTTTGGTGCGGCTTTCGGCCAAAAACAAACAAACGCGCGCAGCTCCAACTGAAATTGAAGACTGGCAAAGACAAGCAGGCCCCAGCGATACACGCAAAACAATTGGCAATCCTTCAAACAAATCTGGAAAGCGGTTTCAAACGGAAACCGCAAAGGGAAACCCTTTAAAAGAAATATTGGAAACATTGTTTATGAGCTGTCACCCGGTACTTTGTTTGATATTGGCAGCCGTTTAAAACATATGGAACCTTTTTGAAGGACACAACTTTGGATTTTTAGTAAAAATTAAAGGACTTGGGACTGATCCATTTATCTTTGAGTAACCCCCTTTGGGTCACCAAATAATTACTGATCCTTAAAACAATTATTGTAAGCGGGTTTATAAGGGTTTTCCTACTAATCAAAAAAACATTAAAATAAGTCTTCAAAATTTGTTATATAGCTTTTATCCAATAATCGTTGTAACCCGCTTAAGAAATACGGAAACTTTTTAAAGCTCCTTTTTAAAGGATGGAGCATAAAAAAGTCTGTAAAATTTTAAAGATCTTTAAAATAAATCTCTTTAAAATATATTTTTATAACTTGTATGACTCTCACCCTAAAATTAGTTCAATATCGCAAGCGGATTCAAAAGACTAAACCTTTTTGAAGATCTTTTTTTAAGGATGCAAGTTTTGGGATATTTTCGTAAAAATTAGAGGGCTTACCAACCCATCCATGTGGCTCTGTGTAACCCTCCTCGGGTTGGCTCTGCTCCAGCGAGCCGTTAGACAACGCTGGACACCAGCTAATGATACCCAACATTTGTTGAAAAACTTAGCAATGCAACTTGGACGATTGCCCCGAAATGGACAAACGGCCAAAACGGCCATCGTCAAGACACCCAAAACACACACTCACATTTTACGCAAGCAACTCGTTCAAAAGAATGCAAGCGGAGAGATGATTTGCGAAAAAAAAAAGAAAAAACCAATGAAACAAGAGTAACCACTGAAATGACTGAAATGGGTACTAACTTTACGGTTCTGGGGGGGTCGATTTTCGCTTTCGCACAAGGAAAATGAAAGGCATTTGAGAGCCGGAGCCAGAGTTTCTCGTTTTCTCTTTATGGCTTACGGTGGCCGATCATTCAGTTTATTTCCGCGCGCCCAGTTGTTCCAAAGATCCAAAAAAAGCGAGAGCAAACCAGTTGGTCCAGTTCAGACTATATAAACCTCAATATATACACGTATATTGGTTTATATGGCATATGGCTGACTAACTAACTGGCCGATCAGTGGCCACACGCGATAAGGAACCTTTTGCTTTTGCGTGCTGCCTTAATGCTTTGTAATTTATGCATCGTTGGACGTTTTAAATGAATAGCAACAAAAATCCACAAAAAAGCAAACATACACCAAATTAAAGGCCCAAACCAGTTTCACTTTTTCAGTGTTTTGGCCTAAGCCGGGGCTTAGCTCTCGCATTAGGTGCCCGAGATGGCTCTCGAAATCTCCGCCCGAGAACACGGATTTATAGGCATCCGATTTTGGGTTTCTGGCCATTAATTTAGCACACTTTTTGACCAACTCGACCTTGAGACCTCTTGCCCATCCGAGCGGCGGCACTTCTGGCCGTCTAACTGTATCTCCGAATTGCCTTTGGTAATCGACTCACGATTGTCCCAATTTGGGGCAGTTCTCCGTCGCGAAGCCATTACGGGTAACTGTTTTGTGCCTCCCGCGGGCCATTTGCATAACCCGACGGAGTTGTGTAAGGTGTTCTTAATGGAGATGCCCGCTGAATGACCAAACAGGCGGCGGCCCCTCCGGGCACTATTTTGTTTACTCTCCAAACTTCCAGGCAATCGGGCGAAAATTGCGAATTTAAATTAAGGGGAAAGGTAGACCCAAATCATTTTCAAGATTTACATGAACCACCAACAATTATGGCAAAAAGAATACTCGAAAAGAACACAATATGAATTACAAATATTCATGAAAACCCCATATTTACATATATCAAAATGGCATCGGTCAAAAACCACTTAGAGAAGACTTAAATACTTATAAAACTATTTAATTATTATGACACCTAATTACAATTTATGAACAAACGTGATGATTACCTGTTCTATAGTAGATTAGCATGTTAAATTAAATAAAACTTTACAGCTGTCATAAAAATGTAATGCTTAATGCTAGCTAGCACTAAAATGTCAAAGGAAATAGATAAATGTCTCATCATAAATATTTTTTACTACCATCCATATTTTCCTGACCTTTCATTGGGGCCTCTTTTCAGCCCATTTTTTTTTTGGACAAAATCTGGGTTTGTGAAGTGAAATATTTGAAACCTAAGTAGCGCCCGGTGAACGGGAGGCCATCGCCTCAAAGTCGAGAGTCTCTTGAAAACAATAAAAAAGGCTAATCAGCAGCCTCCGAAAGGCAAGTGAAGATGTCAGACGATTTTAAACAGTTTTATGAGACAATCTGTCTCGCCTGAGACAATGGCTGGGCTGCATAATTTGAGACACTCAACTTGAATAATTATGATGAGCAGAGCGGGCTAATTGTTAATTAGTTGGCCGAGCAATCAAGTCATATCTTTGGGCCAGGTCGGGTCGTTAACTGGGTCAATGTCGTGGCGATACAAAGCCCGGCTTTTGCTTGTGGGCGCCGAGTGGCCAAAAGGGATCCAAAACAGCCCCGCTGACCTCTGACGCACTTCGTGTGAAGTGCGAACCGCGGCTGCAACCTTCACTCTGGCCCATTTTTTGGGGGCAACAAGTGGCACGTAATTTGTTGAAACCTGACGTGCCCTCCTCTCACATACATAAATCAGAAGGCACACATCTGATATTATTAATCGTAGCTACATCAAAGCCCAAGCCCGTGATTAATTTCCTTGTTTTGTTTTTTTCTCCCCCGCAGTTTCCACCGCGGTTGTTGCGAATCGCATTTGTGATATGCCTGCTCATAGTCTTGCTCTCACCTTCCATCGACAGCGCACAGAGTAAGTAAAAACACATGTTAAACCATTAAAATACAAGTAATTGCAAAGAAAAAACGACAAAAAAGCAAGGGGACACCCGGGTTTGAACCGGGGACCTCTCGATCTGCAGTCGAATGCTCTACCACTGAGCTATATCCCCACTTATATAAAACTGTAGAATATACCCAAGAAGACAAAACATCGTAGAGCAACCAGCAACAATCCTTTCATTTCATGTGGGCGATCCAATCTGTCTTGGACTATTTTTAGACCCCAGTTTCTTCTCTTATTGAGATGTTTTTTTTTCTAGGCGGAAGTTGATAATAGTTTATTTTTCTTGTTTAGTGGTTTCCCCTTTTTGTGATTGTGGTTATCTGTGGCCGT